>CAWUFW010012630.1:0-529084 GCA_963921515.1 Calotriton arnoldi
GATACTTCAAGCGGGGGCCGAGAAAAGGGGGGTCCCAAAACGCGTTTTCCCATTCATTTTTCCATAGGAACCTTTAGTCGCAGCTACAGCCCGAACTGCTGAACGGAATTACACCAAATTTGGCAAAGAGGTAGCCCTTGGTTCAGTGTCGTGCCTTTTGCTTAAATGGTGTAAATCCGTTCAGTAGTTCCTGAGAAAATCAAAAGTAAAGTCACATATATATCTGGGCGGAGCCTAACCACACATGTCATCGTGAGATCTGATTGGCTGTCAGCACTTCATCCTGGAATTGCTGGCAGCCATCTTGGGACCAATATAAATGATAGTACCTCATTGAAATGCATTGTAGTGAATAGAAGATTTTGAGGGTCACCAAAAGGAGAACTATAAAGGGTGATAACAGGCTTTAGTTACATTAGAATTTATTTGTTGATGGTACCATACTAATTTTAGGAATTGTGGTGTATTCTAAGGTGATTTTACCATGTGAAAAACCTTCTGCTGGGATATCATGAATCATGTTTGAGAGAACACTATTTTCTCATGCTTGTCCCATGGAGGTTTGAAGGTGCTCCAGAAGCTAAAATGAGAGCATATTTTCTGTAAATTCACATTATCTTTCTCACTCATGTGAGAATGAAGTCTGACATTCTCAGTAAAACATGTACATCCAACAAGGGCAGAGACTGTCAGTTGATTCCTTTGTGTTCTACTGCAGCTTCCCAGAGTGTTCTAAAGAACAACTAGAGTGCTAACAGCCTTACTTATGACAAAAGTATGGCACACCTGAAGCCATCTTGATTGGAATAAACTGGTAACACTTAAACAATTTAATTTAAAAAGGAACAAAATGATGGGGTTCATTTTGTCATAGCAATTATGGTTAGTGCCGTAGAAAGAAAAATTAGGACATGTTTCAAGTGTGATCTCAAATATCTTCCTGTTATATTTCAACAGGAGCAGCCTGCCAGTTGATGCCTTTGTGTTCTACTGCAGCTTCCCAGAGTGTTCTAAAAACAACTAGAGTGCTAACAGCCTTACTTATGACAAAAGTATGGCACACCTGAAGCCATCTTGATTGGAATAAACTGGTAACACTTAAAACATTTAATTTAAAAAGGAACAAAATGATGGGGTTCATTTTGTCATAGAAATTATGGTTAGTGCTGTAGAAAGAAAAATTAGGACATATTTCAAGTGTGATCTCAAATATCTTCCTGTTATATTTCAACAGGAGCAGCCTGCCAGTTGATGCCTTTGTGTTCTACTGCAGCTTCCCAGAGTGTTCTAAAGAACAACTAGAGCGCTAACAGCCTTACTTATGACAAAAGTATGGCACACCTGAAGCCATCTTGATTGGAATAAACCGGTAACACTTAAAACATTTAATTTAAAAAGGAACAAAATGAGGGGTTCTTTTTGAAATAGAAATTATGGTTAGTGCTGCAAAAAGAAAAATTAGGGCATGTTTTAAGTGAGATCTCAAATCCTCTTCTATTTCATTAGAAAATTCTGACATGCAGACTGAAACAATCACTTTCAATACCAGCAGCAGACTACCAGTTAACTCCTGGTGAGCAGTAGCTTTACTCCAGTGATCTAATGAGCAACTAGAGTGCTAACATTCTGAATTTATGGCAGATGTGAGACACATCTGAATGCCTTCTTGATGGAATCAAAGTAAAAACTGAAAGCATTTCCTACTGAGGAGACTGCAGTAAATGAAGAAATTAGGAAACTTCATAACAAAGAAGTCTTCCAAGATGGCCACCAGTGAAAAAAGAGCCCAAATGTAGCACAAATATTACCCAGATGTAGCCCACATATAGCCCAATGACAAAAGTGTGCAAAACACTTTTTATTTTTAGTTTTTTGCAGTTTTATGTAGTGCAGACTGGTCAGGTATTGGAGCATTGCATCTTAAAACATGACCCCCTACACTACAAAAACACCACTGCACTACCTTAAACCCTAAAACACTACCCCCAGCACGACCCCCTACACTACACAAGCACCACTGCACTATCCTAAACTCTAAAACACTACCCCCAGCACGACCCCCTACACTACCCAAACACCACTGCACTAACCTAAAACCTAAAACACTACCACCAGCACGACCCCTACACTACCCAAACACCACTGCACTACCCTAAAACATGACCCCCTACACTACACAAACACCACTGCACTACCCTAAACCCTAAAACACTACCCCAGCACGACCCCCTAAACTACACAAGCACCACTGCACTATCCTAAACCCTAAAACACTACCCCCAGCACGACCCCCTACACTACACAAACACCACTGCACTACCCTAAACCCTAAAACACTACCCCAGCACGACCCCCTACACTACCCAAACACCACTGCACTACCCTAAAACATGACCCCCTACACTACACAAACACCACTGCACTACCCTAAACCCTAAAACACTACCCCCAGCACGACCCCCTACACTACACCAGCACCACTGCACTACCCTAAACCCTAAAACACTACCCCCAGCACGACCCCCTACACTGCCCGAACACCACTGCACTGCCCTAAACCCTGAAACACCAGCCCCTGCATGACCCCCTACACTGCCCGAACACCACTGCACTGCCCTAAACCCTGAAACACCAACCCTAGCACGACCCCCTACACTGCCCGAACACCACTGCACTGCCCTAAACCCTGAAACACCACCCCTTCACGACCCCCTACACTGCCCGAACACCACTGCACTGCCCTAAACCCTGAAACACTACCCCCAGCAAGACCCCCTACACTGCCCGAACACCACTGCACTGCCCTAAACCCTGAAACATCACCCCCAGCAAGACCCCCTACACTGCCCGAACACCACTGACCTAAACCCTGAAACACCACCCCCAGCACGACCCCTACACTGCCCGAACACCACTGCACTGCCCTAAACCCTGAAACACTACCCCCAGCATGACCCCCTACACTGCCCGAACACCACTGCACTGCCCTAAACCCTGAAACACTACCCCCAGCAAGACCCCCTACACTGCCCGAACACCACTGCACTGCCCTAAACCCTGAAACATCACCCCCAGCAAGACCCCCTACACTGCCCGAACACCACTGACCTAAACCCTGAAACACCACCCCCAGCACGACCCCCTACACTGCCCGAACACCACTGCACTGCCCTAAACCCTGAAACACTACCCCCAGCATGACCCCCTACACTGCCCGAACACCACTGCTCTGCCCAAAACCCTGAAACACCAGCCCCAGCACGACCCCCTACACTGCCCGAACACCACTGCACTGCCCTAAACCTTGAAACACCAGCCCCTGCACGACCCCCTACACTGCCCAAACACCACTGCACTGCCCTAAACCCTGAAACACCACCCCCTGCACGACCCCCTACACTGCCCGAACACCACTGTACTGCCCTAAACCCTGAAACACCACCCCCAGCATAACCCCCTACACTGCCAGAACACCACTGCACTGCCCTAAACCCTGAAACACCACCCCCTGCACGACCCCTACACTGCCCGAACACTACTGCACTGCCCTAAACCTTGAAACACCACCCCCAGCACGACTCCCTACACTGCACGAACACCACTGCAACGCCCTAAACCCTGAAACACTACCCCCAGCAAGACCCCCTACACTGCCCGAACACCACTGCACTGCCCTAAACCCTGAAACATCACCCCCAGCAAGACCCCCTACACTGCCCTAAACCCTGAAACACCACCCCCAGCAAGACCCCCTACACTGCCCGAACACCACTGCACTGCCCTAAACCCTGAAACACCACCCCCAGCAAGACCCCCTACACTGCCCGAACACCACTGCCCTAAACCCTGAAACACCACCCCCAGCATGACCCCCTACACTTCCCGAACACCACTGCTCTGCCCAAAACCCTGAAACACCAGCCCCAGCACGACCCCTACACTGCCCGAACACCACTGCACTGCCCTAAACCCTGAAACACCAGCCCCAGCACGACCCCCTACACTGCCCGAACACCACTGCCCTAAACCCTGAAACACCACCCCCAGCACGACCCCCTACACTTCCCAAACACCACTGCACTGCCCTAAACCCTGAAACACCAGCCCCAGCACAACCCCGTACACTGCCCGCACACCACTGCACTGCCCTAAACCCTGAAACACCAGCCCCAGCACAACCCCGTACACTGCCCGAACACCACTGCACTGCCCTAAACCCTGAAACACCAGCCCCAGCACGACCGCCTGCACTGCCCGAAAACTACTGCACTGCCCTAAACCCTGAAACACCACCCCCAGCAAGACTACCTACACTGGCCGAACACCACTGCACTGCCCTAAACCCTGAAACACCACCCCTGCATGACCCCCTACACTGCCCAAACACTACTGCACTGCCCTAAACCCTGAAACACCACCCCTCAGCACGACACCCTACACTGCCCGAACACCACTGCACTGCCCTAAACCCTGAAACACCACCCCAGCACGACCCCCTACACTGCCCAAACACCACTGCACTAAACCCTGAAACACCACCCCTGCACGACCCCCTACACTGCCGGAACACCACTGCACTGCCCTAAACCCTGAAACACCACCCCCAGCACGACCCCCTACACTGCCCTAACACCACTGAACTGCCCTAAACCCTGAAACATCACCCCCAGCACAACCCGCTACACTGCCTGAGCACCATTGCTCTGCCCTAAACCCTGAAACACTAGCCCCAGCACGACCCACTACACTGCCCGAACACCAATGCACTGGCCTAAACCCTGAAACACCACCCCCAGCACGACCCCTACACTGCCCGAACACCACTGCACTGCCCTAAACCCTGAAACACCAGCCCCAGCAAGACCCCTACACTGCCCGAACACCACTGCATTGCCCTAAACCCTGAAACACCACCCCCAGCACGACCCCCTACACTGCCCGAACACCACTGCACTGCCCTAAACCCTGAAACATCACCCCCAGCAAGACCCCCTACACTGCCCGAACACCACTGCCCTAAACCCTGAAACACCACCCCCAGCAAGACCCCCTACACTGCCCGAACACCACTGCACTGCCCTAAACCCTGAAACACCACCCCCAGCAAGACCCCCTACACTGCCCGAACACCACTGCCCTAAACCCTGAAACACCAGCCCCAGCAAGACCCCTACACTGCCCGAACACCACTGCATTGCCCTAGACTCTGAAACACCAGCCCCAGCATGACCCCCTACACTGCCCGAACACCACTGCACTGCCCTAAACCCTGAAACACCAGCCCCAGCATGACCCCCTACACTGCCCGAACACCACTGCACTGCCCTAAACCCTGAAACACCAGCCCCAGCACGAACCCCTACACTGCCCGAACTCCACTGCACTGCCCTAAACCCTGAAACACCAGCCCCAGCACGACCCCCTACACTGCCCGAACACCACTGCCCTAAACTCTGAAACACCAGCCCCAGCACCACCCCCTACAATGCCCGAACACCACTGTACTGCCCTAAACCCTGAAACACCACCCCCTGCACCGCCCCTACACTGCCCGAACACCACTGCACTGCCCTAAACCCTGAAACACCACCCCCTGCACGACCCCCTACATTGCCCGAACACCACTGCACTGCCCTAAACCCTGAAACACCACCCCTACACTGCCCAAACACCACTGCACTGCCCTAAACCCTGAAACACCACCCCTGCACCGCCCCCTACACTGCCCGAACACCACTGCACTGCCCTAAACCCTGAAACACCACCCCCAGCATGACCCCTTTACTGCTCGAACACCACTGCACTGCCCCAATTCCTGAAACACCACCCCCAGCATGACCCCCTACACTGCCCGAACACCACTGCCCTAAACCCTGAAACACCACCCCTGCATGACCCCTACACTGCCCGAACACCACTGCACTGCCCTAAACCCTGAAACACCACCCCTGCATGACCCCTACACTGCCCGAACACCACTGCACTGCCCTAAACCCTGAAACACCACCCCCAGCACGACCCCCTACACTGCCCGAACACCACTGCACTGCCCTAAACCCTAAAACACCACCCCCAGCACGACCCCCTACACTGCCCGAACACCACTGCACTGCCCTAAACCCTAGAACACTACCCCCAGCATGACCCCTTGCACTACCTGAACACCACTGCACTACCCTAAACCCTAAAATACTCCCCCAGCACGACCCCCTACACTACCCGAACACGACTGCACTGCCCTAAACCCTAAAACACTCCCCCAGCATGACCCCTACACTACCCGAACACCACTGCACTGCCCTAAACCCTAAAACACTCCCCCAGCACGACCCCCTACACTACCTAAACACCACTGCACTGCCCTAAACCCTAAAACACTACCCCCGCATGACCCCCTACACTACCCAAATACCAATGCACTACCCTAATCCCTAAAACACTACCCCCGCACAACCCCTACACTACGCAAAGACCACTGCACTACCCTAAACTCTAAAACAATACCCCCGCACTACTCCCTACACTACCCAAAGACCACTGCACTACCCTAAACCCTAAAACACGACCTCCTACACTACACAAACACCACTGCACTACCCTAAACCCTAAAATACTACCCCCAGCACAAACCCCTACACTACCCAAACACCACTGCACTACCCTAAACCATAAAACACTACCCCCAGCAGTACCCCCTACGCTACCCAAACAACACTGCACTACCCTAAACCCTAAAACACTACCCCCAGCAGTATCCCCTACACTACCCAAACACCACTGCACTACCCTAAACCCTAAAACCCTAAAACACTAACCCCAGCACGACCCCCTACACTACCCAAACACCACTGTACTACCCTCAACCCTAAAACACTCCCCCAGCATGACTCCCTACACTACCCAAACACCACTGCACTACCCTAAACCCTAAATCTACCCCCAGCATGACCCCCTACACTACACAAACACCACTGCACTACCCTAAACCCTAAAACACTACCCCCAGCACGACCCTCTTCACTACCTAAACACAACTGCACAATTTGTTACAGGCGTTGCAACGCAGGCCGGTGGTGCTTACTGGAAGTACCTGGTGGGCTAGTTGGGCCCCAGGGACTCTCAGGATTCAAGGTGACCTAATCCCCCAACTTAAAACGCGCCACGGGGCGCGTTTGCACAGTGGTGAAGGGAGGGGAGGGCCTCAGGTGACATGTGCGCAAACACGCCCTGTGGTGCGTTTTAAGTTGGGGAGATAATTCCCTTTGAATCCTGGGGGCCAACTAGCCCACCAGGTACCTTCAGTAAGCACAACAGAGTTGCGTTGCAGAGAGGTGAAAAGGTGCGTGGCCTCGGAACGCCTCTCTGCAACTCAGCTCTGTGGTCCTAACTGTAGGTACCTGGGGGCTAGTTGGGCCCCAGGGACCCTCAGGATTCAAGGGAACTTAATCCCACAACTTAAAACGCGCCATGGGGCGCGTTTGCACACATGTCACCTCAGGCCCCCTCCCTTCACCACTGTGCAAACCCGCACTGGCTCTGGTTAGTCAGAGTCAGTTACCACCAGTACCCGTCTGAAAAAGTTGTGGGCACAGGATGATTTTGCAACAAGGCCTCTTTCTGCTCCTCTGTTGGTTCTTTCTGCACATCTTTTGCTTCTTTCTGTGCGTTTTTTCTTCTTTCTTCACATGTCCTACCTCTGTTGGCATAGTTAGAAACTAGCATTTAAAAAACCTTTGAAATTCACTTAAAAATCATAGGTTTCAGGCACGTTATAGTTAGAAATTAGCATTTAAAAAACCTCTGAAATTCACTGAAAAAACCATAGGTTTCAGGCACGTTATAGTTAGAAATTAGCATTTAAAAAACCTTTGAAATTCACTGAAAAAACCATAGGTTTCAGACACGTTATAGTTATAAATTAGCATTTAAAAACCTTTGAAATTCACAGAAAAAACCATAGGTTTTAGGGACAGTTATAGTTAGTTGGACATTGCACTCGTACAAAACCCGTGAAATTCCCCTGTTATAGTTAGTTCAGCTAACTATAACTCGCGCCCCGCAATGCACTGCTGATGACGTCACATATTACATCACTCATGACATGGTCAGTGACATCACTGATGACATCACTGATGACATCTCGAATGACATCACTGATGACATCATCCATGTGATAATTTCATGCATCTTCTCACACCCTAATATAACTTTTGATACACCCACTCTAAATTACAGACTGCCATTCTCAAAACCATAGACACTCCAACACCAAAAACGACATACCCACTCACTGATTCTTAGGTCTACACACACATCCACTCACTCACCTGTACAGTCACTCATACTTACAGTCACTCAGTACAGGACTATCATATGCACTCATACACCTATATAAACACTCACACACCGCCACTCATCCATAGAGGTACTCACACACCTAGTCAGTCATGCAAAAAATTAATCACACACCCATTTACTCACCTATACAGTTATACACACACCAGCTCACTTACTCATACAAATACTAGCACATTCTTACGCTCTTATACAATAACTGATACAAGCACACACGCATCCATACAGCCACTCTCACAATAACACACTCTCACTTATAGCTATTTAAATACTCTAACACACATATATACTGCCTTTTACATATGTAGTTACTCGCACATGTACCACTGAGATATACATTCACTCACTAACACACCCATACACACACTCACCCACCCAAGCAGTCCATCACA
Source organism: Calotriton arnoldi (assembly GCA_963921515.1). Lineage (NCBI taxonomy): Eukaryota > Metazoa > Chordata > Amphibia > Caudata > Salamandridae > Calotriton > Calotriton arnoldi. Next base: position 8,748 of record CAWUFW010012630.1, read on the forward strand.
GATGCACTCTTGAAATCATGCACCCAGTGAATCACCCACTCACACATCTATGTATAGAGTCAAACACACCCCACCCACACAAACACTCAGGCAGCCATACAGATACTCAGAGAACCAATCAATAACCCATATAGACACTCATGTAGCTATTCGCAAATCCATGCATCCACTTACACACCAACAAACAGACGGATACAGACATTCACACAGTTTAGTCACTAACCCATGCATTCAGTAAGATACGTTTAATCACTCACTTGTAGAGTCAGTCACTCACGTACTAAATCATCCATTCAGACACTTATACACCCACTCATTCTTCAATACGCCTTTCCCTATATATATTAAACATATTTAAACTTTACAGAAACACACAGTCACTGGATGATGTCATCAGTGATGTCATCAGTCACTGACCATGTCATGAGTGATGTAATATGTGACGTCATCAGCAGTGCATTGCGGGGGCGCGAGTTATAGTTAGCTGAACTAACTATAACAGGGGAATTTCACGGGTTTTGTACGAGTGCAATGTCCAACTAACTATAACTGTCCCTAAAACCTATGGTTTTTTCTGTGAATTATATATATATATATATATATTACCTACTGGCGGTCGCCAGTAGGTAGTTATAGTTAGGGCCCCCCACACTGCCCCGGGGACCACCACCTCCCCGGGGCACTAAATAAACAAATGCGGGGGTCCGTTACGGACCCCTGGCCCCGGGGACCACCACCTCCCCGGGACTTCACAAATGATGGGAGGGGGGGCACACGGCCCCCTCCAGGAGCCCTTGATGGAACTGGGGACCACCAACACCCAGGGCCGGCTCCTGCAATGTCCTGGGGTGCCCACCCCGGGACATTGCTGTTTGCTATGGCAGGGCGGGAGCACAGCTCCCACCCTGCCATAGCAAACACTGCTTTGGATTTTGGACACGAGAGCAGGAAACCTGCTCTCGCTTCCAAAAACCAAAGTAGATTGCTTTTGCACAAGGGGAGCTGTATGTCAGCAGCTCTCCTTATGCAAAAGCAATGCCGGCTCCCGCAGGGGGCGGGGACCGGCTGGGACTATGGAGGCATTGGGGCTCCCCCCACGGTCCCCAACGGTGAGGCCAAGCCCCGGGGATGGGGTCCCCGGGGCACAATTGTCTTTCTGGACTTCTGTTGCCTCTTTCTGCATTTCTCTTGCTTCTTTCTGCACCTTTCTTTCTCTTTCTGCACATGTCCTACCTTTGTAGGCATAGTTAGAAATTAGCATTTAAAAAACCTTTGAAATTCACTGAAAAAAACAGAGGTTTCAGGGACATTATAGTTAGAAATTAGCATTTAAAAAACCTTTGAAATTCACTGAAAAAACCATAGGTTTCTCGGACGTTATAGTTAGAAATTAGCATTTAAAAAACCTTTGAAATTCACTGAAAAAACCATAGGTTTCAGGGACCTTATAGTTAGGAATTAACTTTTAAAAACCTTAGAAATTCACTGAAAAAACACAGGTTTCAGGGACGTTATAGTTAATTGGACATTTCACTTGTACAAAACCAGAGAAATTCAGACGTTATAGTTAGTTGAGCTAACTATAACTCGCGCCCCCGCAATGCACTGCTGATGACGTCACATATTACATCATTCATGACATGGTCAGTGACATCACTGATGACATCACTGATGACATCTCAAATGACATCATCGATGACATCACTGATGACATCATCCACTTGATAATCTGATGTACCTCCTCACACCCTAATATAACCTTTGATACACCCACTCTAAAATACAGACTACCATTTTTGAAACCATAGACACACCAATACCAGTTACTATATACCCACACACTGATTCCTAGGTCTACACACACATTCACTCATTCACCCATACAGTCACTCATTCATGCAGTCACTCATCAATACAGCACTATCATATGCACTCATACACCTTTACAGACACTCACACACCACCACTCATCCATAGAGTTACTCACACACCTAGTCAGTCATGCAAAGAATCAATCATACTCCCATTCACTCACCTACACAGTTATAACACACCACCTCACTTATTTATACAGATACTAACACATACTTACTCTCTTATACAATCACTGATACAAGTACACACTCATCCATACAGCTACTCTCAGAATCACTCACTCTCACATATAGTCATTTAAATACTCCAACACTCACATATACTGCCTTTCACATATGTAGTTACTCACACATGTACCACTGAGACATCCATTCACTCACCAACACACCCATACACACACTCACCCACCCATACAGCCCTTCACAGATGCACTCTTTAACCCCTACATCCAGTGAATCACCCACTCACACATCTATGCACAGAGTCATACACCCCCCACCAACCCACACAGACACTCAGGCACCCATACAGATACTCAGACAACCAATCAATAACCCATATAGACACTCATGTAGCTACTCACCAACCCATGCAGCCGCTTACACACCAACTGACAAACTGATACAGACATTCACACAGTTTAGTCACCAAACCATGCATTCAGTAAGACACATTTAATCACTCACTTATACAGTCAGTCACGCACCTACTAAATCATCCATTCAGACACGTATACACCCACTCATTCTTTAATACACCTTGGCATATATATATAAAACATATTTAAACTTTACAGAAACACACAGTCACTGGATGATGTCATCAGTCATGGCATCAGTGATGTCATTTGAGATGTCATCAGTGATGTCATTAGTGATGTCACTGACCATGTCATGAATTATGTAATATGTGACGTCATCAGCAGTGCATTGCGGGGGCGCGAGTTATAGTTAGCTCAACTAACTATAATGTCCGAATTTCACTGGGGATTTGATCTAGTATTATGAACTTGGTGCGTGACAGACTCACTGGAGTAATACAATATGGCACTATTGGTACCAGAATGCCGTGCGAGCAGCCACGCCCACTGGGGCTGGTATCTGCATTGAATTTGGTGCCTTTCTGTCACATAACTTTGCAATGGACCGAGCCTGTGACGAAGGGCAGGGGCCCGAAACGCGTTGGCTGTAACATTGTTGGGGTGATTGACTGTGTCTGACACACGCTGCAGCCTTCATTAAAATTGTGGAGCATATTTACCCGTGTGGGCCCTTCTGTTTGTGGATGGATTTGTACGGCTATGTCAAGCCGTGGAAGGAGCCCCGCTGCAGTAGCAGACCTGGGTGATGCCATGGGGCGTGCACCACTACAGGACGGGCGTTCATAATAGAGGCTACTAGATGCAAGCGGCGCAAGTACACAGTAGTATACCAACCCACTGGGGATTTGATCTAGTATTATGAACTTGGTGCGTGACAGACTCACTGGAGTAACACAATATGGCACTATTGGTACCAGAATACCGTAAGAGCGGCCACGCCCACTGGGGCTGGTATCTGCATTAAATTTGATGCCTTTCTGTCACGTAACTTTGTAATGGGCCGAGCCTGTGACGAAGGGCAGGGGCCTGAAACGCGTTGGCTGTAACATTGTTGGGGTGATTGTGTCTGACGCACGCTGCAGCCTTCATTAAAATTATGGAGCATATTTACCCATGTGGGCCCTTCTGTTTGTGGCAAACTCTGTGGCTGGATTTGTACAACTATGCCAAGCCGTGGAAGGAGCCCCGCTGCAGTAGCAGACCTGGGTGATGCCATGGGGCGTGCACCACTACAGGACGGGTGTTCATAATGGAGGCTATAAGATGCAAGCGGCGCGAGTACATTGTAGTACACCAACCCACTGGGGATTTGATCTAGTATTATGAACTTGGTGCGTAACAGACTCACTGGAGTAACACAATATGGCACTATTGGTACCAGAATGCCGTGCAAGCGGCCACGCCCACTGGGGCTGGTATCTGCATTAAATTCAGTGCCTTTCTGTAACGTAACTTTGTAATGGACCGAGGCTGTGACGAAGGGCAGGGGCCCGAAACGCGTTGGCTGTAACATTGTTGGGGTGATTGACTGTGTCTGATGCACGCTGCAGCCTTCAGTAAAATTGTGGAACATATTTACCCGTGTGGGCCCTTCTGTTTGTGGCAAACTTTGTGGATGGATTTGTACAGCTATGCCAAGCCGTGGATGGAGCCCTGCTGCAGTAGCGGACCTGGGTGACGCCATGGGGCGTGCACCACTACAGGACGGGCGTTCATAAAGGAGGCTATAAGATGCAAGTGGTGCGAGTACACGGCAGTACACCAACCCACTGGGGATTTGATCTAGTATTATGAACTTGGTGCGTGACAGACTCACTGGAGTAACACAATATGGCACTATTGATACCAGAATGCCGTGCGAGCGGCCACGCCCACTGGGGCTGGTATCTGCATTAAATTCGGTGCCTTTCTGTCACGTAACTTTGTAATGGACCGAGCCTGTGACGAAGGGCAGTGGCCCGAAACACGTTGGCTGTAACATTGTTGGGGTGATTGACTGTGTCTGACGCATGCTGCAGCCTTCATTAAAATTGTGGAGCATATGTACCCGTGTGGGCCCTTCTGTTTGTGGCAAACTTTGTGGATGGATATATATATATATATATATATATATATATATATATGTAGGTAGTTATAGTTAGGACCTAGTTTCCATAGGGATAGCATTTGTTGACATTCCTAGGCGTCGTTTGACCAATTTTCATGAAATTTTCCCAAAAAAGGGTCAATGTAGGTTGTGGTTGTCATGGAAAGTTTTGGGGTGCTCTGTGCAGTGGAGACCGAGAATCTGGGGTGCGAAATAAGGGTGCCTTTGTAATGTTAATTTTCATAGGAACCTTTAGCCACACCTACAGCCCGAATCACTGAACAGGCTTACACCAAATTGGGCAGGGAGTTAGATGTTGGTTCAGGGAAGTGCCTTTTGCCTGTTTGGTGTAAATCTGTTCAGTAGTTTTTCAGAAAGTTATTCTGAAAATTATAGTGATATCTCTGGCCGTGGATATTTCACGGTGGTTTCGCGATTAATCGTGAATGAACGCGCCAACGGGAATGCTTTGAGTGGTTGAACGGAACCTGAACAGAAAGCTGCAGCCGCCATTTTATCGATCGCGAATGGTTCCCATCGTTGAAAATTTCTGAAACAGCTAACATACGGGGTCAGAGTAGAGGTACTCCGACCCCATGTTTGAGAAATAGGGGTGTTAGTGACACAAATTATGTGTCCCAAATTGTTTTTTTTTAATTGTGAGTGATAGTTGTGACAATGACGCAATTGCCAGGGTGGCCCCACATGTACCATCGCGGGGACGTCGTGACCACCGACGTCGTCGCGAATATTGGTGGGAATATTAAAAAATATATCAGTCAATCATTAACACGCATTGTTATAGAGATATTGAGATTCTGATAAATGTTTTATAGAATTATTTATATAGTGAGTTATCTACTGTGATGGTTAGAAATAATGATATAGTTATAATTTTTGAATGTGGTGTTGGCTATCGAATTCCTGCTTTTGTTTTACGTTTTCGCCATGTGTCTGGGGGATCGCGATTACCGACGTCATCGCTGTCTCTAGAGTCACCGTGAAAATATAAAATAGGTTTTAGAGATGATTTTTATGGAAACTCTCTGGAAAAACATGACTTTAGTGAATAGTGTAAGGAAACTCTAGTGTGTAACGTACTGTAATATGTGTGGATATTTGTGTTTTAGACTTTATGAAAAAGGTGTAATCATCGCTGCTAACGACATCATCGCGTCGTCCAGAGTAACCGGAAAAATGGAAAATAGGTCTGAAATATGGTTTTTAAAGAAACTTAGTAGAAAAATATGAGTTTAAACATGCTTTGAAAGAAGTATGTACATAGTAATAGGTGTAGGGCAATGTTCAGAATAGATTTTTTTACATATTATTTTTGGTTGTGTTGGTGGTCATTGAATGTCTGCTTTTGTGCGTCCGTTTTCATGACATGTCCGGGGGGATCGCCATAACCGACGTCATTGCGGTCTCCTGAGTCAACGCGAAAAGATAAAACAGGTTTTAGAGATGGTTTTTATAGAAACTCTCTAGAAAAACATGACTTTAGAGAATACTGCAAGAAACAGATGTATTTTAGACTTTATAGAAAAGGCACGATCGTTGCGGTTAACAACATCATTGCAACGTCATGAATAACCGTGAAAACAGAAAATAGGTCTGAAAGATGTTTTTTGAAGAAACTTTTTAGAAAAACATGAGTTTAAACATGCTTTGAAAGAATGTACAGAATGGATTGTTTTGCATATTATTTTTGGGTGTGTTTGCAGTTATTGAATGTCTGTTTTTGTTTTCCTTTTTCACGACGTGTCCGTGGGGATCGCGACGTCATCGCAAAGATCCCCAAAAACTAAAGAAAAAAAACCTTTAGAAAAAATCTTCACAATATTTTGGGTACTAGGGTGGCTCTGACAAGAGCCGCTGTTGTGTATATGGCTGCTATACATGGCTGCTGTACATAAGACTGGATGCAGAGTTTCAGGTTAGTTAAAAACAACCTGTTGCCTTCATCTGTAAATTGCACTCTATCATTTCTCTAAATTCCATGCATGTCAAAACATAGATTGTTGTTATAGATACAGCCCATGCGATGGTCTCTGAGGAATGCAGAAACAATTTTATTAACATGTTTCCTGGCTTTGTCAATCTGTGGACAGATTTGATTTGACCACTTCCATTTCTGTCTTTGGCATATATTTGAGTACACCAAGACAGTGTGAGGGAAAAGCGACATCAGTTCTCCAAAGGTTTCTTTCATAAGGATTTCCAGCCCTATCCTAGTCAATGTCCCTAGGTCATTGTCACCACAGTGCACAATCATGAGGTGAGGAGCTTGGGAATCCAAAATGGTTTTAACCAAAGCGAGCAACTGATGAAACTTTAACCCTTTCTGGCCAAACCAAGTAATCGGCATATTTGGCAAACCAAAGACCCTGTCAATACCTCTCTTTTTTGCTGCCTCTTTAGCCCACTAGATATAGCTGTGGCCCACAATCCATACTCTAAGCATTTTGAAGTGAAGGAGCAATAGTAGTCAGGAGAAGGCTGGATCTGAATGAGGTAGTTTTCCAAAGTAAAAGCAGTGACAATGGAGGAGAATTCTTTTAAAAAAAATATATATTCCATTGGATGCTGTCAGCTTGAAAGTGAATAAAACTAGATTGTGTGTTGGATGCCTTAGCAAGAAGTCCTATTATTGGCTGTTGTTTAAGAAAATAAATGTAATACAGACATGGATATGCTTTTGAATCTGTGGAGTAAAGCACACCTGCTGTATCTTATTTGGAAGTAGCATGTTCCTTCCAGAATGTGCTATGAACTTGTGACCTACTGGTCACACTGATATGAAAACAAATATCAGATGAACTGTATCTATTAGAGCGTAAGTGTGTTTAAGAGGTTAGTGGTGAATGTTTTGGGAAGTAAGAGAAAAAAGAATAGTGCCCTTTATTACATTGTGCACTTTATTGAAAAATAATAGTATAGTATTGTGGAAAGTTGCAATGAGGAACTAAGAATGTTTTAAATGTCTAATCGTCATGTGCAGAATAAATACATCTGTTATTTGCATTCTGGGATTTGTAGTACTTTTAGTAACATTATTAAACAGGAGCAGCGTAGTCACAAATAAAAGATGAGAGCATGTTGTCCGCCTGTATATGAATTAGAAAGAAGTAATACTTGTTAGATATGTATTGGGAAGTGACTGTCAATGTGGTTTTTAACTTATATGACCACTTTGCATATGCTTAAATGGTGAGATATAGTTCATGTCGTTGCACATAGCTATATATATGGTGGGACTTTTTAGTTTACTTAAAGATGCAGAGAGGTATATATTTTTGCAAAGATGGCGTGAAGGTGTACATCTATTAAGAAATTGCATATATGTTTACATGGTAATCTATGTTCGGTTAAGGCTGATGAAAATTTCATGTATATGGTGAGGGTGGGGCTTTTTCTTTAAACATGGTTTGTTTAAAATTGAGGAGGATTAATAGAGCAGAATGCCTACAGTTCTTGCGCTAGCTTCATTTGGAGTGTAACTTTTGTTTGAGAAATGCTTAATATATGTTTTAGAAGCAGAAGACGTATTTGAGAAATTATGTAGGTATGCCATTCACAAAGGTGCTTTGAACAATTTCAAAATGTTGTTTTTCTGTTTTAGAAACGTACTGATGCATGTGCACGCTCAGTAACAAAGCAATGTATGCTCCTAGAGAGCCATGTATGCGATTATATATCAAGTATGATATCAAGACTTCACTCACACATAGCTCAGGGGACAAGTATATATACAGTAAAACAGGTAGTTTGATACTGACAGAAGAAGATAACCAATGAGTTGGAGATATAGTCACAACTGTTATGTATCTAACAGCAATGAAGGTACTTTCACAGTCGGTCAGGCAGTTTTCAGGCACTCGTGCAATCACCCAGCCACTAGTCAGGCAGTCATCAAATCAGTGGTTCACTATCCATGGTGTTATTCAATTACCCAGACACTACACATGTACTCTTGTAATCTTGTAATCAGGCAGGCAGAAATTATGCAGTCATTTAACTATGCAGGCACTTCCTATACATTAATCTAATCACCCAGACACTAACCATTTACTTATGCAATTAACAAGGCTGTAACTATGCAGTCATTATAACACTTGCACAGAACCTTGGCAGTCATCTAAACATCCACTTACAACCCATTCACTCATTAAAATACTGAGGTACATGCGTGCACTCATGCAAACACTCAGGCACTACCCATGCACTCATGCCTTGAGACCCTCGCGGGTATGTAGTGCGCTTTATAAATGACATGATTGATTGATCTAATTACGTAGAGAGTACCATTGTAGTAAACCATTCAGTACCTATGCACTCATTTAATTACTGAGGCAATACTCCTGCACTAATAGAATCACCCAAGCTGTACACTTACTTCATCTAATCTCTCAAGCTTTAACAATGGAGTAATGCAATCACTCAGACCCTAGTCATGCACTCATATAATCAGCCAGGCACTACAGATGCACTCATTTATTTATCCAGGCACTAACCATGTAGTTATCTAAACATCCAGGCACTACCTGTTCACTGAACCAAACAAAACATGGGCAGCAGCATGTAGTCATTCAATCACTGAAAGACAACTCTTGAACTCATCCAATCTGCTAGGTGCTATGCATGTACTTAAACAATCATGTATGCACTATCCATGCACTCTATAAATCACCTATATACTATCTATGCACTGCTGCAATCACCCACGCACTGAAGTTGCCCTCATTTAATCATCCAGCCACTATCGTTGCATGTATTGAATTATTGAGCGATTAGTCATGCACTCATCTAATCATTCAGGTACTACTCATGCACTCATTCAAACACCCAGATATTAGTGATATACTCATACAAACATGCAGGCATTAACTATGCAGATATGGAACGATCCATGGAGTTCTCATATAATTAGAGAATCATTCAGGCATGCGACATGCGACACACACAGGCCACATGGGCAACACAGTTCCTGTCTATTCAAATGTGATTGTCTGCTGAAATCCACAGGAAAGAAAAGAGAAGCACAATCCTTGTCTCCGTGACCTTAATAAAACTGAAAATTCTTGACGTGTTACCTAGAACATTTTTAATTCCTTTTTACTTATATCTGTCACCGCAGTGCTTTCATGGAATTTCACAAACATTTGTGAAACTACCCCGGTACATGACCACAAACTTATTTAAAAATATATAAATAAATGTTCCTACCTATCACCACTTTAATAAAATGGTAACAGCTAGGGACCTACTAGTTACCTATATTTAAGGCTCTAACACTGAACATAGCGAAAGTGTAATAACAACAATATGGCTGGCTTTTCATTCTCTAAAAAGAGCCATTATACAATTATATACTGGCTTGTCATCACTTTGTGTCACGATATACTGCAAAGCAATCACTGTAAACCATGGCCCACAATAAATCTAAAGCTTAGCTGTATTTTTGGATTGTGGTACACTTGCGTCACGCATGGTGTCACATGGGCAATGCAATACTTAAGTTAGATTTACAAAGCAATGCAAGGCCACCATGTGTAGCCCTGTGTTGATTGGAAAATCTGGAGAAAGCACTGCACAATTTTGATATATTGCATTACTCTGCTCAACAGAGTATAAATTGCTGCTAAATTTCACATACTTCCGTATGCTACACCACTGTAGCCACTCCACTATATGCTATTCCACTTTACACCACTCCACTCTACACCTCTCTACTGTACAAAACTCTGGTCTACAACACACCACTCTATGCTATTACACTGCACGCAGTGCCATTGTACCCCACTTCAGTCTGCGTCACTCCACTGTACCTCCCCTTGATGCCACTCAAATATACGCTATTCCACTCTATGCCTTTCTATTGTACGCCACTCCACTCTACTCTATTCTACTGTATGCCACTCCACAACACTCAACAACAAGTACATGTTCGGATGTTGCAACATCTCAGAACGGTAGCTAATTATGATCAGAGCTACCCAGTAGCCAGGCACATAAATCAGTGTCACGAAGGCAATGTTAAGGATCTGTTGTATTATGTCATTGACACTGTCCCTAAAAGCCCAAGGGGTGTTAATAGACAACTTCTACTGAGAAGGTTGGAATCAAGATATATACTGATGTTGAATACAAAGATTCCTTATGGGCTGAACTCAGATGAGGAGTTATCAGTACATCTCTAACTACTGTGCTATAATTTCTCACACTCGCTCTCCCAATAGTTGGGTGCAAGGAAATAGCTGTACTACATGTTGCACACTCGGTTCGTTAATCTTTTGTTTTAGTATTATTGTGTTGGTTTTGTTTTATTGATTTTTTAGATTTTGACATCACGGTCTAGTTAACCATATGTGACAAGCTAGTTATTTGCATTCCGGCAATGGTGGCTGTTAACTTTCGGCACCTTAAGGGTCTTCATAAACCTATATGGAAAGGGTGCATTGGCCCACCTGGGCTCGAATCTAATCTAATTTAATTTAATTATTAATTTTATTCTACTTGTGCGTGGGCGCTTTTGGCCACTAACAGAATGTGTTTAGACATTGGCCATACCACCTGTTTTGGCAACCCTGTTCTCCATATTTAATTAATTCCAATATGAACCCCTCTCCAACTGTGGATATATAACTTAATATTCACAGCCCATAGGTTGACATGCCGATTTATACTACGGGATTATCCTTCAAGAGTTTGATGTTTTATAGCCACTAAAAGTATGTCTTCACTTTCTGCAGTTGTCAGTGGTCTCAGCAACATTATTATTTTGTAACGTTTGCATGACTGATGCATCAGTATTTAGATGTTTGCTTTACAGGATTTTGTAATGTTACAACAATTACCCATTTTTCTTTATGTCTATGATACTCTCCCGGTTGCTGTGACAACCAAGGAGAGTGATGCAGCATATAATGAAGTTGCTTAATGGCGCCCGATGTTGTGAGCAAGGCTGTGAATTCGCCCAAACGCGTCAGGGCCTCCTTGTAAATAAACGATTGGTGTTTAACAATCCACGATGTCGGCGCCTGCTTCTATGTGAGAGAGCGGGACTGGTATTCATATGGTAACGATCTGTCTGGGATCGCAATGCTGACCCACCTTGATTTGGTGTACTGTGTATCCGGAAAAGTGGACTAGGATTGACAGCGATAACGCAGAGCCCCCCACGGCAGATATCTTCACCAGGCTGTTCAGTGTCCGGCAACGGGGAGAGTTGCCGGTATCCAGAGAGCCGGAGGGCGATCAGGACATCAGGTAAGCCCCCAGAGTGGGTACGCGGCAGCGCAAGCTAGTTGAAGTGGCTGATGGAAAAGGTAGTCTTGCGGTGATAATCGCAAGGAGTGGAACACACCAGTTTTGAAACCGACAAGGATGGCCGAAGAATGGGTCAGAGAGAGAGAGCACGCAGCAGTGGATATTTTTAATGATGACGACAATGCCATTTCCGAGGAGACATTTAATGAACCAAGGTCGCAGTCACCCAGCACCAGCTTAAAGGGACATATATTCAAACTGGAGAAACTGCGTAAGCAAGAAATATCAAAGTGGTGGGAGTGCAAGTCACTCCAGTGCTATTTAGATGTGGGATGGATCCCCAGATGGCTTAGGATCCTAGTGGCACCCACCTACGAGAATCCAGATCCCAACATGTTGAAAGAATGGGCCGACAACAGCGCTGAATCATCGCAGCGCATGCTGCGCATACTAATCAAATACGCGATCAGCGACAGAGAGACACTAACGGGCAAAATAGAAGAAATGCTGAAGGAACTTGATCAGTTCCCTAATAAAGAGGAAGTAACCAAACTAAAGACTGAGTTGACAAACAGATTACAAAAATACGAACAGTCACTTAGAGAGAGAAAAGCAACGAAATTTCTTCGTGACAAACTTGATTACCAGAGAGGAAGGATTTTTTACTTTTTCTAAAAGATTTGAGAATATAAGACGGCAGCAACTCTCTGCAACTTTCGAACCCGCTACCAAAGCCAGTGGATACACCAGCTCTGAACTGAGTTCGGAAATAGACACTGATCTAGAAGATTGCAATACTACTGGTGCAACAGGCTACAGTGGCAGGGAAACACCATCAGTTATTGATGAGCTACATTTTTTACGGTTAGACAGAACAATGAATCTGCGACCTCGAATTCAGCAGAAAGAGAAAGTGGGAAGAGGAAGAGGAAAAACAACAGAAAAAGCAGACCCTGGAGAGGCAAGCGTAACAACAAAAAACACAGCCAAACAGTCACGGAGGAAGTAAACATAGATGAATACATCGATAACACAGTTATAAATCTAACCAACATGGATCTCAACAAAGAAGAAGAAAAGATTTTATCCATAGGACTGACTTCTTGCTCCAAAACAAACTTTGATTAGCCACAAACGCGGATTGACTTTTGTTTTTATCAGGAAGCTCAAATTGCAAAAATACTAGAAGGGCAAATCCAACTCCTCACACAGTACTACTGATAACTCTTCAGTCACAGAGCTACTGATTGTTGGTGATATGGCACCACTGCAAGATTTAGATGAGCTACAAAGAGGTTCGCAACAGATTAGCAGACCAGTAGAGGAACTCGCAACGGAGATGGGACTTGACATTTATGGTAGCATACGTACCCCTTTCATACCTAAATCAATTTTTCAACCTGTTATGCCTAGAGACTCCTTAGACATTTTTGCTGAGAATGTCATAAATTATCTGAAACAGCTAGCTGTTGAATCTAGCAGTAAATTCTTACATACGCATCACAATCTCAGAACGCAATATACACAGGTTATTAACAAGGTTAAAGAAAGACAAGATATTGTTGTGAGGTGGTCTGACAAAGGAGGTAATGTGGTGCTATGGCCACTCCATATGTACACCAAAGAAGTGCATAGGCAACTCCAAGAAAGAACTTGTTATTGTAGAGTGGGTCCCATGAGCCTTCAAGGTATTAAAGAAGCAATCCATACAGAATTGTACAGATGGAGGGGCTTAGGGCTTATTTCAAAGGGTGAATTTGATTTCCTGAAAACTGACTATCCCGTTACACCCATACTGTGCTTAATTCCCAAGGTGCACAAAAACGCTATAGATCCACCGGGTCGACCTATGATCTCGGCCATAGGGAGTTTGTTTGAACATACGTTCAGATATATAAACCATTTCTTACAGGACCATGTATGCAAGCTACCTTCTTATTTAAAAAATACAGGTGATTTTTTGCAAAAAATACACAATATTGCCTGGGATGAACAATATTTACTTATGACACTTGATGTCACAGCTCTTTATACGAGCATGAGACACACTGATGGGCTCAGGGCTTTGAAACACTTTTTAGGCACCAAACCTATGAATCTACATCAACACACTACCATGCTTCTGAGCATGGCCGAATGGTGCCTAGACAATAACCTGTTTACGTACGATCAGCACACCTACAAGCAACTACAGGGGACGGCGATGGGTACCTGCTTCTCCCCCAGCTATGATAATTTGCATATCGGCTGGTGGGAGGAACAGGTACTCCAAACCAACTATGCTAAGGAATGGGCAGAAAATGTGGTCCTCTGGACCCGATATATCGATGATTTATTTATCATATGGAGAGGTTCGCCTGAGACAGCTCATACATTTACACAAGACATAAATAACAACTCTTTGAATCTTACTTTTACTAGTGACATCAGCAACAAGGAAGTCAATTTCTTGGATCTGGTGGTATATGTAGAAAATAATACACTACATACCAAAATGTTCAGGAAGCCTACCTCAGGAAATTCTATCCTACACACCAGTTGTTTTCACCCCACCAGACTGAAGAATAGCATCCCCTATGCTGAGTGTTTGCGTATGAAACCCAACTGCAGCAACGAGGTGACACTAGGTGAAGTAACAAACGATCTCTTTAAAAGACTGACAATAAGGGGTTATAGTCCAGAAGTCCTAGAAGCAGCAGAAATCAAAACTAGAGTGAAGAACAGAGAGGAGATGCTTTTTGCAGATAGCATAGCCAAGAACAAAGGGAACCATCACAGCCCAATACGTCTCATCACGGGTTACTCTGCATACCATGTGAGACTGCGTAGTATTCTTCACAAAAATTGGAAGATCTTAAGAAGTGACCCCAGTATAGGTCAAGAGATACCACGTGTTCCCCTTATATCATTCAGAAGGGCAAAATCAATGCGTAGTGAGTTGGTTCAAAACTCACCACAAGTCAGGAGTGGCACAGATTGGCTTAAGGGAAACCGAGGGTTCCAAAAATGCTCCAAATGCAAGGCATGTAGACATGGCCTTAATGTAAAAACAATACAGACACCACTTAGAGCTACACCGTTTGAGATCAGAGGTACCTTTAATTGCAAAAGAGAATTTGCAGTATATGTACTAGAATGTACATGCAAAAAGAGGTATGTGGGTAGCACCATTCACAAAGTACATGTTCGGATATTGCAACATCTCAGAGCGGTAGCTAATGATGATCAGAGCTACCCAGTAGCCAGGCACATAAATCAGTGTCACGAAGGCAATGTTAATGATCTGTCATATTATGTCATTGACACTGTCCCCAAAAGCCCAAGGGGTGGTAATAGACAACTTCTACTGAGATGATTGGAATCAAGATATATATTAATGTGAAATACAAAGATTCCTTATGGGCTGAACTCAGATGAGGAGCTATCAGTACATCTCTAACTACTGTGCTAATATTTCTCAAACTCTCTCTCCCAATAGTTGGGTGCAAGGAAATAGCTGTACTACATGTTGCACACTCTGTTCGTTAATCTTTTGTTTTAGTATTATTGTGTTGGTTTTGTTTTATTGATTTTTTAGATTGTGTGATCACGGTCTAGTTAACCATATGTGACAAGCTGGTTATTTTCATTCCGACAATGGTGGCTGTTAACTTTCGGCACCTTATGGCTGTTCATAAATCTATATGGAAAGGGTACATTGGCCCACTTGGGCTCGAATCTAATCTATTTTATTTTAATTATTAATTTTATTCTACTTGTGTGTGGGCGCTTTTGGCCACTAACCGAATGTATTTAGACATTGGCCATACCACCTGTTTTGGCAACCTTGTTTTCCATATTTTGTTAATTCCAATATGAACCCCTCTCCAACTGTGGATATATAACTTAATATTCACAGCCTATAGGTTAACATGCCGATTTATACTAAGGGATTATCCTTCAGGAGTTTGATGTTTTATAGCCACTAAAAGTATGTCTTCACTTTCTGTTCACTCATGATATAATTTTGCCATGGAGCTGTCAGTGGTCTCAGCAACATTATTATTTTGTAACTTTTGCATGACTGATGCATAAGTATTTAGATGTTTGCTTTACAGGATTTTGTAATGTTACAACAATTACCCATTTTTCTTTATGTCTATGATACTCTCCCGGTTGCTGTGACAACCAAGGAGAGTGATGCAGTATATAATGAAGTTGCTTAATGGCACCCGTTGTTGTGAGCAAGGCAGTGAATCTGCCGAAACACGTCGGGCCTCCTTGTAAATAAACGATTGGTGTTTAACAATCCACGGTGTCAGCGCCTGCTTCTATGTCAGAGAGCAGGACTGGTATATATATATTTATATATATATATATATATATATATATATATATATATATATATATATATATATATATATATATATATATATTCATAATCACCAACGCTTTCACCTTTACTCAGCAAGGCAACCAGGGCACCATGAAGAAAATCAGGTCTTGGCAATTGTTTTCTTTTTTAGTATTTATTTCAATTCACCATTCGTGCAGAGATATGGACGGTCTATGCGTTTCGGCGCTATGCCTTCAACTGGACCATAGAGTCCGGCCGTCTAGATCGCCATTTTAAAGTGATAGGTGCTCATTACAATCCCTTGTTTGTTTCTACCCTTGTGCGTATTTCTAGACAGCTAACCCACTACTCTTTCTAATGGCTTTCTATTTCCGCCATTTTCACTTTGCACTAAATGTAAAGTACATTAGTGAACTTTTTACAACGTTTTGAAGCATAATATGGTCAAAAAGTGCAAGTACATTATTTACAAATAAAGTGCCAGTGCAGAACAGTGCTATCAGTTGTAAATCAAGTAGAGCATTTCATTTCCGCTGTTTTCACTTTTCATTAACTGTAAAGTACATTAGCGATCTTTTTTGCAAAGTTTTGAAACATAGTATGGTCAGAAAAGTGCAAATGCATTATTTACAAAATAAAGTGCCAGTGCAGAATTTTTTTTTCAGATGTAAATGTTGTAGGGCAATTTTTCTAAAAGGGTTCAAACATGTAAACGTTTTCATAGTAGGATTTTAGTAAAGTACTAGTGCATTATTTACAAATAAAGTGCCCGTGCAGAAAAGTGCTTTCAGTTGTTAATCAAGTAGAGAAACTTTTCCAAAAGAAACCAACCATGTAAACATTTTCATAGTAAAACTGGGGGGTCAATTTCAATTCTTATGTGTATTCTTGGAGTAGCAGCATTGATGTTAATTCTAAGAGCTCTAAGTTCGAAATTTAAAGTTTAAAAATTAAAATTCATGCAAACAAGTCATTCAGTTTTGTCAATAAAATCATTGAAGGTTCAGCTATGAAAAAGCATGAATTAAAAAAGACTTTAAAAGTTGAACACCTCAATGATAAAGATATGTATATAATATAAATAAATATAAATAAATATCTGTATGTAAAGTACATAAACAATCTGAAAGTGACAATGTGCATGATTTAATCAATAAATATATAGTCCTCCATTCCCCTCTTCGATCTTATTTTTTCACACAATTCTCTATGATTAAATGTGGTTTTTCATTTGGAGATTACTTGACTTGTCCCTTTTCTTTGCAATTTAATGGTGTGGGAGTTCAGTTAGGAATTTTAGAGCCATCATTGTAGATGTATATGGAGTTCCGCATCCAAGTTATGCCCAAAAGGTTGTTCTGTTCCTATAGCTAGGATGTATCTGAACTCCATTTCTCTCAGTTCCATTGTTCTGTTACCACCTCTGCTTCCTAAAGGCACAGTTGTTATGCCGAAGTATCTCAAGTCACGGTCATTGCTAGAGTGGTATTCAAAAAGTGTTTCGCAATGGGATAGGTAAAATCTTTGTTCTTGATGGCTCTCAAATGTTGAAGTATTCTTAACTTTAACTTATTGATCGTGCTCCCAACATACTGTTTTTTACACGGGCATTCTAATATGTAAACTACATATTTGGATTCACATGTTATATGGTCCATGATCTGTTCAGTTTTCCCATTTTGTAATGTGAACATTAAGGTGTTCTGGCCATATTCACATGCCCTACATTTAGAGCATCTCCAAAATCCCGGAGTGGTCAACCAAGCTGTTTTTTGGGGGGCTTTGATCTCAAAATGACTATGTGTTAGTATGTCCCCTAGGGATGCTGTTTTCCTGTATGTTATACTGGGCCATGATGGTAGTTTTTTCTTCAATGTTTCATCCAGCATTAGTATGTTCCAGTTCTTTTTTACAATCTTTTTCAGTTCCTTGTTTTCATTATTAAAATCTATGATCAGTCGTTTTGTTTCCATGTCTTCGTTCTGTTCTGCCTGGTCTTCCTGCTGAGATGTCAGCAAACGTTCTTGTGATTTCAGATTGGCTTTTGTTCTGGCAGTTCTGATTACCTCAATCAATCAATCAGGGGTTTGTTAAAGCGCGACTACTCACCCGTAAGGGTCTCATGGCGCTAGGGGTTGGGGGGGGTTCCATTCCATCAAGGAGGGGGTCTGTCGAAGAGCCAGGTTTTGAGGTTTCTTGCGAAGATGGGGAGCGATGTTGTCTGTCTGAGGTGGAGCGGAAGGGCGTTCCATGCTTTGGCTGCGAGGAAGGAGAAGGAGCGGCCTCCCGATCTGGTCTTTCTGGTGCGGTGGACCATGGCGTAGGAGAGCTGGGCTGATCGTAGGGTCCTTTGGGGTGCGTGGAATTTGAGTCGGCTGTTCAGGTATGCTGGTCAGGTGCCGTGGAGGGCCTTGTGTGCGTGGGAGAGCATCTTGAAGGTGATTCTCACCTCGACGGGGAGCCAGTGGAGTGTGCGCAGGTGCTGGGAGATGTGGCAGTGTTTTGGCAGGTTGAGGACCAGTCTTGCGGCGGCGTTCTAGACGTTCTGTAGCTTGCGGGTGAGGTTTTTGTTTATTCCGGCGTAGAGTGCGTTGCCGTAGTCGAGTCTGCTGGTGACCAGGGCGTGAGTGACGGTCTTTCGGTGTTCGAGGGGGGTCCATTTGAAGGTCTTACGAAGGAGGCGGAGGGTGTGGAAGCAGGAAGACGAGACAGAGTTGATCTGGCGGTCCATTTTGAGCTCGGAGTCCAGGATGATTCCCAGGTTGTGTGCGTGGTCCGTGGGGGTTGGTGGGTTTCCAAGGGCGGGGGCCACCAGGTGTCGCTCCAGGCGTCGGGGTTTGGGCCCATGATGAGTACTTCTGTTTTGTTGGTGTTTAGTTGTAGGCAGCTGTTTTTCATCCATTTGGCGACGGCTTCCATGCCTTCTCGAAAGTTGCGTCTGGCGGTGTTGGGCTCGTTGGATAGGGAGAGGATGAGCTGGGTGTTGTCTGCGTATGACACGATGTTGAGTCTGTAGGTTCTGACGATGGGGGCAAGTGGAGCCATGTAGACGTTGAAGAGCGTCGGGCTGAGGGAGGAGCCCTGGGGGACTCCGCAGGTGGTAGGTGTGGGGTCCGAGAGGAAAGGGGGGAGTCTGACCCGCTGCGTCCTGCTGGAGAGGAAGGAGCGGATCCAGTCGAGGGCCTTGTCCTGGATTCCTGCGTCGTAGAGTCTGCGTATTAGGGTGCGGTGGGAGACTGTGTCGAACGCCGCTGATAGGTCGAGGAGGATGAGGGCTACTGTTTCTCCTTTGTCCAGTAGGGTGCGGATGTCGTCTGTTGCGGCGAGGAGGGCGGTTTCCGTACTGTGGTTTTTTCCGAAGCCGGATTGGGAGGAGTGGGTATTCTCTCTCTAAGAAGCGGGCACTCATCTCTTCCAGTTGTTGTTCTACATCATCTATCTCTGAACTGTTTCTTTTTACCCACAACATCTGCCCATATGGTATACTCCACTTCAAATGTTGCGGGTGCCCACTGTTTGCGTGGAGTATACTATTGCAGGCAGTGGGTTTCCGATGTATTTTGCTACAAAGTTTGTTGTTCTTAATAAATACTTCCACATCCAGGAATATTACACTGTTCTTGCTGGTAGTGGACGTGAAAGTTAAATTCAGGTCATTCCTGTCCAGTGATTCAATGAAGTTCTCCAATTCACTCTGTTTGCCCTCCCAAATTATAAACAGGTCATCAATGAATCTGGTCCAGATTTTGATCTTAGATTTATAGTCGCCAGCTAGTACATCCCTCTCCCACGCCCCCATGAATAAATTCACGTACGTGGGAGCAAAGGATGTACCCATTGCCGTACCCTGTTTCTGTAGGAAGAGCTCACCATTGAAGAGGAAGATGTTATGGGTAAGACAGTAGGATAACATCTCTATGAGCATATTTGAATGCTCCAAGAAACTTACTGATCTAGTTTTTAGGAACTCTTGTACAGCGTTGATTCCATCAGAATGTAAGATTGAAGTGTATAAGGAACACACATCTATTGTGGCCATGATGAGTCCATCACCCCATTAGACATTTTGGATCTTTTTGAGGAAGTCTGTGCTGTCTTTTAAATAAGATGGCAAACACAAGGAGATGATGGACGGAGTGCTGAAGCTTTTCAAACACTCACCCCCAGTCACAGATCTGGGTTGAATCCATCATCATTCTTTAGCTCACTTTGCCACCCCAGTTCAGACACAGCTATATGCAAATCAGTCTTGACCCTGTGCCTCATGGGAACAGTCCAGCCCGAACTGCCAAGCCATGTCTTCCTTGGACCGGAAACAAGCATCCTGGGACCGGTTTCGGGATAACAGCCCTCTTCAGCCAGGCTAGCTTAAATCCAGTGGCAAAGTGAGCAAGGGACCCACGTCTGGGCATACCCTGCCAACTTAGGGCGAACAAAGCAAACACAAAGAGATGATGACGGAGTGCTGAAGCTTTTCAAACACTCACCCCCAGTCACAGATCTGGGTTGAATCCATCATCATTCTTTAGCTCACTTTGCCACCCCAGTTCAGACACAGATATATGCAAATCAGTCTTGACCCTGTGCCTCATGGGAACAGTCCAGCCCGAACTGCCAAGCCATGTCTTCCCTGGACCCGAAACAAGCATCCTGGGACCAGTTTCGGGCTAACAGCCCTCTTCAGCCAGGCTTGCTTGAAGTGGCAAAGTGAGCAAGGGACCCACGTCTGGGCATACCCTGCCAACTTAGGGTGAACAAAGCAAACACAAGGAGATGATGGACGGAGTGCTGAAGCTTTTCAAACACTCACCCCCAGCTGTTAGCCCGAAACCGGTCCCAGGATGCTTGTTTCCGGTTCAGGGAAGACCTGGCTTGGCAGTTCGGGCTGGACTGTTCCCATGAGGCACAGGGTCAAGACTGATTTGCATATAGCTGGGTCTGAACTGAGGTGGTGAAGTGAGCTAAAGAATGATGATGGATTCAACCCAGATCTGTGACTGGGGGTGAGTGTCTGAAAAGTTTCAGCACTCCGTCCATCATCTCCTTTTGTTTGCTTTTAAATAAGATGGCAATGATGTCACGTATTCCATCAGAAAAGTGTCAATGAAGCGTGATGTTTTTTCTAAGAGTGATCCAATCGAGCTCACAATTGGTCTTCCTGGTGGGTTATTGATCGACTTATGTACTTTTGGTAGGAAGTATATGGTTGCAACGATGGGATGGTTTACCTTCAAATACATATACTCCTCAAAGTCGATCAACCCCAACTCATTCCATTGTTGTAATTTGTGATGGTACTCCTGTGTCCAGGTTTCCATTGGACTTTTGTCTAGACACTCATAATGATCTTTGTTCGAGATTTGTCAGGTGGCCTCATCTATATAGTCCATGACATCCTGGACTACGATGTTCCCACCCTTGTCGGAGGCTTTTATGATAGATTCGTTGAGGAGCTTGCTGTTTCCAAGGTTTTTTCATGGCTATTCAATGTTCTTAATGTTGTAACATCTCTGAGGTCTAGCGGGGAAATCCCGATTAAAGTTGGAGCTTTTGGATCTTGATTAGGTGCTTTTTCCTCATAGTATTTTTTAAGTTTCAATTTGCGATAGAATTTATATAGGTCTATCAGGACATTTGGTAGATCCATATCTTGATTTGGACAGAAGGACAGGCCTTTATTCAGCAGATTAGTTTGGTCTAGGCTCAAAGCTCTCTTAGAAAGGTTTATGACCAGATCCTTTTTGATCATTTTTTTCTTTAAGTTTGCTGTTTCTTTCCTCTTCCTCTTTTGCTCTTTGATCCGCTTTCTGCTTCTTCTTGTGGTTGGGGTTGCGGTGGACCTCGTCCCCTTCCCGGTGTTATTCCTCTTCCTCTCCCTCTTTGTTGCATGACCATTTGCATTAATCTCATTTTCCCGTAAAAATCCAAATTCGAAGTGCTCTGCTCCTCATCTGCAGAGCTCAGGTCTGAGCTATCCACTGTGCCTGAAGTTTCATACTCAGCACATTTGTCCATTACAACTCTGTTTCTCAGTGTGTCGAATTTTCTTGCGAATGTATATATTCGACCACTGGCATAATCAATGCGGTCCCGAATGAATTTACTTGCTTTTCGTTTCTCTATATCTGCCTCATGTCTATCTATCTTCTTTTCCATGGATTCCTACAGATCTTTTTTCTCCTCATTCTCTGGATATTTTTCCAACTCTTGTTCCAATTTTTTTATATTTTTAATTACTGCTTCAAGTTTTCTCCCAGCATGGATAATCAGAGTTCTCATCAGTTTGAATGAGCATTAATTTGTGTCAGTTTGCCATTGTTTGATTAGGTCCATATCCAGGTCATTAAGTGTTGGCATTATCAGGATTCTGAGACCCCTTGGTACTCTTTTATGTTCTATATACTTTTCCAGGGTGGTCTTTTCCCACCACTTATTTATTTCCTGAATTCTATATTGCTGTAATTCCTTAATGACTCCCTGGATTGTTTTTTTCCTTCCGTCAATTTGTACATCCCGGGTGTTCGTACTTCCCGTGGTTGCCATTTTGTCATTGAGTAGTTCATTTGCTCTTTGTGCTCTGTTTCTGCTTTTCTCGGCCATATTTATATGCGTTATGCTTCAAATGAATTTCAGTAGTGGGTGCTGTATTTCTTTTTCTCTGCACTCCCGGCTTTTTATATTACTTATATATATATATATGTATGTATATGTATATATATATATATGTATATGTGTGTGTATATATATATATATATATATATATATATATATATATATATATATTACCTACTGGCGGTCGCCAGTAGGTAGTTATAGTTAGGACCTAGTTTCCATAGGAAAATCGTTTTTTATTTTCCCAATAACTTTGGCGTCGTTTGACAAATCTTCGCGAACTTTTCAAAACTAGTGGGGTGCTCCGGTCAGCTCCTGTCTTGAAAGTTTCGGGGTGATTCGTCAAGCGGGGGCCGAGAAAAAAGGGGGGTCCCAAAACGCGTTTTCCCCATGTAAATTTCCATAGGAAACTTTAGACAAAGCTACAGCCCGAACTGCTGAACGGAATTACACCAAATTTGGCAAAAAGGTAGCTCTTGGTTCAGAAAGCAACCTGCTTTTTAAATGGTGTCAATCCGTTCAGTAGTTTCTAAGAAATTCAAAAATAAAAAAATATCGATATCTGGGCGGAGCCTAACAACACATCTCATGGTGAGATCTGATTGGCTGTCAGCACTTCATCCTGGAATTGCTGGCAGCCATCTTGGGACCAATATACATGATAGCACCCCATTGAAATGCATTGTAGTGAATAGAAGATTCTGAGGGTCACCAAAAGGAGAACTATAAAGTGTGATAACAGACTTTAGTTACATTAGAATTCATTTGTTGATGGTACCATACTAATTTTAGGAATTGTGGTGTGTTCTAAAGTGATTTTACCCTGTGAAAAACCTTCTGCTGGGATATCATGAATCATGTTTGAGAGAAAAACTATTTTCTCATTCTTGTCCCATAGAGGTTTGGAAGGTGCTCCAGAAGCTAAAATGAGAGCATATTTTCTGTAAATTCACATTATCTTTCTCAGTCATGTGAGAATGAAGTCTGACATTCTCAGTAAAACATGTACATCCAACAAGGGCAGAGACTGTCAGTTGTTTCCTTTGTGTTCTACTGCAGCTTCCCAGAGTGTTCTAAAGAACAACTAGAGTGCTAACAGCCTTACTTATGACAAAATTATGGCACACCTGAAGCCATCTTGATTGGAATAAACTGGTAATACTTAAAACATTTAATTTAAAAAGGAACAAAATGAGGGGGTTCATTTTGTCATAGAAATTATGGTTAGTGCTGTAGAAAGAAAAATTAGGACATGTTTTAAGTGAGATCTCAAATCCTCTTCTATTTCATTAGAAAATTCTGACATGCAGACTGAAACAATCACTTTCAATGCCAGCAGTAGACTTCCAGTTAACTCCCTGGTGAGCAGTAGCTTTACTACAGTGATCTAATGAGCAACTAGAGTGCTAACATTCTGAATTTATGGCAAATGTGTGACACATCTGAATGCCTTCTTGATGGAATCAAAGTGAAAAACTGAAAGCATTTCCTACTGAGGAGACTGCAGTAAATGAGGAAATTAGGAAACTTGATAACAAATAAGTCTCCCAAGATGGCCACCAGAGAAAAAAGAGCCCAAATGTAGCACAAATATCACCCAGATGTAGCCCACGTATAGCCCAATGACAGAAGTGTGCAAAACACTTTTTATTTTTTGCAGTTTTATATAGTGCAGACTGGTCAGATATTGGAGCGTTGCTCTTACTTGGACCCCTTATTGCGTATTTTGCACGAAGTACATGAGATTGATCTTGCGAAACATTGAACTTTACTATTCTGTTAACCTGAAGTTGCTCTGAACCGGGCTTTGTAACACCCGTTTTTACCTACTGGTTTTAAATAATTCTCACTGTATTGTATTAAGAAAGAGGATTTACTGTTTTTATGTACACTTTTATGATCTATGTTTCTAAATCAGATCGAATAAAGTTTAATGAATTTAATTGAAGTCTCCCAAGATGGCCACCAGAGAAAAAGGAGCCCAAATGTAGCACAAATATCACCCAGATGTAGCCCACGTATAGCCCAATGACAGAAGTGTGGAAAACACTTTCTATCCTTTGTTTTTTTGCAGTTTTATATAGTGCAGGCTGGTCAGATATTGGAGTGCTTTACATGAGCATTGGTTACATCACACAAGGACAAACTCATTTTGGTTGTAGGCATGGGGAGCTTAAGTGATTTGACCAGAATCACAGAATGTCGAGCTGAAGCAGAAACCCCAACTTGGTTCCCCAGTTGCAAAGTCTGCAGCTCTGGAAGTAACACCACATTCTCTCCCCTAAGCGTAACATTTAATCAAGTGGTCAACTGGATAAAAAAACATAAAGATAACAAATAATTTAAAAGTGCTTTGTCGCTATTTGAGAACTCAGAAAATATGTCCTCATTTTAGTTTTTTAGAGCACTAACCATAATTCCTATGCAAATAAGACCTTCTCATTTCTATAATTTCTAAAGGAAATGCTTTAGTTATTACAGTTTTGATTACATCAAGATGACGTCAGGCGTGCCACACTTTTGTAATAAATATAGAATGTTAGTAATCTAGTTGTCTCTTGTCTCTTTCTGCACGTCTCTTGCCTCTTTCTGCACCTCTCTTGCCTCTTTCTGCAGCTCACTCTCTTCTTTCTGCACCTCTCTTGCCTCTTTCTGCACCTCTCTGCCCTCATTCTGCAGCTCACTCTCTTCTATCTGTACCTCTCTTGCCTCTCTTGCACCTCTCTTGCCTCTTTCTGCACCTCTCTTGCCTCTTTCTGCACATCTCTTCCCTCTTACTGCACCACTCTTGCCTCTTTCTACACCTCTCTTGCATCTTTCTGTACCTCTCTTGCCTCTTTCTGCACCTCTCTTGCCTCTTTCTGCACCTCTCTTCTTTCTGCACCTCTCTTGCCTCTTTCTGCACCTCTGTTGCCTCTTTATGCACCTCTCTTACCTCTGTCTGCACTTCTCTTGCTTATTTCTGCCGCTCACTCTTCTTTCTGCACCTCTCTTGCCTCTTTCTGCACCTCTCTTGCCTCTTTCTGTAGCTCACGCTCTTCTTTCTGCACCTATCTTGCCTCTTTCTGCACCTCTCTTCCCTCTTTCTGCAGCTCCCTCTCTTCTTTCTGCACCTCTCTTGCCTCTTTCTGCACCTCTCTTGCCTCTTTATGCACCTCTCTTGCCTCTGTCTGCACTTCTCCTGCTTATTTCTGCAGCTCACTCTCTTCTTTCTGCACCTCTCTTGCCTCTTTCTGCACCTCTATTGCCTCTTTCTGTAGCTCACTCTCTTCTTTCTGCACCTCTCTTCCCTTTTTCTGTAGCTCACTCTTCTTTCTGTACCTATCTTGCTTCTTTCTGTACCTCTCTTGCCTCTTTCTGCACCTCTCTTGCCTCTTTCTGCAACTCACTCTCTTCTTTCTGCACCTCTCCTGCCTCTTTCTGCACCTCTCTTGCCTCTTTCTGAACATTTCTTCCTCTTTCTGCACCTCTCTTGCCTCTTGATGCACCTCTCTTGACTCTTTTTGCTCTTCTCTTGCCTCTTTCTGTAGCTCACATGCTTCTTTCTGCACCTTTCTTCCTCTTTCTGTACCTCTCTTGACTCTTTCTACACCTCTTACCTCTTTCTGTACCTCTCTTGCCTCTTTCTGCACCTCTCTTGCCTCTTTCTGCACCTCTCTTGCCTCTTTCTGCACCAGTCTTGTCTCTTTCTACACCTCTCTTGCCTCTTTCTGTACCTCTCTTGCCTCTTTCTGTACCTCTCTTGCCTCTTTCTGCACTTCTCTTGGCTTTCTACTCCACTCTTGCCTCTTTCTGCACCTCTCTTGCCTCTTTCTGCACTTCTCTTGCCTCTTTCTGCACCTATCTTGCCTCTTTCTGCACCTCACTCTCTTCTTTCTGCACCTCTCTTGCTTCTTTCTGCACCTCTCTTGCTTCTTTCTGCGCTTCTCTTGCATCTTTCTGCACCTTTCTTCCTTTTTCTGCATTTTTCTTGCTTCTTTCTGCACCTTTCTTCCTCTTTCTGGACCTCTCTTGCCTCTTTCTGCACCTCTCTTGCCTCTTTCTGCACCTCTCTTGTCTCTTTCTGTACCTCTCTTGCCTCTTTCTGCGCCTTTCTTCCTCTTTCTGCACCTCACTCTCTTCTTTTTACAACTCTCTTGCTTCTTTCTGTGCCTCTCTTGCTTCTTTTCGCACTTCTCTTGCTTCTTTCTGCACCTCTCTTGCCTCTTTCATCACTTCTCCTGCTTCTTTCTGCCCCTTTCTTCCTCTTTTTGCACCTCTCTTGCTTTTTTCTGCACTTTTCTTGCCTTTTTCTGTACTTCTCTTGCTTCTTTCTGCACTTCTCTTGCTTCTTTCTGCGCCTTTCTTTCTCTTTCTGCACATGTCTTACCTATCTAGGTGTAGTTAGAAATTAGCATTTAAAAAACCTTAGAAATTCACTGAAAAAAACACAGGTTTCAGGGATGTTATAGTTAGAAATTAGCATTTAAAAAACCTTAGAAATTCACTGAAAAAATCACAGGTTTCAGGGACGTTATAGATAGAAATTAGCATTTAAAAAACATTAGAAATTCACTGAAAAAACCATAGGTTTTAGGGACGTTATAGTTAGAAATTAGCATTTAAAAAACCTTTGAAATTCACTGAAAAAACCATAGGTTTCAGGGATTTTATAGTTAGAAATTAGCATTTAAAAAACCTTTGAAATTCACTGAAAAAAACATAGGTTTTAGGGACGTTATAGTTAGAAATGATCATTTAAAAAACCTTTGAAATTCACTGAAAAAACCATAGGTTTCAGGGACGTTATAGTTAGAAATTAGCCTTTAAAAAAATGTAAAAATTCACTGAAAAAACCATAGGTTTCAGGGACGTTATAGTTAGTTGGACATTTTACGAGTACAAAACCAGAGAAATTCGCCCGTTATAGTTAGTTGAGCTAACTATAACTCGTGCCCCCGAATTGCACTGCTGATGACCTCACATATTACATCATTCATGACATGGTCAGTGACATCACTGATGACATCACTGATGACATCTCAAATGACATCACTGACGACATCACTGATGACATCATCCAGTGACTATGTGTTTCTGTAAAGTTTAAATATGTTTTATATATATATATATATATATGCCAAGGTGTATTGAAGAATGAGTGGGTGTATAAGTGTCTGAATAGATGATTTAGTAGGTGCGTGACTGGCTGTATAAGTGAGTGATTAATCGTGTCTTACTGAATGCATGGGTTAGTGACTAAACTGTATGAGTGTCTGTATTTGTCTGTCAGTTGGTATGTAAGCAGCTGCATGGGTTGGTGAGTAGCTACATGTGTGTCTATATGGGTTATTGATTGGTTGTCTGAGTATCTGTATGGGTGCCTGAGTGTTTCTGTGGGTGGGTGGGGGATGGGTGACTCTGTGCATAGATGTGTGAGTAGGTGATTCACTGCGTGTATGGGTTCAAGAGTGCATCTGTGAAGGGCTGTATGGGTGGGTGAGTGTGTGTATGGGTGTATTGGTGAGTGAATGGATGTCTCAGTGGTACATGTGTGAGTAACTACATATGTGAAAGGCAGTATATGTGAGTGTTGGAGTATATAAATGACTATATGTGAGAGTGAGTGACTGTGAGAGTGGCTGTATGGATGAGTGTGTGCTTGTGTCAGTGATTGTAGAAGAGAGTAAGTATGTGTTAGTATCTGTATGAATAAGTGAAGTGGTGTGTGTATAACTGTATAGGTGAGTAAATGGGAGTGTGATTGATTCTTTGCATGACTGACTAGGTGTGTGAGTAACTCTATGGGTGAGTGGTGGTGTGTGAGTGTCTGTATAGGTGTATGAGTGCATATGATAGTGCTGTATTGATGAGTGACTGCATGTATGAGTAACTGTATGGATGAATGAGTGTACATGTGTGTAGACCTAGGAATCAGTGAGTGGGTATGTATTAACTGGTATTGGTGTGTCTAATGTTTCGAAAATGGTAGTCTGCATTTTAGAGTGGGTGTATCAAAGGTTATATTAGGGTGTGAGGAGGTGCATCAGATTATCACGTGGATGATGTCATCAGTGATGTCATGTGAGATGTCATCAGTGATGTCATCAGTGATGTCACTGACCATGTCATGAATGATGTAATATGTGACGTCATCAGCAGTGCATTGCGGGGGCATGAGTTATAGTTAGCTCAACAAACTATAACGGGCGAATTTCTCTGGTTTTGTACTAGTGAAATGTCCAACTAACTATAACGTCCCTGAAACCTATGGTTTTTTCAGTGAATATATATATATATATTAGGTAGTTATAGTTAGGATGCAGTCTTGCAGTTTCCATAGGAAGAGCGTTTTTTGATTCGCCAATAACTTTAGCATTGTTTGCCGAATCCTAGCATAATTTTTAAAACTAGTTTGACGCTCACTTCAGCTGCTGTCTCGATAATTTTGGGGTGATCCTTCAAGCGGGGCTGAGAAAAAGCGAGGGTCCCAAAACGCGTTTTCCCCATTTTAATTCCCATAGGAAATTTTAGACAAGGCTACGGCTCAAAACTCTGAATGGAATTACACCAAAAGAGGCAGAAAGGTAGCTGTTAGTCCAGAAAGTGACCTTTTTGTCAATTGGTGTAAATCCGTTCAGTAGTATTGGAGTTATTTAAAGAAATTCCTATTTGTATATATAGGGACGGGAAAGATCTGCAGCCGCTCCTGATCTTGTGCTGATATCTGATTGGCTGCCAACACTTGTATTGTATTGTATTGTAATTGCATTTATATAGCGCTTACTACCCCTGATGAGGCATCGAAGCGCTTTTTCGGCGAGTAGCACGCTACTCTGCAACCCATAAAGGATTAGTGTTGAATTAGTATACTGAAATAATAAAGTGATTTAAGTGGTGGATAGGTTAGTCAATTATTTGGATTCAGAAGGATAGCGGAAGGATAGAAGAGAGAAAAAAGGTTTGTATTTATATAGCGCTTATTACCCCTGATGGGGTGTTGAAGCGCTTTTTTTTGGCGAGTAGCACGCTACTCCGGAAACCCATAAAGGATTAGTGATGAGTTAGTATAGTGAAATATGAAAGTAATTTGAGTGGTGGATATTAGTCATATGGAGGGAGCAGTATAGCGGAGGGATAGAAGAGGGAAAAAAGGTTTGCATTTATATAGCACTTGTTACCCCTGATGGGGTGTTGAAGCGCTTTTTCGGCAACTAGCACTCTATTCCGGAACCCATAAAGGATTAGTGTTGAAAATTAGTATAGTGAAATATGAAAGTAATTTGAGTGGTGGATATGTTATTCAGTTATTTGGATAGAGAAGGGTAGCAGCGGGATAGAAGAGGGAAAAGAGGCTTGCATTTATATAGCGCTTGCTACCCCTGATGGGGTTTTGAAGCACTTTTTTGGTGAGTAGCACGCTACTCTGGAACCCATAAAGGATTAGTGGTGAATTAGTATAGTGAAATATGAAATTTGAGAAGTGAACATGTTAATCTGTTATTTTGATTGAAAAGGATAGTGGAGGGATAGAAGAGTGAAGGATTTAGACTTTTTTTTGGAGGTCATAGCAATAGGAAGAGGCTTTGGGGTGAGTAAAAAGGGGATGTGGAGGGGAAGAGTCGGAGGGAAGAGTTTAGAAAGGCTTGTTTTGGGGATCGGTATAGTAAATGGGGGATCGGTATAGTAAAAGAGGTGTCAGATGATGCAAGGATAGGTAGAGTATGGGAGAGTCTAGAGAGGGTTATTTTGGGGATCATAGTAGTGGTATGGGGTTTGGGATAAATGAG
Organism: Calotriton arnoldi; assembly: GCA_963921515.1. Taxonomy (NCBI): domain Eukaryota; kingdom Metazoa; phylum Chordata; class Amphibia; order Caudata; family Salamandridae; genus Calotriton; species Calotriton arnoldi. The sequence continues at coordinate 39,296 of CAWUFW010012630.1, forward strand.
AGAGTGGATGTAGAGGATATATTGATAGAGGTATAGGGTGAGAAACAGGGTAGTGCATTGGAAAGAGTAGTAGAAAGAAGTTTGAGATGAGTCAGAAAGTTGGGGTAGAAGATATATTGATAGAAGTATAGGGTGAGAAATAGGATAGTGCATTGGATATGCTGAATTGGAAGAAAAAGTGATAGATATATAGATTCATAAGTACATGGAAAGTATATAGATGCATAAAGGAGGTAGGTATATGTAGATTAAAGATATTGATAGAGGTATAGGATGAGAAATAGGGAAGAGCATTGGATATGCTTTTTTAGGAGAAAAGTAATATATAGATCCAAGTACATGGAAGGTATATAGATGTATAAAGGAAGTAAAAAGATGCATTAGATAAACTCTGGTTTTCAAGTGTTATTGTACTTTCAAAATGTATTTGTATTTATTTTTTAACATAATTATTCTACATGTGTATACAAAGCAATACACATAGATAGGTACATATCTATAGTAAAAATAAATGCTTATATACAGAGGGAAATGCTGTAAATTTCTGTTTGCGTATGGTGCTTATGTGGGGAAGAGCCAATTCTCATGCATTCTCTTGCTATTTATCATGCTGTTAGCTATTGTGCACTGTACCTTGAATCGTGAAATCCTGCTTTTACTATGTGTTTGTAACGCAGTGCGAGACGGTGCTCCGCTAATTTTAGTAATTTAACTGAAAACTGCTACATTTGTAAACTGTGCTCACAAGTAAAACTTGAGGGAGATTATCCGAGTTCCTTTAGATGGTAGGGCTGGTAGTATTTCGGTGTCTCGCGTGTATTGGGGTATAGAACGGTGGGCCCCCGGGGTTTAGACTTTGTCGCCTGTTGCCTATCAGGATTCATTGTATTATAAACGTGTTGCAGTTAGGATGAGCAATGAAGTCCAGTTCTACTCCATCACGCCCTCTTTCCTGCTGAACATGTTTCTTGTTCTGTTTCTTGTGTCTTCTACTAGACTTAAAGTTGTGTCGTGTGAACCTGTCAACACATAGAGAGGCCACCAGAAAAATTTGATGTATGGCTCAGCAAAGACTCGTTTGTGATTATCTCCCGCTTGTCATATTTACTTTTCTGCACTCCTTAAACGTTTACACATGTTGTGAAAACGAGGTGTGTAATGGTATTCTAATAAGTTAAGTCACAATTTCTGGACTCCCCTTAGCCGTCAGAGGGGACATAGACCGGTTACTGTAGAGTTGTTTCCTTAAGTGTGGTCCTTTTTTATATCTACATTATCCTAACACCTCCTTAAACACCCCCCAATCATTTCGTAATTCCATCTTTCACTCCCATACTATGTACTTATTCAGAGAGAGATGTTGTTTGATTCCATGGACTTGCGTACTCCCACAACCTTCCACAATGACCATATCACTTTTTTTTCATGCACACCTCCATAGTTGTTAAGGTGAGATTAGATTTTGCTTCCCCCAACTACAATTATTTTGTGATTTGAACACCACCGAACATCAGTTGTTGTCTGTTTTAATACATGCTCAATGACTCGCCATCCCCGGCATGATTCTTTGATGAATGTTGTAATATTATTGATTATTTTGTACATTGTATTCCATCCATTCTACTTGCACATTTTTACTTTAAGTTTAATAATCACCTGCATCACATTCTTTCCTCAACTTTTTCATCACTTCTCTAATGAATTCACATTTCACCAGCAGATTGCCAAGGAAAACCCCTTGATCTTGTTTCTAACTTTCCAAACTCGCTATCGGCCCAACTGTGAGAAGTTGGCCTGGTATATGCTGTTCACTAATTAAAGTGGACACCTTGCACCAGAACAATTCGACTCTTATGGTAGATAGGTTTAAGACAACCTTTATAGAAAGCTATCCTAGTGGTAGCTGTGGAGAGCAGCCTTCAGGCTAAGTCTTGAAGGAATGTAAAGCAGCTTGTTTTACCACACAATCTCTTGAATCACCAAATGAAAAGACACCACACATGTATATATATCAAATATATATGTATTTATTACTAAACAACTCTCTACTAATCTCTTTATGAGATTAGAAGTCAGGAACATATGTACAAGTCAATTGTTATCAAAATAAGTTAGCACAGGAAATATCACAATCTTATCTTGGCTAGACCGGGGTCCAGAGCACATAGAATCGAGGGACCCCCAGAGAACCACCCAGGTAGTTGTAGGAGACCCACAGGGGACGGACACGGTGTTCAGACACTGGTGCGAGTCCTGTACGAGTCTATGCAAGCGGACGCGATTGAGTTATCAATGTTACAGGCCCCTGACGTGTTCGAGGCGAACACACCGATCGGTCAGTACGAGTCGAAGGACGCGGTTACTGGTAGATTTACAAGGGAGTCGGACGCGGTGTGTCTAACACAGACGTGAACCCTGTACGAGTCAGTGCGAGAATCGCACGGGGAAAATTGGAGTTTTAGGATACTTCGGGAGAACCTACAAGCAAGTCACTTACAGGGTAAGTAGTTCTAGGGCCCACACCCACAGGAGCACCATAGTGCTGGCGTTACCTCACCCAGGGAAGCCGGGTGCATAGGTGTCCTTTGGTGTCGGGTCGCGGCGTCGTTTTCAATGGCGAACAAAGAAGACGTGCTGCTTGTGATGTTCGAGGAAGTGTCCGGGGGAATCCAAACCTGGATTCAGAGGAAGGAAGACCTGAAAGCAGAGGGGACAGTGTTCAAAGTCACTTGGCAGTGACTCGGGGCAAGGAAGCTGGATGCCCACCGTAGTCGCAGGATTCAGGTCGGTCACGTGTGCCTTGACTCTTCAGCCACGAGGTCCAGGAGGTGTCGACGACAACCAGGAGCTGAATTCGGCATGTCCCACGATGTCTGCAGCTTACTGTGGTGTCGGCCACTCGATTGGAGCCAACCGGCCTTGGTAACAGCAAGTCTCGTGGAAAGTGTGAAAAGGCAATGGCGCAGACCAGCAAGCTCTGAGGGACTCACCCAGCGAGGGTAAGTCAGGGCAGGCCTGGAGCAACCAGGGGAGCCTTTTGGTTTCTTAGAAATGTCCTCAGGGGACCCACGTGCCGGCTGGCAAAGGATCGAGAAGATGCCTCGGGAGGATTCCTTCACAGGGGCCCACGGTCACTCAGGACGGTGTAGGCCTCTGATCATCGGAGGGAGTCCTGCTGGAGGTTGGGACCACACGTGGTCCAAAGCACAGGTTCTTAGAACGTTGTGAAGTGGTTGCACTCGACAATAGTGCACAGTACCCCGGGATCGCGGTTCCTCGTCACTCTTGGGGTCCACTGGCCTCACCTTCCCTGGGGACTCACGATGGCCTTTGAGAAGTCAGGAAATCCACTTCTGGGGCTGCAGGGACTTCGGGCTCCGGCGGGAGCGGCGTAGTTTGCGACCGTCGTTGTAGTTTTTGGTGCCTGCCAAGCAGGGGAGTCACTCCTTGACCCCAAGGGAGATTCTTCAGTCTTCCAAAGGTAGTGGAACGTCGAAGGTCCAGGATTCTTCTTCAGAGCGTCGTCCAGGGATATCTAATCTTCAGGTTCAAGGGCTCCCTACCTTATACTAACAAGGAAGGGAGGGACTAGCTCTTAGACCCCACCTATGGGAGGGTCAGGGGTGTGGGTGGTTACACCCACTTCCCTTTGTCCAGTTTCGCGCCAGAGCAGGGGCAGGTAGCCCCTGAGCCGGTTTGAACTGGCATATGCACAGAGGAGCCTTCTGCTCCCCCAGTGCAGGACTTCAAAGCACTCTAAGAGTGCACCCACCCAGCCCCAATACACTAAACCTTGTCTGGGAGGTGGTTACACCTCCCTGTGACAGGATACCTTTTGTTGAGCTTCCTCCACTGCGAGTTTCGGTCATCAGCAGGAGGGCAGCCCAGTGTCTGTGACTGGTGGCATCCATTTTGTGATGCCAGGGCTCTTCAGGATTCTACCGCGTTTCCACAGTAGGTACATGTCTATCCCTCTAGAAGGGTGGAATGCTACCCCCGCCGCCAGGACTGGCGGGGGGGTAGTATTCCAAGATGTTTGACACCAAACACGACATGTTTCGATGCAGCCATACCAAAGTTAGCATTTTACCGCGAGGATATAATGCACTTAAAAGTATATGGTTTAACCGCATCCACAAACAGCACCAGAGAATGGACTCTGAGAGCTGCTGAGGGGCCCTGCTCAGGCAGAGGCACCCCCTCACATAGAAGCCAAGCACCCTGCCCTCAGGATTGATAGGGCCTGCCTTAGGGGTGACTGATAGGTTTATATGTGTGTGCTGGAGAGGTATAGGGAACCTATATCTCAGTGAGGAGTGCTAGCACCATCCCACCCAGGCTGCAGTAGCAGGCCTGTGGTGTCAGATTTAGTCTGCTTCCCAGGGGTGGCATAATACATGCTGCAGCCCCTGGTAGGCCTGTGAAGTACCTATGCCCTTGGTACCTAAGGTACCATATACTAGGGACTCATAAGGTACCACAGTATCCAATCACTAGTGCACCTAGAGTGCACTCCAAGTCGTTTAGAGAGAACAGAGAGGCTGGGGCCCTGATTGGCAGGGACCCAGCCAGACTATAGCCAGAAACCAGTGTAAACATCTGAAAAAAGTGGGGGCAACATAAGAGGCAGATCCTACTCTCCTACACAACCCCCCCAAACGCAGGGACACTAAACTAACCTTGACCAGTTGAGTCTTCGTGTTCAAAGTGGAAATACCTTGAGAGTCCATCTGCATTGGCATGTTGGGTCCCAGGTCTATGTTCCACTGTATAGTCCATCCCCTGTAGGGAAATGGACCACCTCAAAAGTTTTGGGTTTTCACCTTTTATCTGCTTAAGCCATAGGAGGGGCTTGTGGTCAGTCTGAACTATGAAGTGAGTGCCAAACAAGTATGGCCTCAGCTTCTTCAGGGCCCACACCACAGCAAAGGCCTCCCTCTCTATAGGTGACCAACGTTTCTCTCTAGGGGTCACCCTTCTACTAATGAAAGCTACTGGCTGGTCTTGACCTTCATCATTCAGTTGAGACAGTACAGCTCCCACACCCAGCTCAGAAGCATCTGTTTGGACAATGAACTTTTTGGTGTAGTCTGGACTCTGTAAGATGGGGGCAGTGCACATGGCCTGCTTTAGGTCTTCAAATGCCTTCTGACAGCTAGCTGTCCACTGAACCTTTTTGGCATCTTCTTTGAGGTCAGATCATTCAAGGGGGTCACTATAGATCCATATCCCTTGACAAACCTCCTATAGTACCCAGTCAGGCCTAAGAAGGCTCTCACCTGTGTCTGGGTGGTTGGAGCAACCCATTCCATTATGGTTTGGATTTTGCTCTGTAAAGGCTGAACCTGGCCTCCACCTACAAGGTGGCCCAGGTATACAACCTGACTCTGCCCTATCTGGCACTTAGTGGCCTTGATAGTGAGGCCTGCTTTCTGCAGGGCCTCCAAAACATTCCTGAGGTGGACCAGGTGATCCTGCCAGGAGGAACTAAAGACAGCAATATCATCTAGATAAGCTGAGCAATAAGTTTCCATCCCTGTCAGAACTTTATTCACCAACCTCTGAAAAGTGGCAGGTGCATTTTTCAATCCAAAGGGCATCACCACAAAGTGGTAGTGCCCACCAGGGGTCGAAAATGCTGTTTTGGCTTTTGCATCATCAGCTAACCTGATCTGCCAGTAGCCAGCTGTCAGGTCAAACGTGCTTAGATATTTGGCTGAGGCCAAAGTATCAATCAGCTCATCTGCCCTTGGTATGGGATAGGCATCAGTCCTAGTGACTGCATTGAGGCCTCTGTAGTCTACACAAAACCTCATTTCTTTCTTACCACCCTGGGTATGAGGCTTGGGTACCAGGACTACTGGGCTAGCCCAAGGGCTATCTGAAGGCTCAATTACACCTAGCTCCAACATTTTCTGGACTTCAGTCCTGATACAGTCCCTGACATGGTCAGGTTGCCTGTAGATTTTATTCTTGACAGGCAGACTGTCTCCAGTGTCCACCTCATGGGTGCACCAGGAAGTCTGACTAGGGGTCAGGCTAAACATATGTCTATACTGTTGCAGAACTTGTCTGCACTCAGTTTGCTGATGGTCAGTGAGGCTGCTGGCCAAAGCAACACCATCTACTGACCCATCATCAGGGTTCTGAGAGAGCAGGTCAGGGAGAGGGTCACTCTCCTCCTCCTGTTCCTCATCAGTTGCCATGAGCAAGCCCATGTCAGCCCTGTCAACATATGGCTTTAATCTGTTGACATGGAGCACCCTCAGGGGGCTCTTGGGAGTTCCAAGATTCACCAGGTAGGTGACTTCTCCCTTCTGTTCAACTATTGTATGGGGGCCACTCCACTTGTCCTGGAGGGCTGCTGGGGCCACAGGCTCCAATACCCACACCTTCTGTCCTGGCTGGTATACAGTCAGTACAGCCTTTGGTCATGCCAAGCTTTTTGTAGTTCTTGGCTGGCCTCCAGGTTTTTGGTTGCTTTTTTCATGTACTCAGCCATCCGGGAGCGGAGACCAAGTACATAGTCCATCACATCTTGTTTGGGGGGCTTGAGAGGTAACTCCCAGCCCTCTTTTACCAAACACAATGGACCTCTCACAGGATGCCCAAACAGAAGCTCAAATGGGCTGTAACCAACCCCCTTCTGTGGAACCTCTCTGTATGCAAACAATAGGCAAGGAAGAAGAAGGTCCCATTTCCGCCTAAGCTTCTCTGGGAGTCCTTTAATCATTCCTTTCAAGGTTTTGTTGAAGCGTTCAACTAAACCATTGCATTGTGGGTGACAGGGGGTGGTGAACTTATAAGTTACACCACACTCCTTCCACATTGCTTTCAGATATCCTGACATGAAGTTGGTACCTCTGTCAGAAATGACCTCCTTTGGGAAACCCACTCTGGAGAAGACTCCAATGAGGGCTCTTGCCACCACAGGGGCTGTGGTGGTCCTCAGGGGAATTGCTTCTGGGTACCTGGTGGCATGATCCACTACCACCAGGATAAACCTGTGCCCAGATGCAGTTTGAGGGTCAAGGGGAGCAACAATGTCAATCCCTACACTTTCAAAGCGTACCCCCACCACAGGTAGTGGTATCAGGGGGGCCTTTGTTGTGCCACCTGCCTTACCACTGGCTTGGCATGTGACACAGGAGCGACAAAACTCCTTTGTGTCCTCTGACATATGTGGCCAATGAAAATGTGGAACAAGCCTGTCCCAGGTCTTGTATTGGCCCAAGTGTCCTGCTAAAGGGATGTCATGTGCTAGGGTCAAGAGGAACCCCTAAACTTCTGAGGTATTACCATCCTCCTGGTGGCTCCAGGGGCTGGATCTCTACCCTCAGAATATAGGAGTCCCTCATCCCAATAAACTTTATGGGACCCACTAGCACTCCCAGCAGCCTCAGCAGCAGCCTGCTGTATGAGGGGTTCAAGAGAGGGGCAGCACTGTTGCTCCTTACTCAGATCTTCCCTAGAAGGGCCCCCTGCCCCCAAGAACTCAACCTGATCAGGCTCAAGTCCCTCTGGGGCAGTTCCTTCTTCAGGATCTGCTTCACCTCCCTCTGGAGGTGAATCTGTGATCTGAGACAGAGGGAAGGCACTGCCTTTACCCTACTGCTCCTCCTCTTGGGAAGCATCTGGTCCATTGTTCCAGGATCCAGAGCTGGTTCAGTGTTATGCATTCTTGCTTGTGACCTGGTCACAGCAAATACCTCTGCAGGGATGCCCAATATCTCAGCATGAGTCCATAACTCTACTTCAGACCAGGCTGAAGTCTCTAGATCATTGCCCAATAGACATTCTACAGGGAGGTCTGCACTGACTACAACCTTCTTGAGGCCAGTTACCCCTCCCCAGGAGAAATTTACAACTGCCAGACTATGGTTGGTCCTGACATTGCTTGCATTGGTCACCTGGTACATTTCGCCCAGGATGATCTGTCCAGGGTCCACAAGATCCTCTGCCACCATGGTGACACTAGCACCTGTGTCCCTAAATGCCAAAGCCTGTGTGCCATTTATTACAGGCTGCTGTTTGTATTTGCCCAGATTACTGGGGCTTACTAGGAAGGACATGTCCATGTCTCCATCACAAATCAGCATTGCCTGAGTGGGTACTCTGACTAGGCCAGAGTCCACTTCAGAACTTAGGGTCAACCCTACTACACCCTTATTCTGAGTACCACCTCCACCAGTAGCTGAGCTAGGGGGAACAGTTGCCTTAGGGGCAGGAGTGGTGGTTGTTTGGTCTTTGGACTTGTTACAATCAGACGTCCAGTGCCCTTTCTGTTTACAGAATTTGCACCAGGGCTTCTTTTGGCCTTTTCCCTTGCTGGATTGTGACTCCCCACCAGATGCAGAGTTTTGGGGCCCTTGTGAAGACTTCTGGTCTTTTGACTTATCCCCACCTTTCTCAGAGCCCTTGGGATCTTGCTTCTTGGTGTCACCCCCTTGGTTCTGGGGTTTCTGCCTCACCCTGGTTCTGACCCATTTGTCTGCCTTCTTTCCCAATTCTTGGGGAGAGATCAGATCAGAGTCCACCAGGTACTGATGCAACAACTGGTTCTGGCAATTATTAAGGATCTGTTCTCTCATTATCAGATTATACAATCCCTTGAAATCAGTAACCCTACTGCCAACTAGCCAACCCTCCAGAGCCTTGGTTGCACAATCAACAAAGTCAGTCCAGTCCTGAGTCTGTGCCTTCTGGGTGTCTCTGAACTTCAACCTGTACTGTTCAGTGGTTAAGCCAAACCCATCTATTAGTGCACTCTTCAGGACTTCATAATCATCAGCATCCTCTTCTCTAACAGTGAGGAGCTTGTCTCTACCTTTGTCTGAAAAGGAGAGCCACAAGATTGCTGCCCACTGCTTTTGGGGGACCTGCTGTACTCTACAGGCCCTCTCCATAGCAGTTATCCACTTGTGGATATCGTCCCCACTCTGGTAGGGAGGAACAACCTTGCTCAGGTTCCTATGGTCTGGAATATATTCTCTGCCTCTAGGGACACTGTTGCTGCCACCAAGGGGTTCTAACCCCTCTCTTCTAGAAGCTCTCTGGATCTCCAGGGCTTCCCTATCCAGTGCCAACTGCTTGGTTCTGAGGGCAACTCGTGCTTCCTCATACTGTAGCAATTTGCACATTCTTTCAGAGGAGGTCTCTCTTATGGGAAAGTATGAGTTCCTCTGATGGACAAATTCTCTGCCAGAGTGATAGGAGTGGTCAGATTCCCTGGAAGGGGACCTGTGCCTCTCATCCACTCTGTCAGTTCTCTTAGGGAGCATTCCTCTGTCCTTTTCAGGCCCATTGGAGCCTGGCCCTTCAATCACAGAGTCCTGGTCAATCTGATTTTCATCATCTGACCCAGACACTGTAATTGACCCACCCACTGATTCAGATCTATTAGCTCCTAGAGCCAATCTAAGATCATCTGCTGTCAGCAGATCTATCAGGTGTAGTGTGGAGGGACTCTGTCCTAGCTTCAGGTGTCTTTCAACACACATGGCTCTCAAGTCAGAGAAAGCCATGTCCTTATACTGAGGCTGGGTGGACCCACTGGCTCCACCTTTTAAGGACATTCTAGTTTTGTGCAGTGTTGTACTACATACACTAGTTTGTGGCCTACTGATCCTAGCTTGAGCTGTAGAAAGGGTGTGCTATCCCTTGGCACACAGCTCTAAGTTCAGTAGAACTTATTGATACTAAGCTTGACTTTATATGTACCTTAAGTACCTATAGTGGTTTTCAGTTAGTAATTCAAATAGAGATTTTCTGGTAAAACAATAGCAAGCTGGAATCCCACACGCTGCCCACCAATGTGAGAAGTTGGCCTGGTATATGCTGTTCACTAATTAAAGTGGACACCTTGCACCAGAACAATTCGACTCTTATGGTAGATAGGTTTAAGACAACCTTTATAGAAAGCTATCCTAGTGGTAGCTGTGGAGAGCAGCCTTCAGGCTAAGTCTTGAAGGAATGTAAAGCAGCTTGTTTTACCACACAATCTCTTGAATCACCAAATGAAAAGACACCACACAGGTATATATATCAAATATATATGTATTTATTACTAAACAACTCTCTACTAATCTCTTTATGAGATTAGAAGTCAGGAACATATGTACAAGTCAATTGTTATCAAAATAAGTTAGCACAGGAAATATCACAATCTTATCTTGGCTAGACCGGGGTCTAGAGCACATAGAATCGAGGGACCCCCAGAGAACCACCCAGGTAGTTGTAGGAGACCCACAGGGGACGGACGCGGTGTTCAGACACTGGTGCGAGTCCTGTACGAGTCTATGCAAGCGGACGCGATTGAGTTATCAATGTTACAGGCCCCTGACGTGTTCGAGGCGAACACACCGATCGGTCAGTACGAGTCGAAGGACGCAGGTTACTGGTAGATTTACAAGGGAGTCGGACGCGGTGTGTCTAACACAGACGCGAACCCTGTACGAGTCAGTGCGAGAATCGCACGTGGAAAATAGGAGTTTTAGGATACTTCGGGAGAACCTACAAGCAAGTCACTTACAGGGTAAGTAGTTCTAGGGCCCACACCCACAGGAGCACCGTAGTGCTGGCGTTACCTCACCCAGGGAAGCCGGGTGCATAGGTGTCCTTTGGTGTCGGGTCGCGGCGTCGTTTTCAATGGCGAACAAAGAAGACGTGCTGTTTGTGATGTTCGAGGAAGTGTCCGGGGGAATCCAAACCTGGATTCAGAGGAAGGAAGACCTGAAAGCAGAGGGGACAGTGTTCAAAGTCACTTGGCAGTGACTCGGGGCAAGGAAGCTGGATGCCCACCGTCGTCGCAGGATTCAGGTCGGTCACGTGTGCCTTGACTCTTCAGCCACGAGGTCCAGGAGGTGTCGACGACAACCAGGAGCTGGATTCGACGTGTCCCACAATGTCTGCAGCTTACTGTGGTGTCGGCCACTCGATTGGAGCCAACCGGCCTTGGTAACAGCAAGTCTCGTGGAAAGTGTGAAAAGGCAATGGCGCTGACCAGCAAGGTCTGAGGGACTCACCCAGCGAGGGTAAGTCAGGGCAGGCCTGGAGCAACCAGGGGAGCCTTTTGGTTTCTTAGAAAAGTCCTCAGGGGACCCACGAGCTGGCTGGCAAGGGATCGAGAAGACGCCTCGGGAGGATTCCTTCACAGGGGCCCACAGTCACTCAGGACGGTGTAGGCCTCTGATCTTCGGAGAGATTCCTGCTGGAGGTTGGGACCACACGTGGTCCAAAGCACAGGTTCTTAGAACGTTGTAAAGTGGTTGCACTCAACAATAGTGCACAGTACCCCGGGATCGCGGTTCCTCGTCACTCTTGGGGTCCACTGGCCTCAGCTTCCCTAGGGACTCACGATGGCCTTTGAGAAGTCAGGAAATCCACTTCTGGGGCTGCAGGGACTTTGGGCTCCGGCGGGAGCGGTGTAGTTTGCGACCGTCGTTGTAGTTTTTGGTGCCTGCCAAGCAGGGGAGTCACTCCTTGACCCCAAGGGAGATTCTTCAGTCTTCCAAAGGTAGTGGAACATCGAAGGTCCAGGATTCTTCTTCAGAGCGTCATCCAGGGATATCTAATCTTCAGGTTCAAGGGCTCCCTACCTTATACTAACAAGGAAGGGAGGGACTAGCTCTTAGACCCCACCTATGGGAGGGTCAGGGGAGTGGGTGGTTACACCCACTTCCCTTTGTCCAGTTTCGCGCCAGAGCAGGGGCAGGTAGCCCCTGAGCCGGTTTGAACTGGCATATGCACAGAGGAGCCTTCTGCTCCCCCAGTGCAGGACTTCAAAGCACTCTAAGAGTGCACCCACCCAGCCCCAATACACTAAACCCTGTCTGGGAGGTGGTTACACCTCCCTGTGACAGGATACCTTTTGTTGGGCTTCCTCCACTGCGAGTTTCGATCATCAGCAGGAGGGCAGCCCAGTGTCTGTGACTGGTGGCATCCATTTTGTGATGCCAGGGCTCTTCAGGATTCTACCGCGTTTCCACAGTAGGTACATGTCTATCCCTCTAGAAGGGTGGAATGCTACCCCCGCCGCCAGGACTGGCGGGGGGGGAGTATTCCAAGATGTTTGACCCCAAACACGACATGTTTCGATGCAGCCATACCAAAGTTAGCATTTTACCGCGAGGATATAATGCACTTAAAAGTATATGGTTTAACCGCATCCACAAACAGCACCAGAGAATGGACTCTGAGAGCTGCCGAGGGGCCCTGCTCAGGCAGAGGCACCCCCTCACATAGAAGCCAAGCACCCTGCCCTCAGGATTGATAGGGCCTGCCTTAGGGGTGACTGATAGGTTTATATGTGTGTGCTGGAGAGGTATAGGGAACCTATATCTCAGTGAGGAGTGCTAGCACCATCCCACCCAGGTTGCAGTAGCAGGCCTGTGGTGTCAGATTTAGTCTGCTTCCCAGGGGTGGCATAATACATGCTGCAGCCCCTGGTAGGCCTGTGAAGTACCTATGCCCTTGGTACCTAAGGTACCATATACTAGGGACTCATAAGGTACCACAGTATCCAATCACTAGTGCACCTAGAGTGCACTCCAAGTCGTTTAGAGAGAACAGAGAGGCTGGGGCCCTGATTGGCAGGGACCCAGCCAGACTATAGCCAGAAACCAGTGTAAACATCAGAAAAAAAGTGGGGGCAACATAAGAGGCAGATCCTACTCTCCTACACCAACCCATCATGATTTAACAATTGTTCAGTCTGTTTTGGCCCCTTTCCTGTAAAAATCACTTTACTGTCTTCATAGTTGTATGACCTAATTACATTGACACCTTATTTTCAGAAAACTACTCAAGAATTAAAAAATCATGATAAAAACAGGGTTTTACGGTTCTAGGTACCATACACTTTAACTAGCAGCATAGTGAATAGCAAAAAAGTGCAAGTGCTCAAATAACGGAGTTATAAGAAACTTGGTGTGCAATTATGCCTAAAAGATATTCGCAGCAACATCCAAAAAAGTTAGAATATAAATTCACCATAATGGGGCTAATACTAATCGTTTTATGTGTACTTAATAGACCAATACTGTTCTAAAATATGATTAAAAATTATTTTTAAAAACAAAAACATTAAAAACACACAAGTTCAGAAGGGGGCAGCAGACAATTACGGGCTTCTTCTGCTGTGGCAATGTTGTACTTTAGGAAAGAATTTCTTAAATATCTACGGCGTAAAGGTTGTAATATAGGACAAACAAATAGAACATGATTTAAGTCTTGTACATAGGAATCACATAGGTGGCAGAGTCTTTCATGTCTAGCAAGCCCCTCCCAAGCTCCTGTTACAATTCTTAAGGGGAGTAAGTTCAGCCTGAGCAGCAGAATGGTTCTACGTACTCCGTGCTGGAAGTTCCATAAAACATAAGGTTGTGGCTTTTTATAGATACGACTCCCTGCTATGCAGTCATTATTACGATTCTCTGCACATAATGAAATGTCTCTTTTACAAGATACACAGTAGATTGTTTTTTTTAATTCTGGTTTTTAAGACTTGTTTAGTAATATCCGCCATACTGTCCATCTCAAAGCAGAACAGTTTTTTGCCTTTTGATAATTCCGAAAAAGAGCACTTTTTCCCTTCAAGGTGTCAAAAATTTCCCCACACAGTGCTACTCGTAGGGCATTCTCCAAGCTATTCTGTAATGCGTTGCTCCTTCTTGAGTGCGCTGCCATAGAGAGTACATAGGTGGAAAGTAAACCGAATTCAAGCCGAATTTCCCATATAGGAGTGGCGAGATTCAGATTACAAATTTGGCGCCAACTCTGACCCTCTAGTTTCTCAATTTACCCCATTCCTGTGCATCTACTGTTTCACAGGCGTAGCTCAATGCTGGCGGTATCTTAATTTTATAGACTGATAAAATATGTGCAAAGTGTCTTTTCCCGCAGTGTGTATAAAATGGACTGATTGCAGATGTCTGAGAAAATGCCTTGCCTCTGCATTGATCCATATGGTTGCTACTGGAACAACTGCTTGTGAAAACTCTTCCTACATATTGATAAAGCTTTACTACGTCCAGTTTCTCATTCCCCAAGAACCAATGCATGTTCTTTCTGACTCTGCATCCCCGATATCTAAAAACCATAACTTTACTTTTTAAGATATTTATTTTTAAGTAGTATTCGTCTGAATACTTCAAACCAGGAAGTATTGGCAGCCATCTTGTGACTTGGTTGAACAGAGTCACAGAAACAAAAACATTAATAAAAAGAAATGGGGCAGGGTTGAAACATCCCTGACCCCCTAGGCTTCTTGGGGGGTCCCACAGGGACCCTGCAGGGGCAAAAAAGCATTAAAAAAAAAGTTTGGTGGAGTTGCACTGGATTAGCAAATCCTGTGCTTTGTTAATAATTGGCCCCCGGGTGGGCCAGGTCCTGGGGGCAGTGTACAAATAAAGGAGGTGGGTCGCATGCGCCCCCCCTCCTGGGGCTTATTATGCCCCAGGGACCACCACCTCCCTGGGGCTCATTTTATTGGAAATGTGGGGGTTGCCAGTTCATCATCCCCGATGCCCTGGGTACAGTCACCTCCCCAGGGCAAAATCTTAAGTTAATGTGGGGGCGCATGCCCACCGCAGCCCCCGGGACTAAAATGAAATTAAAGCGGCGGGTCCATGGCGAACCCCCACAGCCCCAGTGACTGACACCTCCCAGGGGCAACTCTTTAAAATTAAAAACAGAGGTCACATGGTCCCCGTAGCCCTGGGGACCACCACCTCCCGGGGCTAACTTAACATTGGAGGTAACAGGAGGGGTAGTTGGCCCCCAAGGACCCTCAAGAGCCAAGGGGACTTCATTCCCCAACTAGTAGTGCACCAGGAGGCGCATCTGCAGAATTGTGGAGAAAGGGGGCGTGGCCACTCTCGGCCAACCCATTGTGTGGGACTTACTGAAGGTAATAGGAGAGGTAGTTGCCCCCAAAGACCCTCAATAGGCAAGGGGACTTCATCCCCCTACTAGTAGTGCACCAGGAGGTACGTTTGCAGAGTGGTGGAGAAAGGCGGCATGGCCTCCAACAACCTCTCAGCAATCCTGGAGTGTGGGGCTTACTGGAGGTAACAGGAGGGGTAGTTGGCCCCACAAAGACGTACTTGGGGGCCAACTACCCCTCCTGTTACCTCCAGTAAGTGGCACACAGGGGGATTGCTAAGAGGTCTTCGGAGGCCATGCCCCCTTTATCCCCCACTCTGTAAACATACCTCCTGGTGCACTACTGGTTGGGGGATGAAGTCCACTTTACTCCTCAGGGATCCTGGGGGCCAAGAAGCCCTCCTGGTACCTCCTATAAGTCTTACACAGCGGGATTCCTGAGAGATGGTCAGAGGTCCGCCCCCTTTCTCCACTACTTTGCAAATGTGATTACTACTTAAAAAACTATAGAAATTTACTGAAAAAACAAAGATTACAGGGACACTATAGTTAGGAATTAGCATTTAAAAAACCTTAGAAATTCAATGAAAAATCAAAAGTTACAGGGACGTTATAGTTAGGAAATGGAATAAAAAAACTTAGAAATTCACTAAAAAACACAAAGGTTACAGAGATGTTATAGTTAGGCTCAGGTTTCACTTGTACAAAACCAGTGAAATTCAAGAGCTATAGTTAGCTGAGCTAACTATAACTCACACCCCCACAATGCACTGTTAATAACCTCACATAATACATCACTCATGACATGGTCAGTGACATCACTTATGACATCATCCAGAAAATGACTAACACACCCACTCACACCCCCATAGAATGAGCCATAGAGCATTAGATCAAGGTTATATTTGCCAGGAAGAATATGACTTCCTTAATAAGTCTTGCCCCAAAATTCCAGCTTTATATGGGTTGCCTAAAACTCATAAAAGTGTTCTGGATCCGCCATTACGTCCTATCATTTCCACCATTGGCTCAAGTACTGAGCCGCTCTCTAAATATGTTGACTCCTATTTATGACCCCTCACACAAAATTATGTCTCCTACATCCGGGATACAGGTGACATTATCAACAAAATTGAAGGTATGCCATATAATTCCAATACAGAAATACTGGTAACGCTTGACATTGAGGCGTTATATACTAACATCCCTCAATGTCAGGCGTTACAGGCAGTGGCATCACTCCTGCAGAGATCCCCAGGAGACAGACCTGATGGTTTTATACTCGAATGCCTTGAGATAGTCCTGATGAATAATTTTTTTGACTTCAATGGATCCATACATCAACAAATAAAGGGCACCAGTATGGGGGCTTCGTGTGCTCCTAGCATAGCGAACACCTATATGGGTGAGTGGGAGATTAAAAATGTCTTCAATGAGGCGGCTCCATTTTTTGACAATGTCGGGACGTGGAGACGGTTCATTGACGAAATTTTTTTCATATGGAAAGGAGACAGTGATACACTGCATGAGTATATACTGTGGCTCAATGCCAGTGATAGCAATTTGAACTTCACTGCCAAATTTAGTCCCACTAATGTGGAATTTTTGGATATCATGATTACTGGATCCAATGATATACTTGAAGTTAGTTTATTCAGGAAACCAACGGCGAAAAATACTATATTGCAGTATCACAGCTTTCACCCGTCATGTCAGAAAGATTCTATCCCCTTTGGGGAATTTTTGCGGGTAAGGCGCAATTGCACCAATATAATTGATTTTCACAAACATGGAGATGCATTAAAGACACGACTGCTAGCCAGGGGTTATCCTCATAGGCTAGTCAGACATGCCTACAAAAGGGCTAAATATTATAACCGTGATGCCCTTTTACAGGGAACATATCGCACTTCTCAAAATCAAGTGGTATGTGTCATTAATCATTCCCCACTCAATTATAAAATCAAAAACATCATTCAAAGGAATTGGAAAATTCTGAATACTAATGAAAATGAGACTCAGTTAGAACTACCTCTGGTGGCCTACCGCCGCAATTTGAGTGATATTCTGGTACATACCAGACCCCCTCTGCAGAATAATTCACGACAGACTACCATCACTGGCCTACCAGTCATTCTAGGCAACCATAAATGTGGGTCATGCCACGCCTGTGACTCTGCTATTGTCACAGAATCTCTTGTGTATCAAGGTTACAATATAAAACTAAGAGACCTTACTAATTGTAGGAGTCAAAATATTGTATATATGCTGTTATGTCCTTGCAAGCTAGCATATATTGGGGAGACATCACGTGAATTTCGCACAAGGTATAGCGAACATAAATCAGCTATTCGTACTAGCAAGACTACAGCTCCGCTTGTCCAACATTGTTTGGATAAGAACCATTCAGAGAAGGACATTGTGTGGTGTATTCTGGAAAAGATTAAAAGCCAAGCAGGTACACCTATTGACATTACTCGCAAAAGAAGAGAAACCTTTTGGATTTTCACTTTGGATAGCGTAAAACACGGACTCAATGAGGATATTCAGTGGAATGTAACTAGACCTTGGTAATGTCTCTTGCAGATCCTTGCCGACTACAGATATGTTTTCTGAAGTGATTCTATTTTTTGTATCTTCTAACATTCTTCGAGGCGATTCCTATTTGGGATATGGATATGACATCAGATATACTGTGTTACTGAGCCTTGTCTTTGTAGGTATCCCTTATTTATTGTAGTAATTTGAGGTACATGTAGGAGGTCCCTGTCATGATAACGTGGATGTTTATCTTCCGATTACTTAGTTTATTTACAGTTATGTTACTTCTACTTTTTTTTAATTTTTTTTTAACGACTAGGAGATATATTTTTGCAATCAATGACTAGCAATTGCTTTATGTGACTAGTCCCAATAAGTGCAGACACATATAAGGTTATAGTGTTATACTACATTACAGCTATAACTATTGTGGGATATATAGGACCGTGACAGGTTTTTTTCTTCAATAGAGTTAGATCATATCTTTAGGTACAATTAGCGTAAGGAGTTCATATAGCAGTGCGCTACTATGTTAATACATTTTTGATAGTGTTATTACTTGAAGACACTGTTAAGATTTTATCAGTGAATCTTTAAGTGTAATTACTAGTCTAAGATGGCGTAATCTGCAATTGTTGGCTTTATTAATATATATGGTCCGTGTCCATGAGAAATTAGGAGCTAGTAAATATCAGCACACTTTTTGTGGCAGTATAGATTGGGCCATTTTGTCACTTGTAAATATTGATAACATTTCCTCATTGAGTCTGAACGCACTTTAACCAGTCCAAGATGGCGCGACCTACATTTATGTACTAGTCCTTCCTTAGTTTCTGTCTGTACATCACGTGAGCGCAACTAGTTTGCGCGCGTTTTTGTATTTTGGATTGTATATAACTGTTGTGACATCGACCGGCAGTAATTCTTCCCGATTCTTCGTCCGGCCGTCCCTTTGTCGAGCCCGTCAGGACTATATGCTGCAAAAAGAAGGTAAGACTCATTGTAGCTATTTGTAGCTTTTGTTGTAGGAAAAAGGGTTATCATGCATCGTTTGATTTTTTTCGAGCGGATGGCTTTAGTGGTCAATTAATATTGTTATGCTGCAGTGAGCCAGATAGCGGTTTTGTTTAAGACAGCTTTTAGCAATTGTCCTATTCAAACTGACTTGTTCTGGTTAATAGATTTTTTATGTGTTCCTTTTATTCATTTTTTCAATTCGGGGTATAGTGAGGGTAATAACACGAGAGAAGTATAAGCATAAGTATATGTGTTGGAATTGGAAGTCAGCAGTTAATCCAGTGAAGGAAGTTTAATGTGAGCCATTTATTAAAGGTTTCTATTTATTAATTTATTAATAACTGGCATACATTTATGCTTTTCAGGTGCCAGTAATGTGATTATACCAAAGTACAATATATATTTTTTATATTAGGCTTACGACCTAAAACATCGTACTGTGTTATTCCTTTTGTAGTATTGTTGGACTTAGACCGACACAACCTAATACAAACTAATATTGAGACGTCGCCATAATGATTTGGTGCCGTATATAATACAGCATGATGCATAAGTCTCAAAGAACTGACCCTAGAAGGTACGTCGAATTCTATGAGTCCAGCATAATAGTAATCACCAATTGTTGACTATGGCTCAATAACTTTTACAAACACTTTTTTCCTCCTTCATAGGAATTATTATTTTGCTGACAATACACTTGTATATATGCTCCACTTAATGCACAGCGCATAGGATACCTTTAGGTAAGGTGTCAATGACCTTCAGCATTTTCCATACTAGTAGATGCAATCTGGACATTAGTACTCATGACACGCATTGTTTTATTTATCCTGACAGAGTGCGGCAAAACTACTTAGAAAAATAGTTGCTAAAGCAAAAAATACAGTCTCTTGTGGAGTATTATTAGCAGTAAGTACTTTAGAGGAACTGTAATCCCTCACAAATCTTATTTACCTTGCAACATGGGGTAATCACTATACTTTACAATTAGTGGTGTTTTATTCTGTTTTTCTATTTTTTTCTTTTTCCAAATTGCCTACTATGGCAAACTGTGGTGGTGGTATAACAACACCTTTTCAATATATTATTTCTGTATTGTTTTAAAAAATATTTATAAACCCTCCCTTAGTAAGTAGGGGCAGGATTATGTGGCTAAATCTTGATGGTATATGGAACACAATTTTTGGTGTTTCGCACTTTGCAGGCATGTGCACTATGTTTGGTTATAATCTATTTCACTTGAAAAGTTTATTCTGTGCTTGAAGGTCCAATCGATAAAATTTGTTTTTAATTATGGGCTGCGAATTTATTGTAATTATACCTTTTCAGGTATCCCCTGGGTGTACTCATATTGGTCTGATATCTGGCTAAGGTCCTGAGGAAGGTGGTGTTATCCATTCGTCAAGCCACCGAAACGCGCGTCGACCAATGCTGTTCAGATCCTGCTATATGCAGTTGCCTTTATTGGTCGTGGAGATTAAAACAACTTTCTGTCTCCCATTTCCCAGATATATGCATTAATGAATGTGGTGTGATTGTTTTTGATGAGGAATGTATGTGAGTTAGTGTGTATGAATGTTTAATTTTGTTTCTTCACTCGGGGGTTTATGATGCAAGTATGTTTATAGATGAAAATATCTTGTTACCAATATGTAACACTGCTTGTAGATGTTTACAATAGTGATTTTATATGTAAAAATATGTAAATGTAAGTACAAAAATAATTTTGATAAAACAAAGAAAATTAATAAATAATGTGAATATTCATAAATATGATTATGTTTTTGTATTTTGTTGTTTAGCTTTACTTCAGCCCTTGTTGAATTTATTTTCAGTTAGATAAAAGAAATATAGGTCATGAGGGAGCGTTCTTAGAGTGTATAACCTCACATAATACATCACTCATGACATGGTCAGTGACATCACTTATGACATCATCCAGAAAATGACTAACACACCCACTCACACCCCCATAGAATCTTTCATACAGCCACTCCCACACAACAATTCACAAACCCATTCACAGACACATACCAGTACTTGCAAACCCACTCACTGATTCATAGATCTACACACACATTCATTCACTCACCTATTCAGCCAGTTATAGACCCACTCACTCACTAATACAGCCACTGACATATCTTCTCATATGCCCATACATCCACTCACACACTGAGTCAGTCACCAATAGAGCTACTCACACACCTAGTCACTCACCCATACAGTCAATCACACAGCCACTTTCTTATCCATACAGTTACACACATACCCAGCTACTTACTCATACAGACACTAACATGTACTCACTCACCTATACAGTTACTGATTCAAGCACACGCCCACCAATACAGCCACTCTCCCAGTCACTCACTCACCCATACAGTCACTTTTATACCCCATCCCTCACCTATACTGCCTTTCAAATACCTAGTTACTCACCCATATACTACTGACACATCCACTCACTCACTCACCCATACAGCCATCCACACACTCATTCCCCCATACAGCCCATTACACATGCAATCACTTACCCATATAGCCATTGACTCACCCACTCACTCATCCATACTGGCAGTCTCCCACCCCTCACCCACCAACACAGACACTCAGAAACACATTCAAGTACTCTGACAACCAATCACTCACCCATACAGTCACTCACGTACCCACCGACACACCCATATAGCCTCTTTGACACAAACGGCCTGACTGATACAGACATTCACACAACCAGTCACTCACCCATACATTCACTGAGACACCTAATCACTCACTTACACAGTCTGTCACACAGCCACTGAATCATCCATACAGGCACTCATACACCCACTGATTTACCAATACACCTTGGCATATATATTTAACACTGATAAACTTTTTAAAAAACACTCACAGCCACTGTATAATGTCATCTGTGATGTCATTTGAGATGTCATCAGTGATATCATTGACCATGTCATGAGTGATGTAATATGTGAGGTCATAAGCAATGCATTGTGGGGGCGCAAGTTATAGTTAACTCAGCTTACTATAACTGCTGAATTTCACTGGTTTTGTACAAGTGAAACCTGAGCCTAACTATAACGTCATTGTAACCTTTGGTTTTTTTCAGTGAATGTCTATGTTCTTTTTCCATTTCCTAACTATAATGTCCTTGTAACCCTTGTTTTTTCAATGAATATATATATATTACCTACTGGCAGTTGCCAGTATGTAGTTATAGTTAGGATCTAGTTTCCACAGGAAAATCATTTTTTGTTTTGCTGATAACTTTACAGCCATTTGATGAATCATCACGAAATTTTCAAAACTAATTTGCCAGTCACTTCAGCTGCTCTCTTAAAAGTTTTGAGGTGATCCATCAAGCGGAGACTGAGAAAATGGGGGGTCCCAAAACACATTTTCCCCATGTTAATTCCCATAGGGACTTTAGACACGACTACAGCCCGAACCGCTAGATAGAATTACACCAAATTTGGCAGAAATTTAGATCTTGGTCCAGAGTAGTGCCTTTTGGTAGTTTGGTGTAAATATGTTCAGTAGTTTTAGAGATATTAACTAAAATCCAAATTTGTATGTCTAGGGACATGGATCCTCTGTGGATCTGACAGACCCCGTGCTGTAATTTGATTGGCTGCCATTACATTAACCAGGAAGTGTTGACATCCATTTTGGGAGTCAGCCAAGTCCCTCAAAAAATATTAAATATATAGAAAAGGTGGCAGGGTAGAAATACCCTGACCCCTACACGTGGTGGTGGTTTTAAAAACATTTATCAATTTTGCTGTGAAATAGTGGGTGGATCCGCAGATTCACAGCAATATTGAAAAAAAAAACAAGCATAGTCTGCCTTGCTTGTTTTGAAATGAGCCCCCGGGCGGGCCAGGTCCTGGGGGCTTATTTATGTACATGATATGGGGAGGGGGAGCGTGCGGCCTCCCTCTCCATTACCAATATGGGCCCCGGGGATCCCTACGTCCACGGGGCCATGGAAATGTGGGAGGGTCCTTAAATGAGCAGGCGGCAGCGCCGCTGAGCTATAAGGAGTTAGGAGATGTTCACCATGTCATTACTGAACACAAGCCAAGCAGTATGGACCAGGCTAAAATAAATGGCACTGTTCCCCGTTAAGTGCAGAGCAAGTGCTCTCACTGATCAAACTGACTCAGCTGGGCTTCAGGGAGCTGTTCACCTCTCAGTGCTGAACACAATCATTCACTACACGTCGACTTCCTTCGTGTTGCCTTCGGGTCTGCTCTTCTGAGAGGACTGTTTCCAGTTGTCTTCCATCCCTCATGAACTGCTCATTTGTGAAATGTGCTCAAAGAGTGGGCCTGTTTTTATCTTTATTTCACGGTGGTCTGAATCTCATACATGAGTTCAAATGGAATGGTGAAGGGGCAAGAGACTAGGGCAGGGGCTGTGGCTGAGGAGTATACAGCAGTCTGCTCTCCAGTGTACAGCACTGCACAGGTGCAAATGGTCCTAGACAGGCTGCCCCCAGACTTGATCATCTACCAACACGTCAAATGGAGACTGCACAGTTTCACTCTGAATCATTCCATCAAAATCTTGATAAAGGTGTCCAAGGGCGAAGAGTCTGTCACCGAGAATTAGACAACAGTACGTCACTCAGTATGTGATGTTGTGCCTCCTTTTTGACTTTGCTCCATGAGGGGTCATGGACAACATTACTTAGCACCTACAGGAGCCTCAAAAGAGGCGAGGAACCCAGAGAGAAGAGACTACCAACAAGGATTAGACAGGTGTGTGCGTCCACAAGAGAGTACTTCACAGGCTGACCTCCGTTTAGAGACTCTGCCGTAGGAGAGGTCTGTGTCCTGCCTAAGCGCTTTAAGGCAGCATTAACAGGAGCAGGCAAAGAGATGTGGGAACCATATGTTGTCAACGAGGATTAGACGTCATTCAATGACCAAGAACAGGCCACTGTGACTGTGGACAGGCCTCCATTAAAAACACTTCCCTCAAAGGGTCTGTGTCATCCCTTTACCCTTATGCTGTGTTGAACAAATGAACTAATTAATTGTAGATGTGACGAAGGACCCAGATGGTGACACGGAGGATTAGACAGCGGTCTGTCTCCCAGTACAGGACACAGTGCACGTGGACCTGCCTCTGTGAAAAGCACTTCGATAGGAGGGGCTGCTTCCTGCTTTAGTCTAAGCTTTCTGGCTGTTTTCACAGGAGTTGGTAAAGGGACAAGAGAAGCAGAGCAGAGGCTGTCACTGAGAATTGCACAGCCTCGTAACACACAGGAAAAGGCTGAGTGAAGATAGCATGGATTCTGCTTGCTACTGGTGGAGTGTGTTTTCCGTGATGATTATGAGCTGGTCCAGACTAACAGCATCTGACTGTAAGTGAAACCAGTGACTGATGGATGAAGGTAGGCAACAACGTCTGTGTAGGTGTGGAAAGGGTGGAACTGCAGGCATCTAACAGTGCCTTCTGCAAACACTCATGCATCCTGTTCCATGTAACATTAGTTGACTGGGTGCACTTGTGTGTCAAGTGTCATGAATACAGGGAGCACTATGTATGTGCTGAATATTGGCAGTCTTGTGCATGGCCACTCCGCTGTAACACAAGCGGGAGGTGGAAGGGGTGTGATTTGTTCACACACAGTTCTCAGTGCACATAGCTGCACTGACGATGCCTTCAAGTGTCTGGTTTGTATGAGACACTGCCCATAAATATCTGTCAGGTGCAGTCAGTAGTCGGCTTGCGCTCATTATTCTTACAGCACAGCTCCTTCCTTGGCTTCCTTCCTTTCATAAGTGAACATGACACCTGCCATTTAATAAACAGTTTGCTTTAAAAATGAGTAGGACTAATACTCACTAATAATTTTAGAGTAGCTAGCGGCTGCCTTTATAGTACAATGGTGCACACCTTCCAAATTCAATGCCACACATTCAATTTATCTGTGTGACAATTGTGTTTGTACTGGCAGGGGTATCAGGACAGGGGGATACAATAATTATATTGAATGCCCCCCTTGATATGCCCCCCTTGATAAAAAGTGTGCTAAACTCACCTTTATTATGTATTGTTTGAGGCAAAAGATGTCATTGGATGTACCGGATCCTGTGTCTAGTACTGTGTTGGACCTGGCCCTTTTTGCAGGGTTATCCCAAACGTTTTGCCTTCTTCCTCCTTTTTTTCTGACCTGTTTTGTTGGCTTTAGGACTCTGGGCACTTGACCACTGCTTACCAGTACTAAACTGCATATGCTTTCCTTCTAAATTGTATTGGTGATTGGTTTATCCTAGATTGGCATATCTTGTTTACTAGTAAATCCTTAGTAAAGTGCGCCAGGTGTGCCAAGGGCCTGTAAATCAAATGCTACTAGTGGGCCTGCAGCACTGATTGTGTCACCCACATGAGTAGCCCTGCAAACATGTCTCAGACCTGCCACTGCAGTGTCTGTGGGTGCAGTTTTAAACTGCCATGATGACAGGGCAAGTGCAACCACCTACCAGGCCCAAACCTTACAACATGTATGGCACCCCTAAGGTAGGACCAAGGTATCCCCATGGGCAGGGTGCAGTCCATTTAAAACATAGGGCATGTACTAGTGTGTTCTATATGTCCTGATAGTAAAATACTGCTAATTTCATTTTTCACTATTGCAAGGACTATCCCTTCCATAGGTTATCATTGGAGCTGCCTTGTAAATTCTTACACATGTAACTTCTAATTGGGAAGAGATAGAGATTTGGAGTTTGGGGTCCCTGAACTCACAATTTAAAAATACATCTTTTAGTGAAATTGGTTTTCAAATTGCATGCTTGAAAATGCCAATTTTAGGAAGTGGGCCTGTTCCTGCTTTACCATTCTGGGCCTCCGCCTACCTACTCAATCCACGTCTGAGGGAGGGTGACAGTTGGTCTGTTTGTGCATTCACTCTAGTCAGTCACACAAAGTGAGCTGAAGTGTGCACTGCAGATCCTTATGGCCCATCACCAGGGTGATGGGTCTTCCTGAGCTAGAGTGGTGGGAGGAGTTGCCAGTGATACCTGAATAGGGCTGTGCAGGTTCTCACACAAAGCTGTCCCCACCCCCCTGTAGTGTGTCTGGAGCCAGGTCATGGTAAGGGAGGATCTTGTGCACTACAAAGACTTTTCTCTGAAGTTTACCTACTTCAAAGGCAGAAACTGGTATATGTTTTGGAACTGGATGCTGTAGGAGGGACTGAAACTCTGCTGGTTGCTTTGTTGTGCTGGTCTGCTTCTTGCTGCTTCTGTCCTGGGAGTGAAAGGACTGGATTTTGCTTTCTACATCCTGCTTTTCAAGGTTCTCCAAGGGCTTACGCATGCTTTCCTCCTGTTTAGAAGTCTCAGGGCCATCAAAGACTTCACCTGCCAGTGCCTGGGCTCTTCTGCTGAGTGCCCTGACTTGCCAAATGGTGCCAAATCCAGTTCCTGGGCCCTTGGAAGTAGAATCTGGTATCCTAAGAAGAAAATACACACATCAACTCTCAGCGCCTGTTTTTCTGATGCAGCACTGCCATTTGGTTGAAAAATCAATGCATTGCTGCTGTGCGGGCAAAGAATAAAGCAGCACCTGCAGTGTGGCTGCAAGATTACCAGAGCCCAAGTCCTGAGCACTGTGTCAAAGACGTCCGTGGTACCTGCTCTGACTCCAATGTGCGGTTGAAGAATCGACGCATCACCTGCTTCGCGGCTGTGAAACTGATGCAGCGCCTGCTATGTCACATCAACACAGCGCATCTGGATTTTCGATTCATCGTCCCTGGGCACCAAGTTTTTCATCGACGTTGCCCAGCTATAAGGAACAGAAGCCACGTGTCCAGAGATTTACACATTACTTCCCCTTACAGTAAGGAACTGACGCATCACCTCCACTGACAGTAAGGAACCAACGCATTACCTCCCCTGTGCAGCAGTAAGGAATCCACCCATCACCTCCCCTGGTAGTAAGGAACCGACACATCACCTCCCCTGATAGTAAGGAATCAATGCATTGCTTTGCTTTTCTATCACCTCACCTCCCCTGCGCCTGTTTTTGTCTTTGATTTTGAAGCACCATAGGTACTTAATGCTAAAAGTAACACATCCATAGTTTCCTATATTTTAAAAGTGATACCTTGATTTGTGTTTGTTGGATTTTTGTGGTTTAGGTCTTGTTTTATTCAGATAGATATTGACTATTTTTCTAAATGGGTGTGGTGTCCTTTTGTAGTGTTTTCACTGTATTACTATGTGTATATGTACAAATGCTTTACACATTGCCACTGAGATAAGCCTGACTGCTCGTACCAAGCTACCAAGGGGGTGAGCAAGGGTTAGCTTAGCTGTGTGATCCCCTTACCCTGACTAGAGTGAGGGTGCCTACTTGGACAGAGTGCAAACCACTGCCAACTAGAGACCCCATTTCTAACATACTGTGTTTACCTACTTGTACAAAATGTTTTATTCTGTGTGAATGCCTTTTTTTTCTGTGGTTCTGCAAAAGGGGGGGCTTCAACCATAAAAAAGGCATAGGCAAACAAAAGAGGGGGTTTGGTCTGCATTCATCATCATCATCATCATCATCACTTTATTTCGATCATAAAAGATCATAAAAGTGCACAGCACATACATTATAGGATTAAAGAGAGTCAAATAGGTAAACATAGATAAGATCATTTCATATAAAAGTTTGTATAAAAACACATAAAATTAATGGGAGGTTGCATCATAAGGTGCTTACTGTGCGCTTGATCTACCGTACATATCGATTTTTAGATAGGTCGAGGCCCATCATAAAGTGCATTTAGTTAAAAAGGGTTTCCTACAGGTTAGACCTGCACTGCTTTACCTTCAAATGTTAAGTAATACATGGGACATTTTTAATATTGCTTGTTTTCTGGCTGCTGCTGTTAGGATCAGGAAGAAATTAAAAAAAATAAGCATACTGTTACGCACTTTGATGAACCGATTAACCTCATTTGCTGAAGCTGAGTATTCTGTGGATTATCTTAATATTACTAGTTCTATTGCTGCTATTGTATGGATTCTTATGCTATATATTGTATTATGCTGATATTTTAATGACATTTTTTTTAACTTTTGTAATCTTTGATGCTGCTGAATCACACAAATATGATTGTGCTCAATCTTTTATTCCCAAAATTTTGTATATGAATGCGTGTGTCTATGTATTTTATGTCTTGTACTTTTATGATTTTAATTAATCGAATAAAGTGGATTGATTGATTGATTGAAGTGCATTTAGTTCGTTTTATCCACAGTGCATGCCAATATCTGGACAAACCAAAGACCACAACTCTACATGTATCTGTACTCAAGATTCTTAGCACCTCTAGATAGTGGCCGGGTCCGACTAATTTACAAAGTGGTATTATCCATTTTTCCCTCAGAGATTTGTAGTTAGGGCAGAAAAATAGCAAATACACGATGGATTCAGGGCTTGCATTACAAGCAGGACAGAGATCATCAGTGAAAACATCCATGCTCCATTTTTTACAAAAAAGTTTCGTAGGTATAGTCTTGTTCCGAAACTGAAAAAATAGTTTCCGGGCCAAAGGAGGGACAATTTCATCCAGTGTGTCCTCAAGATAGGGGACACATTTAAAGTTAAGAAATTCGGTAGTCAAGTGGCCCTCTGCTCTTGTCAGTACTTGCAATGATATTGCTTCCCAAAACTTTTCCTTCAACATCAATCTGAATACAGTTGCCAGGCTATCTGGGTCAAACCAGACCCCTCCATCCCAAGCCTCCCCAGTAGCTCTTTTAGTACTCTAAACCAGGGAATCGAGGTGATCGACGAGAACATTAATAGCTCAGAGAGGGACTCCCGGTCTGGCAAGAGTTCATCCACAGTCCACAACCTGTGCCAAAACATCAGGAGTTTATAGCTTACTTTATGTACCAGCTGCCTTTGCGCAAAATCCAACTATAGAGGCACCAGCGGGGTGCTAACAGCGATTTTCGATTGTGGATAGACAATTTGTCAAACCTATGCCCCACAGTTCGGCCCCATAGAGGGCACCACCTAATACTTTTGTATTATAAATTTCCAGAGCAGGTGCAGGCTGTCTTGGTAATGTTTTCCTGTGTATTTTGGTAATATTAGCGGTCTGATGTATAAGTTGCACAGGTCTTTTGTTGGGCTTAGCAACTCCCTTTCTAAAAATCATATATTTGGTTTTTGATTCATTTAACACCAACCCTCGCTCATTACAAAACTTGATAAAATCATTTAAAAGCTGCTGTAAGTCCTGCAGCAATTTTGAGATTAGAAGTGTATCATCAGCAAAAAGGAGGGCAGGCACTCTTTTTCTGCCGATTTTAGGGGCATCGCACCCATCTCTATCTAAAAAGTTAACAACATCGTTAATAAAAAGAATAAAAAGTGTGGGGCAAGGACACAGCCCTGCCTTACTCCACACTGGACCGGGAAGGGATCTGTAACTTGGTTACACTCCCCCCACCTCACCTGTGCTGTGTTTGATGAATGTAATCTAATTAAAACATCTAAAAGGTTCATTGGTATGCCCTGCTTCTTTAGGACCCTCCAGAGGTTTGCACGCAGGACTAGGTCCAAGGCAGACTGTAAATCTACAAAGGCCACGTAGAGCATTCCTCCCTTAACTTGCACTTCCTTTCAGTAAATGCACAGCAAACGGAAGGTTTGATCCAGGGTGCTAGTTTTGGCTCGAAAACTTGCTTGAAGGTCACTCAGGATATTTGACTCTGTAATCCAGCCCTGTATCCGGGCTAAAATTTGCTTGCAAAACATCTTCTGCAGAGAGTCGATAAGGCTAATTGGCCCATAGCTGGATGGCCTTGCTCTGTCTCCCTTTTTATAGATTGGGAGGACCTCAGCATTTTTCCACCAGGGGGGGATAGGGGTACCTCTGAGAATTGAGTTAGTTAGTAGGTTTATATAGGATCCCTAGAGTGCTACATCCTCCTTGTAGAGATCATTGGGGATTCTATCTGGTCCAGGGGCAAGGGCCGAAATGCAAGAGCGAATTGCTACTTGCGTTTCTTCTATAGAAAAAGAGAGGCCTTCACTCTCATTTCCCTCCTTACTGAGGCCTTCACCTAACCCCTGGGGTTCTTCCTCAACTGTAGTATCCCTTGACTCATAAAGAGAGCCAAAGTATGCTTCCCACTCCTCTGGCTGTACTGTGAATTCTAGGGCTCTTCCATTACCCTTAAGCCAGTATGCTGCTTGGCTCCAGAAGCTCTTTGAATCTTTGACTGACAATGCATTCCGTAGAGCAGACCAGAGGGAGCCCTCCCACTCCTTCTTTGCAGATTCAATTGCCCGCTTATACTTTGCTCTGCAGATCACTATCTCAATGCGTGATTTTTGCTTTACAGCCCTTAGAAGCGCCTTCTTACTGAGCCTACAATCCTTATTGTACCATGCACCCTGCTGAACTGGTCTCTGATGTATGCTGTTGCTTTCCTTCTTTTGAGGATATCCCGGGCGGCCTAGCAATTCCCTTATCTCTTTATATAAAAGCTCATGGCTGGAGCCTAATATCTCCATGACATTCTGAGTGGTGGAGGTAGCAGATTCCTAAAGTAGCAGGCGAACCTTCCTCTTGACTAGACCTAGTGCCCCCGGGTGAACCTCCACCCAGTCCCATCTAATTGCCCTCTTATTATTGGTAATAGTTAGAGTACCTAAATCTGGGCAACCCATTTTAGCAGGCCCGACAGAGCCCTTGTTGGTAAGAATAGGAGCAAGGGCGTTGTGATCATTAACCACCCTTTTGACCACTGCCATATCCGTAACTGAGTGCCAGTGATTTAGGGATTCTAGGCAGTAGTCTATCCTGCTTTCGTGGCCTGGCCTGTTAAAGGTGGGATCCCCATTTGGCTCAGAAGTTGTCCTTCCATTCGTGGCTCTCAGGTCATGCTGCATTGTGAGTGCCATCATCTGGGCTCCTCTCTTAGTCCACCTTACTAGGGGAAGATCTAACTGAGGAATTTGCCACTCTCTGTCCCATTCATTGGTCAAATCTGGGGGAATCGGGGCAAGCGGTTCAAAAGTACAATTAAAATCACCCGCCACTAGTACAGGGATGTTATCTGTATAGTCTGACAGGGCAAGATCTAGGATGCGCAATGTGTTAGTTTCCTCCTGGGCCTTCTGTACTCTGTTATAAACATTGAACATCCTAATTTTTGATCCATTATAAAAAGTAAGCTCTAATGCAAGTATATCCTGTGAGTCCACATGCAGGAGTTTGACTTTAGACCCTAGACCAATTTTCACCCATACTGCTAGCCCTCCCGAGGGTCTACCCAGCTCTTTTCTTGTAGCATCAATGGCATAGGTGGAAAAACCACTTCTGTGCAGACATTGGAAGCTCCAGGTTTCTTGAAAAAAAATTACATCAAAGGGATCTACAAAGGAGCACAATTCTGGGTCCACTATTAGCTTAGAGATCCCAGCCACATTCCATACCAGTATCCTTAAAGAGAGGTTTTCCAGATTTCCCCCTTCTATGCCTTCTACACCTCCCAAAGATGGAACAGCCACAACCCTGTTTCCCACAAAAGGAAGGATCTCACTGTTCAAATCAGGCTGGGGAGCTACAACACATAAGGGGGGGATTATTATTGGGGGGGAGTAGTGTGTGGCGTCACCGGGGGACTTAGGGATCCTTGCCTATTTGTAGTTGTCATCCGCGCCACATACAGAGGTCAGCTATACCCTCTCGAAACACCCATATGAGATGGTGGCAACCCTGTTGGCACTAGCCCATATGTGGGAAGAAACAATCTAGTACAGGTTTCAGCAGTAGGTGTCAGAAGGGGTCTGGGGGGGCTCCAGCAGGGGGTCTATATCTGATAGAGATGCAGGAATTTTCTGGGGGGACTGTACGAGAATCAATCGACAATAGTCCAGTAATAATACTAGCATCATGAAAGCTAACCTCAATCATATCCCACATTGACCTCTGCATAAGGAGTCTTCTGACCGATTTTATACCGTCCCTAATGATTGAGTAACATTGTCGAGTAAACCTCAACCAATGTATGACCTTGTTTTTGAGGGACACCTGGTTTCCAAAGCTCCTGGGAGAGAGTTTAGGAACTTCTGTGAGGTAGATCTCTACAGAGCTTTCCCATGCCCTAGGTCTCACATAGACACCTTCCCATACAGTCCCCCTGGCTGGGACCCTTCCATGATCTCGCATATATGTATTCCCTTCATTCAGAACCACCTCTCCTCTATCTATGCCCCTATCTTGTGTGGGGCACGTGGGCTTTCTCTGTGTTTGCTTTATAGTGTCTTGAGGGCTGCAATTCCCAGTATTATTTGGCAAAGACATGGGTATATCCTATTCGCATGGGGTCTCGGGTACTATTTGTAGTTGTATTAACCATACTACATACTTCTACTCCATTAGCAACCCTATTCATTGATGGTGGCTTGGTTTCTGGGGCCACCCGAAGCCCACCATCAGCTCTTTCCAACAAAGTGGCAACCTTCTCTTTGAGGGAGGATACCTCATCTCTCAGAGATTCAATCAGATCTTTTAATGACTTGATTACGGCAATAGTAATTTTGGTTGTCTCTAGAGAGTCTATAAGATCAACGTCAACCTCCTCCTCCCCCACCTCTTCTTCCTCTACTTCGAGGGCATTAAATCTATTTTGACACTCAATATTGACAGTCGATGTTATACTGTGCACTCTCCATGAATCAACTCCAAGTTGAGTGGCTGTTACACTCAACCCCACTTCAGTCAAGTCAATATCTAAGACCTTGCTGCGTCTTTTGTTATACTTTTTGGATATCAGTGGGATCTGCTTAGCTATTTTTTCCGCAAGGGGAGGTTCAGGTGAGGTAGCAGTCATTGATCCAGGGGGTTCAGCATCTAGGGCCTTGCTACGCCTTTTATTTTTATTTTTAAACATCAATGGGATCTGCTTTGCTATTTGTTTTGCTGGGGGCGGTTCAGGTGAGGTAGTAATCATTAGGCCAGAGGCGTTTGCAGCGCCAATGGAGCTACCACAGGAGGAAGAAGGGCTTAGTGGGTCAGAATTGACTATATCCTGGCATTCTGCTAGGATGGTCTCAATCCTATCCATTGTCTCATAACAGACCACATTAGATGGCCTATTAGTACCCAGTGGGTGTCCCTTGGCCTTCCTTTTACCCATTTCTTATTCTAGGCTTAGCAGCTTTCTAAGGCATAGGATACAACCAGAGCGGTAAAAAAAAAGGTCAATTGCCCACTGCCCCCACAGAACCACAAAGCAAAAAACTAGAAGCAATATAGCAAATATGGCATGCTTTTACGTACAGTAAATTCACTGGTAAAGCAGTGCAGTGTAAAATGCAAGGTGCAGGGGCTAGGGAGTAGATTCAAAGTGCCTAGTGCAGGATAAAAATGAACTAGGTTCAATAGGCTACAATACGAGTATAAAATGAGCAAAATAGGAATATATTAGAGACAGGTTGAAACACTAATTTTCACTCGATATTGGCCGTGGTATCAGTGGGAGCGTTTAAGACAAATTTAACAAAATTTAGCTCAATCGTAAAAATCCTAAAGACTCCTCAAAAAGGACAAGAAAAGTTTATAGGATATAGATAAGGGAGACCAGTTCCGGTGTCTTACAGTTCGCAGCTGCCAGTTACAGAACCTCCTAGCAGCCAAAGGAATAGGGAGAGCTCACCAATGTTAAAATGGGCAGTCACAAAATAATTAGTTGTTTTTGAAGTCGCACTGCCTGCTCCGTTCTGTTCCTTGTTTAAGATTCTCACCCCACACAAAGTCCGCTCCAATTCTGCTGTAGCCTCCTTTAGCAAAATCCAAATGTTCAAACCAAGGGGGGTGCCCCTGCCCTGCATCGGGTGCAGACGGGCCTGCCCTTCGCCCGGGCTTTGCCCGGGCACGGCCAGGGCACGCCCGCGAGCGGCCCGAACCGCAGGAGGTCAAGGCTGCTCTTAAGCGCCTCCGGCGCAACAAGGATCACGTGTGCGCCTCCTGTCGCGTTGGGTTTAGGGGGATGCAGTCCCCTGGCTGATGAAGAAAAGTGCTGGCGTTTTCAAGCTCCCGCGCCGCGCGAGCTCACGGCTGCTCTTAAGCGCCTCCGGTGCAACAAGGATCACGTGTGCACCTCCTGGCGCTTTGGGTTTAGGGGAAGCAGTCCCCTGGCCGACGAAGAAGAGTGCTGGCGTTTCCGAGCTTTGGTCTGCATTTTAAAAAGTAGCATATCGACTCAGGTGTCTTACATACAGTATTTTGCCTTCAAGGTTCTCTGCAAGTATTGATTTTGTAGTAGATGTGCTTTAAAGATAAACACGGTTATGAAGACCAAGGACGGAGAATATGTTTATCTTTTTGCAGCCACCTGACATTGTTTTTTCTATGTCTGTGGCCGTACAGGGTTTGATTAAGCTCAACTTTGTTTTTGCTGCAGTTGAATTTGTGGTTTAATGTTATAGTTTTACCAACATTAAAAGGCACAGGGTGTGGGAGTCGCGCGCACCGCGACCCAAGATGGCCACCTAGCGTCGGAGCTCCGCAGCGCACCGGACATCGCGGGTGCTTTTGTAGCGGTTCCAGTGCTTCCTCAGCCAGCATGTGGGCATATTCATAAATCGGAACGCCTGCCCTGCAGCATGCTATCTTCTCCAGCCTTCATCTTTATGGATATCCAGTAAAACTATGCAGGTGACTCTCTGACTGTTTTGCGGCCGCCATTTTGTTTTTTCTTCTTCAGCTTTTCTCCTCAAATATCCTTCATGCCGCTCTGAGAGTCTATTTTTTCGACGTTTTTTCTACCTGCGTCATATTCTCATCATATGTCTATCTCTCAACATTGGAAGCTCTAATTTTTTAATGGACTTATTGCATTTGTGAGGTAATTTATCTTCTGCATATATAGTGCCTCTTCAAATAACCTTCTTCCTGGCCCTTCACATTTCGTTGAATGGGTAGAAGTAAATACCTACTCCATTCCACCAAGAAGCAGAAGTCCAACGTATTGGCAACTTGCTCTACCAATTCTACAGATCTTAATAACTCATCACAACCTTCTAAGGTTTTGGCGCTAGAGGCTCATTCTAATAACTCAGCGATAGTGACCATGGCATCCAAAGCTCAAACTCCTTCAACTACCGTTAAGCGACTTAAACATGATCCTCCTTCTCCTACTAAAGTGGTTTCTCCCGGTCTCTATGGACATTATTTTGGAGGAAATTCGCGCCCTTAGACCTTTCATTGAGGAAACCAACTCTCGCCTTCAGACCATGGACAACAAATGGTCATCTATGGAATCCCGCCTTACTGCGGTGGAACAACATCTTGATGAGGTACAGGGTTCATCTTCCAGAATTTCCTCTTGGAGAAAGAGGTTCTACAGCTGAGGAGAGCGACCGAAGACCTTGAGAGCAGAAACCGTCGCAATAATCTACGCATTTACGGGCTTCCTGAAGGCCTTGAAGGGGATGACCCTGTTGCGTACTTTACTACTTTCCTGCCACAGTTCTTGGGTCACCCCTCTTCAACTAAATTAAATATTCAACGTGCGCATAGACTGGGCCCTCGTTTATCCTCCTCAGCGGCTCCTTCTAAACCTCGTGGAGTAATCCTCTTATTTTTACAATTCACGGACCTACTACAAGTGCTAACTGCAGCTAGATCCAAAAAACACCTGACGTGGCTTGGCACCAAAGTATTTTTCTCTCAGGATGTCGCAACGGTCACCGCCAAGCGACAAAAAGAATTTCTCGATCTTCGTCCAGCTCTTCGTTCCTTGGGTGCGCAGTATGGTTTGTTCCACCTGTGCCTCTTTAAGGTCACCTTCCTAAACAAGACCTCTACTTTTGAGGATCTAGCTGTTCTCAGAAGATTCATTCAATCTCATTCTACTGCTTTGATGGAGATTGCTGGTCCTCCCCCTATATCTTGACTTTAATGTTCCTCTTGTTGCTATTTCATTGAATATACTGTTATAATATTACTTATTTACTTCCAATGTTCTTCTTGTTCTTACCTGCATAATTTCTTGTTTCCTTTTACAGGTTCTTTGAAAAACTTGATGTTCCCTTTCATGTTTCCGCTCCTGTTCTTTGTCTAATTGAAGCCCCGGTGTGCTGTGTTGCCCTTTGTTAGGTGTGCTGTTTTCGTTTGTCCGTTGCCGCTTCTCATCCTTCCTTTTGTTTCCCGTAAGGTGGGTACCACAGTCGTCATTTTTGACATGCACTGTCTTTTCTTATTGTTATTCTTTCTTCCCTTTTATTCTTCCCTCATTATGGTACCCTTCTCATTCTTCTTCCTAGTGATATTGCTTCCTCTCTCTGACTTGCTTTTATCTTTTTATGTCTTCTTCACTCTCCTTTGCTATACATTTTTCCTTTTCTCCTTGACGCCTTGTCTGTTTGCAATACTTTTTCCTTCTTTCTCTTCTTTTCTCTTATTTCATTACTCTAGTGTTACAAGTATTGTTCTGTATTCACTTTGTCATTTTATACATTCAGAGTTATTTCTTGGAATGTGAAAGGTTTTATTAATCCAATTAAAAGACAGAGAATTTTATCTCATCTTGCCTCTTATAATCCTGATTTGGTTTTCTTACAAGAGACACACCTTTCAGAACCAGAGGCATTAAAATTGAAAAGAGGTTGGGTTGGTTCAGTTTTGGTCTCTCCTACTTCTACTAAGAAAAATGGTGTTATAATTTTGTGTCACAAAAAATTGAAATGTAAAGTTATATCGCAGGAAATCGATACAGAAGGGAGATGACTGTTAGCTAAATTGCTCATTAACCCCTTGCATGCGTGGCGAATTTTCGCACTGTGCGGGTGATTTACATAGTGGGCAGGATTCGGACGGTCCCCGGCCGTCGTCAGCACACGCCCACCGTGACGCATGACGGCCGGGGGCCGTCATGAACATGCAAGGGGTTAATAACATTTCTTTGACCGTATTTAATGTTTATGGCCCTACTCAACCAGAATGTTCTTTTTGGCCTTTGGTCACACAAAAATGTATCCAATTTAAAGATGATTTCTTTATTTTGGGAGGTGATTGCAACCAAGTTGTAGACCCCTTTCTTGACCGTCAATCTCAAGTACGCTTCGTTCCTCATAAAACACATAAACAATTTCTTGATTCTTTTTCCCAAACACACCTTGTGGATACTTGGAGACTCTCCCACCCAGATTCTATTGACTTTTCTTTTTTCTCTCCCCTCACAATTTTCTTTCCCATCTAGATTATATCTTTTTATCTCAATCTTTATCTCAAAATCTTTTATCTTCCTCTATTGAACCCATTATCATTTCTGACCATGCTCCGATTATCGCTGATTTTGATCTTCTCCCTCCACATCCCAAGTCCTCCCGTTGGCGCTTTAATAACTCTCTTCTTCTTGACCCTCTCTTGTCTTCTTCTTTTACAACTTTTGCTGAGGAATTCTTTAAACTGAATAGTGAACATAATCCCTCCCCCCATATATTATGGGACTCTTTTAAGGCAACAGCGAGGGGTTTTATCATAGATTTTGTCTCGCAAAAAAAGAAACGTTTTCTTCAACAACACAAAGCTACTCCAGCAAATATTAAGGCCTTAGAGCACAAATTCTATACCTCACCATCAGACTCCATTTTACAAGATCTTATCCGTGCTAAATTAACCTTTAATAAGGTTTCCACTGATAATGCGTCTTCCATACTTCTCCGTAGCAGTGCTCGATAATATGGAGGACGTAATAAAATTGGTAAACTTCTGGCGAATTATCTTAAATCCCGTAAAGACCGCACTCTAATTGATTCTGTTTATTCCTCAGATGGTAACCTCAATCATAAGGATCAAGACATTCTCAATGAATTTATGCTATTTTATAAAGATCTTTATACCCCAGAATCTCCTCCTGATAGTTCCCTCATTCATTCTTATCTTAATAATATTCCCGCCCCTTCCAACGAGCATCTTAATTTTTCTAAACTTGAATCAGATTTATCCCTTGACGAAATATCAAATGCTTTAACAGTCTTAAAGAAAGGGAAAACCCCTGGTCCGGATGGTTTTTCAGTGGAATTTTATTTACATTTCTCTAATTTACTACTTCCTAAACTCTTACATCTCTTTCATTTATTTTTTCTTTCTGGTAAGACAGATGGCACCTTTCAAGAAGCCACGATTTGCTTGATACATAAAGAAGGGCGGGATCCCCTGTTTTGTAAAAATTATCATCTGATATCCTTAGTCAATGTAGATTATAAATTATTTGCTAAAGTGCTTGCTTTACGTCTGGAACCTCTTATGCCTTATTTGGTTGGTAAGGAGCAGTGTGGCTTTGTCAAGGGTAGGTTAACCTCGGATAATTCTCGTCTTGAATAATATCCCTTCTCTTTCCACCTCCTTGGCGGCAATTTCCGTCAATGCTGAGAAAGCATTTGATAGAGTTGATTGGCCCTTTCTATTTGAATCTTTGAAGTGGCATGGTTTTGGTCCCAAGTTGATTTCGCTTATCTCTTTATTATACTCTGCCACCAGAGCCTCGGTACTAGTCAATGGTTGTATATCTTCTTACTTTCCCTTACAACGTGGAGTTCATCAAGGTTGCCCTCTTTCTCCC
Source organism: Calotriton arnoldi (assembly GCA_963921515.1). Lineage (NCBI taxonomy): Eukaryota > Metazoa > Chordata > Amphibia > Caudata > Salamandridae > Calotriton > Calotriton arnoldi. Next base: position 77,350 of record CAWUFW010012630.1, read on the forward strand.
CTTCTCTTTATCCTAGCCTTCGAACCCTTTTTATCATCAATCCGTAACAATGATTCTATTTCCGGTTTTTCTTATGGTGACCATCATTTAAAACTTTCCGCATATGCAGATGACATCTTACTCTTTATTTCCAATCCTGAAGTTTCTATTCCTCCTTTGTTGCACGAATTCTCTTTATTCTCCCTCGTCTCTGGATACAAAATCAATTCGGACAAAACAGAAATTCTCCCTCTTACAAAGTTTTGCTTTCAACATTCCTTCTCTTCCACTGGCTTCTCTTGGAATAGCTCTAAAATCAAATACTTAGGTATGTGGTTTTCCAACTCCAATGCTTCTTCTGTTAAATTAAATATGGTTGAAGCCTTATCTCGTATTGACAAATTATTTTCATCCTGGAATCCTCTTTTTCTTTCATGGTGGGAGTCGATTGGACTCAATTAAAATGATGATCACGCCCATTCTAATTTACACTCTTTCCATGCTTCCTATCTATATTCCCGCCTGCTATTTTAAACAAATTGATTCTCGCCTCTCCAAATTCCTTTGGAAAAATAAAAAAGCCAGAATATCCTTATCTCTTCTCCGTAGAACTAAATCTAATGGGGGTGTTAATTTTCCGGATTTTCGTACTTACCATAAATCCTTCTGCCTCTGTCAAGCTTTGAAATGGCTCCTTTCTGACTTCTCCCCTTTTACCCCCTAAGGTTTTCTATTGAACGTTCTTTGCTTCTACCCTTCTCGCTAAAGGAAGTCCTGGCCTTTTCTGCCAGAACTCCTCAAACCTCTCTCCCCTGTTTAAACATACATGTTCTCTATTGAAACCCTTGATCCATTCTACAATTGTCTCTAGGAATCCTTTTTAGATTCTCCAATTTGGCATAACTCCCCGATTATCATCAATAATAGAACTATCTTTTGGAAATCCTGACGATTAAAAGGAATAGCCTGGGTTAAGGACCTATTTGATGGTTTATCTCCCTGCTCTTTCCCTCAATTTCAGTCCACCTTTAATTGTCCTCGTTCTTTTCTTCAGAAATTTTCTAATTTAATGTCAGTTATTCTTGATACTTTCTATTCTCTCCCCTCTATTCCTCTATCCTCTGTAGGAAATCCTCTTCTTAAGATTCTTACTACTCTCCCTAAGGCTTCCCTAATTTATAAACATATCTTATCTCCTGTTCCAGATCGCCCTAAAAGTAAAATTGAACTTGCCTGGGAGTTGGACCTGGGATGTGAATGGAATATCAACTTTTGGGACAAACTCTGGTCCCGCTCTCTAAAAATCTCTAGATCTGCTTCTGTAACTCAATCTATGTTTTTCCTTTATCATAGACTTTATTTCACCCCTCCTCTATAGCTACTTTTTCCCATTCTACTGACACGAATTGTTGGACTTGTGGTTCCCCTGCTGTGGATCTCATGCATCTTCTTTTTCTTTGTCCTCCCGTTTCTTCTTTTTGTGAAAAAATGTGGTCTTACATTTCCTGCATGTTGAAAATTCTCATTCCCTTTTCTAATCCCATTCTTTTCTCTGGGAGTATGTTTGAGTCTTTAGATATCCCTACTCATAAGCACGGTGTTAGAAATGGGATCTCTGGTTGGCTAAGGCTTGCGCCAAAGCCAGGCAGAGACCACCACTCTAGTCAGGGAAAGGGAGTTACACGCCGAAGATAACCCCTGCTCACCCCCTTGGTAGCTTGGCACGAGCAGTCAGGCCTATCCCGGAGGCAATGTGTAAAGCGTTTGCGCAACACACACACACAGCAGCAACACACTAGGCACACCACAAAAGGAACTCCACACAAGGTTATATCAAAAATAGCCTTTGTATTATCATAAACACATTAGAATAGTAATCACACAATATACACTGTGCCAACTGGCACTAGACAATATTTACAGGGGATTATATACACCTGACAGGGCCCATTGGGCCACTGTCAGAACCATCACTTAGTAAAGATAGTAAATGTAGAACATATATTAAACGTAGAACACAACCAGTAAATTACTGGCAAACACTGTACTCAGCATTATCTCCTGCAACATAAACCATATTATGCACAGTATCCCATCAAGCGTGAAATACATTCTGCGCCAACCTCATAAGCATAAACACATTATGCCATAACCTCATAAGCCTAAACGCATTAGACCATAACCTCACCAGCATAAACACATTATGCAGTAATCTCATAAGCATAAACACATTATGCCATAACCTCCTAAGCATAACTCACATTAGGGGCATAACTCACAGTAGAGGATAACCTCACAGTACATGAATCGCATCTCCTGCGCACCACATAAATCACATTAGGGCCTGGCGCCCTATTAACCTAACAGTCCCCCTGGCCAACTGGCCTCCTCAGAGGGCTCAAATGCCCTATGCCCCAAATGTCAGGGCGGCTGCCAAGGCAGCAGAATCCACATGCGCAATTGCACTGGGGCAGAGGAGTGTATCTCACTCCTATCTCATAGCAGAATGCCCCCCAAAGAACTGATGGCCTAAACGTTGCAGCTGCCGCTAATTGCTGTGCAGCTGTGAATGAAATAAAGGCCCTGGCACCACTGTGCCTCTTCCGTCCCCCTCAGGGGCTCTACAACAAAAATGCCCCCTAAGAAATTAGCACGGGCACTCACTGTGCCCTCGGGAGTAAAGAATAAGGCACTGGCGCGTCGGCGCCCTCAGGACTCCTCACTGGGACATTGAAAGCAAATGGGGCCCCTGTTGCAGCTGCCCGCTATGGCAGTGCAGCTGTGGCAAGTAGAGCAGCGCCTCTGGAGCCCTGCCCCGGGGCTCTCTAAATCGCACTGCCCCCAAAGAGATGAACACTGGCACTCTCCGTGCCGTGGGAGCCCCACTCCGGGACTCCCAACGTAACCTTTGCTGGCGTTGCAGCTGCCCTCTGTCTAGCGGGCAGCTGTAAAGAACAATCAGGGGGCGGGCACTGACAATGTGCCCCGACATACCCCCCTAGCCCCCACCGGACTCCCAACGTGGCCCCAATCACCGGAGTCCCAACGCGGCTTTCTGCCTCCTCCGGTCACCGGCGATCTCTGCGGCATGCTTGGGAGAGTCCCCACTCCTCTGGGACTCTCTCTCTCCTCTTCAGGTCGCGAGTGCAGGGTGGGCTTCCGCCTGGCTTCTGCTGCCCGCGGGACTCTCCCTATGCCATGGGAGCCCGCTGGCCTGCCTCAGCACTTCCTCCCCGCTTCCGGGCTATACGCGGCCGGCCCTGCCCCCAGTCAGGCAGTTTGCCTGGCTTCCGGGCCGGCCGTCCTGCTTTCCACGGGTCGCAGCGGTGATTTCCAACCGAAGGCAAATAATGCGGGGTGGGCTCCCGCCAAACCAACCAACGCGGGGTAGGCACCCGCAATCAAAACCGCACCGATGCGGGGTGAGCACCCGCGACAATAGCAACATAAGCGGGGTGGGCACCCGCAATTCTTGATATCCATCAAGCGGGCTAGGCTCCCGCTAGGCAGGCACAATGCGGGGTGGGCTCCCGCCGAAAAGACACAAACTGCGGGGGAATCCCCACGTCGGGATTCCCTCTAACTGCAGCTTTGCGCTGTGGTTCAGCCACAAAATCAATGCTCCTCTTCCTCATTAGAATATAGCGCTCACGAGGCGCTAGATGCAGCAAACAGTCTTTTACGGTCCTGGAGATCAAGGGGGCAATGCAGGGCCCAGGGAGGCAAGCCCTCATGGCGATTCCTCCTGGGCCCCAGCAGCAGCATGTCCCAGCAAGGTCAGGAACAGCACAGAAGCACAGACCAGAACAACTTCATGGGGTCACAGCCCCTACCTTTATACACCAAATCTCTTTGTCTGCAGGACAGGGCATGGGGAACCAGATGCAACTGGTTCAGGGGGGATTTGGAGCACTTTGTTTTCCAAGCTCCTCTTCCCCTTTGTCAGGTGGGGGCTAGGTGATCAGACACACCACAGGGGGCGGAGCCAGCATTGTACAGGCTGGGCACAGTCCTATTCAGGGTCAGGGGATTACTCCTCCCACTACTCCCAAGGCAGATGTCCCATTCAGCCTAGCGCTGACTCACCCTGCCCCTCCTGGAGCCACACACACCTCCCAGCCCCTGTCACTCACAAGCCAGACATGCAATTCACATCAGGCAGGCAGACACATAGCACACAGAAATGCCAACTTCTAAAAGTGGCATTTCTCAACCAGTCATCATAAATCTGCGCACACCATTGTGCAGCATTTATTCTTACAATTCCATACATACTAAACTCGACCACGCTGCTCCTCCCATCCCAGGAATTATCACTGACACACTTTATCAGGGAATCCCCAATGCATTCCTATGGGAGGGCAGGCCAACCTTACCAAATGTACACAGAGAGCGCACGCACTTTACACTGGACCACAGTGCTAAAGTGCCCAGAGGCCTAAAACCACCAACACCATGTCAGAGAAAAGGCAAAAAGTTTAGGGGTGAACTTGCCAAAAAGGGCCAAGTCCAACACACTGTCTTTTTGACCTTATGTTAGCTTTAGCTTTTCAACACATAACACTTAATTGGAAAAATCTATCAAAACTCTCTGTCCAACACTGGTGGAATAGTCTGTGCCATTTTCATAGACTTGATATTGCTTTTGCCTCCTCTTGCAATCCAAGGGTGAATAAAGAGCTTTTTTGGTTGCCTCTTACAGCTTATTTAGACAAATTGGTATTAACAAACAGTTCTCGTTTAAATTCAGAAAATTTCAAACCTCCGTAAATATTCAATTTCTCTGCTCTTTTCTATCTATATAATCTTGTTGGCATATTGTATTTATAAATTGTAACATGATTGATATTTACATCAATTTGTAGTTGTGCAATATCACATAACGTTTTATTTGTATGAGTTACTTCTCTTTCCCCTTCTCTCCCTCCCCCCCCTCCTTCCCCTTTCCTTATTTCTTTATAAAACTTAAACAGCTTTCTTTTTTGCTTTTGTAGCTAGCTACTTTTTTGTTTGTGTATCTTTTTTTTAATATGACCTTTGTATTTGCTGGCCTCTGTATTTCCTGTTATTATCCAAATAAAGCTTTTTAAACACAAAAAAAGGCACAGGGTGTCTGGTCAATAATCTGGAAGCAAGAACCATAAGTGGACACCACTCTCCAATTTCATTGAAATGGTTTCAGCAGGTTATGTAGGTGGCTTTAAAAGGGGTGCACATAATTCCATCATTCAGGTGTTTCTCATCAGCTAAGGCACAAACATGAAATATGATCCTTTGAGGGAGGTCGTACAAGGTAGTGGGAAGTATGTTGATGTCAGCTGTGGCCCGTAGTGGCCTAGGAACTTAAACTAGCCTGTGTGAGATATGTGGTCTCTTCCACTGAAGGGCATGAAATACTCATCATTTGCACAGAATTAGAGGACGTTAGTATTTTAGTGAGAGTTATGATGCATGCAGATTCAGCAGTAGGAGAATAGTAGAGATTAATAGGAGGCATGTGGGGTATGTGCCACTGAAATGCTAGCAAAAGTCGGGATTTGCGGATGGTAAAAATGCTTATATAACCTTGTATGTTTAAGACAGAGGAGGAAGACGTGCAGAGTGTAGTGGGCCTTGGGCAATAGGTGAATTTGATAGATTAGGAGTGAATATGTGGCATGAACCACTGAGGTGTACCAGCATTTCTAAGTGATCATATGGGGGCCTTATGCTAGCTCAATTTTTACTGCCCTTCTTGGGCCCCACCACCACACCTGTTGAATGCAACCCCTTGTAAGGTTGTAACAAAGGGAAAAAAACAGGCACTGCATCTTGGCACACACATTAGCATATTCAAGTAGTTTTTATTTGTTTTAGGAGAATAAATAAGTCTAGATGTTTTCCTTAAATGTATGAATATGACTTGGTATGTGTGTATGTAGATATATATATATATTCACTAAAAAATCCAAAGGTTACAGGGACTTTATAGTTAGGAAATAGAATTAAAAAACCTTAAATGTGTGATGTAATATGTGAGGTCATAAGCAGTGCGTTGCAGGGGCATAAGTTATAGTTAGCCCGGATAACTATAACTGCTGAATTTCACTGGTTTTGTATGAGTGAAATCTGAGCCTAACTATAACATCCCAGTAACCTCTGGTTTTTGTAGTGAATTTCTAAGTTTAAAAAAAATTCTATTTCCTAACTATAACATCCTTGTAACCTTAACTTCTCATAGGGATTTTCCCATAGGGATTTTAGACACGACTACAGCCGGAATCGCTAGACAGAATTACATCAAATTTGGCAGAAAGGTAGCTCTTGGTCCAGAAAGCAACCTTTTTGTTCAATAGTTTTGGAGCTATTAAAAAAGTGTATATCTAGAGCCACGAACCCTTCGCAAATCCTCCCGATCTCGTGCAGAGATCTGATTCGGTGCCGACACTTTAACCAGGTAGTGTTGGCAGCCATCTTGGGACTCTGAGTCAGCTGAGCCCCAAACAAAAAACATTTAAAAAAAGAGAAGGGGGCAGAGTAGGAATACCCTGACCTCCGAGGCCTGGTGCTGGTGCCCCCAAAGAACCCCTCTTGGCCCAAAAAAACATTTTTTTGAAACTTTTCGCTTTAAAAATTCACGTCACATTCTCAAATTTGCAGCAAATATATAAAAAAAGAAATGCGGTCTCCCATGCTTGTTTAAACATGGTCTCAAGGGTGGGCCAACTCCGGGGGACGAAACCTAGTATTTCCCCTCCCTTGCATCACATGCATCCGTGTGAGTGTTGCACGTTTCTTCTATTTTTTGGAGAGCACTCCATTCCCAGGCTTTACAGTAAAAGGGGGCATGTACGACCCCATCCCCTTATACTACCCCCCGAAGTGCAAGCTAAATAGCTTGACAGCCATAATGGAGGGAGAAAGGAGGGAGGGAGAGCAACGGTATATAACTCTATAATTTAGCTGGTGTCTGGGAGACGAGGAAGCAAAAAGCTTCCTCTGCATGAGCCCGAGCTGGTTCACTGAGCTCTCTGTGCACCTGCCACCAACCAAGTGACTACAGTGGACACAGTGTTCAGAGGGACAGTTGAGATTCTTGCGCTTGCCCTTGTGAACATGGAGTGTAGATTCTGCACCAAAAAGGCCTGTTCCCTATAGACCTGTGAGGCCTAGAAGCCAGTTCACTGGTGCTGCAGAAGCTTAGGCACCTGTGGGCATTAGGAAGCTGAGGCACCATCCGTGCTTCTTTCTTTCTCCAGAGGGGCACTCTGTGCTTGGTATTAATATGCAGGACAAATCGTGCCTCAGCCTCACCAGATGTGATCAGCGAGGCTTTGGAATTTCCACTAACCCCCCTTCCAAAAGAAAACAATGCCCCACTTCACTAATTTGCTTACGTTTCGTGGTGCTCTCTTCACTCCAACATCTCCAGCTTCGAGGTGCTGGCTGTGCTTGCTTATTCACCAGTGATGTACTTAACTGAGCCCAGCTAGAGGGCCTTGATTGGTCCCTGAAATATACCTGAAGCCGCGGCCAATGGAACGCACATCCTGGGTAAAAATACAGTGCATTGCGGGGGCGCGAGTTATAGTTAGCTCAACTAACTATAACGGCGGAATTTCTATGGTTTTGTATGAGTGAAATGTCCAACTAACTATAACGTCCCTGAAACCTATGGTTTTTTCAGTGAATTTCAAAGGTTTTTGAAATGCTAATTTGTAACTATAACGTGCCTGAAACCTATGGTTTTTTCAGTGAATTTCAAAGGTTTTTAAATGCTAATTTGTAACTATAACGTCCCTGAAACCTATGGTTTTTTCAGTGAATTTCAAAGGTTTTTAAATGCTAATTTCTAACTATGCCTACAAAGGTAGGACATGTGAAGAAAGAGGAAGAAAAGCGCAGAAAGAAGCAAGACAAATGCTGAAAGAGTCAACAGAAGTTCAGAAAGACGAACAAAAGTGCAGGAAGAAGCAAGAGATGTGCAGAAAGAACCAACAGAGGAGCAGAAAGTCCTCCTGTGCCCCCAACTTTTTACTGACGGGTACTGGTGGTAACTGACTCTGACTAACCAGGACCAGAGCCAGTGCTTTGCTAAAAGACACTTAGAATACAGTAAAAACACCTACATACACTAGGGAACACTATGCGTTGGGGTACCCTGTGATTAGCATGACCTCCTCTGTATTTGCCATGAGTTAGTGCCTGGGTCATTGCATGAGTACATGGGTACTGAGTGGATGATTAGAGTACTGCAAGGAGAGTGCATGGTGAATTTATAAGTGCTTAGGTTTTGGCAGAGTGATTGGATAAGTACATGGTGCTTGCTGGGTGATTGGAGGAGTGCATGGGTGGTGACAGGGCGATGGCTGGACTGCATAGGTACTGCTCAGGGTAGTATAGCAGTGCATGAGTTAGTGCATGGGTCATTGCATGAGTGCATGGGTAGTGACTGGATGATTAGAGTGCTCCAAGGCAAGTGCATGGTGAATTTATAAGTGCTTGGGTTTTGGCAGACTGATTGCCTAAGTACACACATGTCACATCAGGCCACGCCCCCTCCCTGCACCACTGTGCAAACGCACCCCCTGGTGCGTTGTAAATTGGGGGATTAAGTCCCTTTGAGTCCTGAGGGTCCCTGGGGGCCAACTAGCCCACCAGCTACCTTCAGTAAGTGCCACAGAGCTGCGTTGCAGAGTGGTGTTAAAAGGGGGCATGGCCTTGGACCACCTCTCTGCAACACAGCTCCCTGGCGCTTATTGGAGGTACCTGGTGGGCTAGTTGACCCCCAGGGACCCTCAGGATTCAAGGGGTCAGGGTGTTTCTACCCTGCCCCCTTCTCTTGTTTTATACCTTTGTTTCTCTGTTTTCTAGCGACTCGCTTCTACCGAGCCACAAAATGGCTGCCAACACTTCCTGGTTTGGAGTGTTGGCAGCCAATCACAGTGAAGCTCGTGCACGGGACTAAGCTCCGCCTGAGATATCAGAAACTTTTATTTTCTAATTTCTCAGCAACTACTGAGACGGTTTCACCATTTAAAAAAAGGTCGCTTTCTGATCCAAGCACTACCTTTGTGCCAAATTTGGGGTAATTCCGTTCAGTAGTTTCGGCTGTAACCTTGCACAAAGTTTCCTACGGGAAATTGATTTTTGACTTATTTTTGAATTTCTCAAAAACTACTGAACGGATTTACACCATTTAAAAAGAGTCGCTTTCTGAACCAAGTTCTACCTTTCTGCCAAATTTGGGGTAATTCCGTTCAGCAGTTCGAACTGTAGCTCGTCGCAAAATTTCCTATGTAAATTAACATGGGGAAAACGTGTTTTGGGATTCCCCTTTTTTCTCAGCCCCCGCTTGACGAATCACACCCAAACTTTCAGGATAGGAGCTGACCTGGATAGACATTTTTTGGGGAGAATTTCGCAAATATTCGTCAAACGACGCCAAAGTTATTAGCAAATCAAAAAATGCTTTTCCTATGGAAACTAGGTTGTAACTATAACTACCTACTGGCGACCGCCAGTAGGTAATATATATATATATATATATATATATATATATATATATATATATATATATATATATATATATATAATATAATAATGTGTGTGTCAAAGCTGTAAGTTTTGGATTTTCAGTTGTTTTATTCGGGGCAAATTTGCTAGGACGGGAGTACTTTATGTTCAATTATTCATATCAAGAGGAAGGTTAAAATGAGCATTCTAACTAGTCTGTTATGCAGTGTTGTGCTAAATATTAGATTGATGCTCATCTTTGTGAGATGGTCTCAATTTTTATTGATGAGCTTAGAGTTACTTTTAATAATTCACTGTGATTCTCTTCTTTAAGTTCAATGTTGGAACATTGCAAATTTTCTTGCCTTTTTATGTTGGCAATGTATGTTAGTTATATTGTCCAAAGTTTCTAGGATTACCCATTCCAAATCATTAGCTGTATGCTGCATGGATAAATATTGGTTACTTATGCCCATGGAGATTTTTTTGCACCTTATGTTACTCCGGTGCTTTCCAATCCGGGTTTTCATTTTTTTGCAGGTCATCCCATTGGATCTTAATTGGCACGGGCAAGTGTTCATATAGATTGCATGTGTAGTATTGTAATTAGTGTGACGTCTCAATGTCCATTTTAGATTCTGTTGTAAAACTTTTGTGGCTTTGGTTAAATGACACACTACACATGTTCCACATGGGAAGTGTCGTACCACTGGTTGTAGAGCCCATGTGGTAAGGACAGTGTTTACTTTGATTCATGTGGGCAGTCATGTGGGGACCAGTTTCTCACGAAGGTGACTGGTTCTTTTGTAGGCAAACCTGTGTTTTGGCCACTGTAATTTTAGCTGATGTAATTGTGCTCCAGTGTTTGTTAATTGCTTTTTTTATCATGTTATAGGACGTGCTGTATGTTGTGATACACCTAAGGATATTGTTCTCATTTGTTTTTTCTGTTGTTTCTAAAAGGCTTTCTCAATGTTGGTTCCTTGCTATTTTTTGGGATTTATTCATGTTATGAAGAGGATAGTTTCTGTTTTGTCATTTTTTTATTAAATCTGTAGCCTGTCTTTTGTAATCCTGTGCTTCATTACAGTTTCGGCAGATTCTTAAAAATTAACTATAAGGTAAGTTTTCACTGAGTGATCTTGGGTGAAAGCTACTAAATGAGAGAAGACTATTTTATGATATAGGTTTATAGAAAGTTCTTGTTTTCAGGCTTATTTATTTGAAAAGTTTTTTAAAGCGCGAACAAGACCCAGACGGGTATCAGAGTGCTGTACAAAGAGGAAAACTGACGTTGACATGCAGAGACAGTATAAGTACAATACAATAAAGCAACAGGAGAGGAACCTGAAGCATAAAGTAAATGAGGGTGCTAGGGGAAGAAGAGGTAGTAAGTGAACAAACAGGTAAAAGCCCACCTAGATGGGGCCGAGCAGTTTCAGCATCGAATTGCTTCCAAAGAACGACGAAATACATTTTAAACCCCAAGTAAAAATGATTGTCAAGCACATATTTCAAACACAAAGTGAAAATAATTGTCAAGCATACATTTTAACACACAAAGTAAAAATGATTGTCAAGCACGAAAGGTAAGGGTCTAGCAAATGACATAGAGGCTATTGCTGATGAAGTTCTTCCAACAGTAGCCATTTGACCTGTTTTTTTAATGAAGCAGTCGAGGGGTTGGCTCTGATCTCCGTTGGAAGGGCATTCCAGATTCTTGGAGCCAGAAGGTGCGATTGTAAGTTCTTTTTTTGTTGAATTTCGGTGGTTTCAGTAGTAGGGTATTGGAGCTTCTTAAGTTTCTCCTGGATCCGGAGAGCTCGAGTTTTTTTGCCAGGTAAACGGGGCTATTGAAATGTATAGCTTTATGTGTCAGACAGGCTATCTTGAAGCGGATCCTTGCTTCAATGGGAAGCCAGTTAAGCTGGATTAAGTCAGGTGTAATATGATCATGCTTTCTGGGGCCTGTGATTAGTCTGGCAGAGGCGTTCAGAGTAGCTCTTAGCGGCGCTAACCTAGATTTAGGAAGCCCAGCTAGGGTCACCAATCTGTATTCTACTCGTGAGATAACTAAGGATTGGACTGCTGAGTGAATGTCCTCGGGAGGTAGGAACGGTTTGATTTTCCTAAGAGTGTTGAGCTGATGATTGGCACTCTTAATGGTGGCACTGATGTGACCTTGCATGTTTAGAAATTTGTCTAGGGTGACACCTAAAGAGCAAGCGGAGCCCACCATATGCGGGGTGCAGTTGAGTGCGGAGATTTTTTTGATCCAGTTTTGCGTGGTGGCCTTGTGGTTGCGGGGGGTAATCAGGAGAAATTCAGTTTTGAGGGAATTAAGTAACAGATGGTTATGTGTTAGCCATTGTTGAGTTTTTTTAAGCGCTCCATTAAGAGTTTTAATGTCATCTGGAGAAGAGATCTTCAAATACAGTTGAGTGTCATCCTCGTACATGTGGTACTGAATGTTTGAGTCGTTCAGAATGGCAGTTAGAGGTTCCATGCATAGATTGAAGAGCCTGGGCGAAAGTGCATAACCTTGAGGCACCCCAATAGAGACCGAGGTGCTGGCAGCCAAAGATTGGTTAACTTTGATTCTTTGTGTTTGGTTATGCAGGAAAGAGGAGAACCAATTTAGGACAGGGCCAGATAACCCCATCCTATATTGAAGAAGGTTAATCAAGTTATCATGTTTGATAGTGTCAAAAGCAGAGGTCAAGTCCAGAAGAATTAGAAGACAGGGCATATCTTGGTCAAGAGCTCTCAAGGCGTCATCAACAATGTGAGTTAGAGCTGTTTATGTGCTATGACCTGATCTAAAGCCTGATTGATGTTGGTCTAGGAGCTGAAATTTCTCGATGTGGTCACAGAGCTGTGTGTGAACGCATTTCTCGAGCAGTTTCTCTAAAGACATGATGTTGGTGATCGGCCGGAAGTTATTGGGATCTGTTAGGTCTGCATTGGGCTTCTTGGGGATGGGTGTGACTTGCCCCATTTTAAGACAGTCTGGAATCCTCCCCTGTAAGAGAGATTGTTGGATGATCCTGGACCAGAGAGGCAGAACGGCCACGTTGAGGTCTTTGAGCAACTTGGCGGTGAGTGGGTCCTTGAAATGGTTGGATGGTTTAAGAGAAGCCAAGGAATGTGACAGCTCCTCCAAATCCGGTAGCCGGAAGGTATTACAGCAGGCATTGTTTTTGGATGTGTACTCTGTGGGGTAAAGTGGAGCACACACTGCCGTGGGTACAGGCAAACCCTAGGAGCTCATAGACAACAGGTTAGCAGTGGCACGTTGCAGTTCCCGCTCAATACTTCTAGACTTTTCAGCAAAGTGCGCTGAGAAGTCCTCCTCACTGGGTCCAGCGATTTTGATTGCTGGAATAGGATTAGCCTGTGGTTTGAAAATATCAAACAGTTTCTTGGGACGGTTTTTAGCGCTGTCAAGCTGATCTCTGAAATGATCTGATTTAGCAATGCGAATGAGTTTGTTATAAGAGCTTCTCATCTTCCTTAACTGTTTGAGACTAGAGGTGGAGGGGGCATTTCTACAATGTCTCTCAGAGAGCCTCAGTTTGTGACGTTCGTCATTAAGGGCACCACTGAACCAAGGTTTGGATTGTTTGCAAGGAATCCTTTTGAGTAGCTTCGGGGCTGCAGAGTCGAGAATATTTGACATGGCGTTGAAGTAATGATCTGTCAACTCTTCCAAATTATCCATGTTAGTGGGAGGTTCCAGAAGATTCTTGCTCAAGTTGGATAGGTTAGAGATGTTGATATCTCTCAGATTACGAGTCAGTTGCTTGTTTTGAGTGGTTGACCTTGTCTAAGCAATTCCTTTTCCTGAATGCGAAAGGAGATTTGGTGATGATCCGACCAATCACATGGTACTATGTCATCCAGTTGAATGATGTGATCTCTAGCTATGATGAGGTCAAGGGTAGCGCCCTTTGCAGTAGGTGGGTCCGTTGCAATCCTGTATATAGTTGAGGTTGGAGAGGAAAGTCTTAAAAGAGCAAACTAATGGATCATTAGAGTCATTCCAGTGAAGGTTGAAGTCACCGAGGAAGATATGGTTAGGATGGAGGGCCGAGCTGGCAGAGATGGATTCCATCAATTGTTCTACGAAAAGTAGGTTGTTGTCCCCAGGGGGATGATAGATCGAGTGAAGCACACACACAATCTTGCCCTTGTTCCAAATTTCAGCGACTAGGAGCTCACAGGAGGACATCATGTCCTTATGAGTCTGCTTCAAAACGAGGCTGGACCGATGGATGCAGGCAATGCCCCCTCCAGATTTAATAGCCCTATCGCATCTGATAATGTCATAGCCAGGTGGAATTAGAATGTCAAGTATTGGGGAGGAGGAGTCATTGAGCCACGTTTCCGTAAGAATCAGGAGTTCTAATTCTTGTGATATGATGAGTTTGGAGATATCTGCTGCGTGCTTCACTGCTGATCTGCAGTTGAGAAGCATCAATTTGATATGAGAGTGTGTAGTTGCTTCCACTAGGTGCGATGTGACGATCTGAAGTAAGTTATCCTTATTCAAGGATCTAAGGTTAACGCTAGGTTCTCTATCCGGATCAGATGTGATAGTGGATATGATGCTAGGAGAGACCGAATAGTCCTCATATGATAGTAAGAGTGCGAGCGTGTCTTCCTCCGACATCTGGGGCTGGAATCTAAAGGGTCTGGAATGGAGGTTGGGAAGAGGATGAGAGGGCCAGCGTGGGTTACTCGGGCAAGTAACAGAGGACTTTTCCATTCCGCCACTTAAAGTAGTTGCAGGGGCCGTGGGAAGAAACGACGCCGGGGGAGGATGAGGTTTGTACAACTTCTCATTCTTTAATGAACATTGTAGGAGGGTCTGGAGGTTATCTTTTACAGTAAGGAAGGAGGTCCTGCTTCAGTTCAGCCAGTTGTTCCTCAATCGGTCGAAGGGGGTCACCGTCAGGTAACCGCCCAGGATAAGGTGCAGGGAGAGGCCCCTTCTCCACACAGCATTTGCACGGGGAGATGGACCCCTGCTTGAGCTCAGTTATGGGCTCCAAAGGTGAAGTGGGATTGGCATAGATGGAGTCAGGGATCTGAGCAGGAGGTTGAGGAGAAAACCTTTGAGTATGCAAGAGGGGGGGGCCCACAGGTAGTATCCTGTGCCCTGGGTGTAGAGCAAGAGGATGCGGTAGGTCTAGGGGAGTTCAAAGGAAAGGGAGGCCCTAAGGTAGTATCCTGTGAAATGGGTGTAGAGGTAGAAGATGAGGGCGGATATAGTGGGTTCAGAGGAAGGGTGCTGGGGGTTTAAGTTGTGTGCAGGGATGGAGAAACAATCAGATTAGAGTTGTTGGTACTAGCAGACGTAGTCAGATTAGAGTTACTGGGATTAGGCGATGAGAAGCAAGTAGTGTCTGGGTTGTTATTGGGAATGTTAAACTCAGTTGAGTTGCGGTCAGTATCCGAGTGGATCAACAAGAGAGAGGTGGAGGTGGAGGGAGTGCCCCCCGAGTGTGAGGTAGTAATGGGAAGACTAGCATATTTTGGCCTGGTAAATTTGGGGTCTAAGCTCCGGATGTTTGGAGGGGAGATAGGAAGTGAGGACTTGGAGAGTGTTGCCGTAAAGGGGAGATTGGGAAGACCTAAATTGGCTGTATTAGGGTTATTAAGTAAATTTTTAATCATATTAAAAATATTGTCAAACGGATTCAAGTATAAGTCAGAGGCTTGAATGAGGATGTTGCCATTATTGTAGAGGGAGATGGTCAGTTCCGCATTGAGGAGACAAGACGGAGTTATGTTAATACGGAAACCGTGTGGGGTTTTACATAGGGCTTTGGAATGAAGCTTATCCGTAAAGATTCTTCTCCACTGGGCTCTTCTGGTAGTGTAGAAGATAAGGTCTGTCACCACTATGCCCTTGGATGCACATAGGTAAGTATCAGAGATGAGGGTTTCAGGGTAGCGTTTAAGTAGATTGTGTTTAAAAGTTTTAGCTGCCTTCTTTGAGAGGTTGGGAGGGTAGATAATCTTGCAAGCATTAGTGCCTACACGTGTCAGGCAATTGGAGGAACGACTAGATGGTTGCGCCATGGTAGGTAGTTGAATCGATAGACCCAAGCAGAAGTCTAGAGCCTTGTAGCAGCCAGGTAGAATGCAATCAGGCCACGTCCAAGTGTCCCAGGGGGGACAGACCAACCTTTCTAACACAGTCAGGACAGAAAGTGGCTCAAACATAACTTGGTGCAGCTAGACTGAGACAAGATGTCCTCCCTATATATTAGTCAGTGAAGTGTCCTGCCTTACTGGTCGTATATTTAGAATAGGTCTTGAATCACAGGGTCCTTGAGCGACACTGAAGAAGAGAGAGGTGACCCATCATGAATCCCTTGACTCGAGCCCTGTGAAAAGACCTAAGGTATATTGGGTATGCTCCTCCCATGTAGTGGTTGTGGCTCCAGACAACCAGCAGGTAGGTTAAAGATCATCAGCTCAGAGCAACGTGCTGATAGTAGGGGATGTAGACAGCCCATAACCTCATCCAGGCATCAAGACCGGTGGATACGCTCCTTAGCGAGGCTCCTTCCCCGCAGGGGGAGGTGGTCAGAAACAGATCAAAGACATGATGAGGGTAAGTCACAGATAGCGGGTGAGAGATAACTCAGTATAGGTGCACAAAATAAATAGAGGGGGTAAAGTTGTCAGCCAGATCAATTAGGAGTTTTTAAAGCATCCCTGAAACAGATAGCGGGGGAGAGATAACTCCAGTATAGGTGCACAAAATAAATAGAAGGGTAAAGTAGTCAGCCAAATCAATTAGGCTTTTTTAAAGCATCCCTGAAACAGATAAGGGATCAAGTGTGACACCGAGGGTGCACGTACAATGAAGTGGGAGACTGACCCCTTTTCAAGATGGCTGCCAACAATGACACCAGAGTAAGAGGGCCTTCGTGGCAGTCTTAGTCCTATTTTTGTGTCCAGTAAAATTCCATCATAACAGGTCCTATGTTGATGTCAGAAGCCCCCAAGCGGCCATCTTAATCCATTCCTAGAGAAGTTCAGGGAATGTGTGGAATGCAGATGGCTATATAAAATGGAGGCTAACAAGCCCAATTGAGGGACCCCTGAGAATTCACCTCATATAACCCAAAAGCACCCGGTCTGATCAGAGTCGGCGCAGATCCGTGCATAAGAAAGTCTCGAGTGAATCTGAGGCCTTCTCAAACAGAGCAGAGGAAGTCTCAAACAGAGCAGGGGGAGCTGGGGAGGTATCCAGCAATCAATTACGGGGCAATCACGTAGAAGGAAGCCCAGCCGGAGCACCGATGGACGTTCTTAAAAGCAGAACACAAGCCTCTCAATTCACTGTCCCTCAACCAGCCCCAATACAAAGTCGAAGCGAATGGCACCCCCTCCCATTTCACCTCCGTTGTCCAAATACCCAGTGTGCCTGCAGGAACTCCAACCAGCACATCAGCAGGGGCTTCCCAGCGTATGACGGGAGGAGGCAGATCCGCCGTACTAGGCAGAAGCTGTACGCCACTCACCAGATCACAACATCCGCAAGGGCTCTCACCTCCACAACTATCCCGTCACCACAGGACACAGCCAGCTGGGCCACAGCTCCAAAACCGTTGCCTCAGGACTGCAAGCACTCCGATCCCAGCATCAGCAGGCATCTCCCCAAGAATGACGGGAGTCGGGAGGGGGCAGCCCAGACCAAGCCGACAGCATTCTCCACACTCCAATTCAGGCTGCACCCTGGGCGCTCCCTCCCCAACCACAAACACTCCGACCGGAATCAGCATGCAGTGCAGCCGACAGCAGCGAGACGGACCATTCCCCTCCGATCAGGCCATCTGCTCAAAGCCCCGCACCGACCTCGGGCAGCAACCAACCTCATCGATTCTGTGCAAGACTGCAGATCGACAACGAGAGCTTCCAATCCTGTGCGCCGGTGACTGGGCAGTGCTGAGGCTGACCGTGGCAGTGGGTTTGAGTCAAAAGATCCCGTGCGGTGAGGTCCGTACCGATGGCAGGATGCAGCAACTCTCCAGCAGAGCACTCTTGTAAAACTACATCGGTAAGTAGAAATCGGGTAATCTTTGTTGCTGTAGTTCCAATTTACGTTGCATGGTTTTTTGAAGGTCGATGTCAGGGTAAAAGCAGGATATTTAGAGAATAATGATCCACACCCTGGGAGCTTCCTTTTGGAGCTCCAGCTCAGCAGCCATCTTGAGTCCCTTGAGGCTTGTTCCTTTGGCATAGAGAGTAACATCTAGGAAATCGAGAGTGGTAGGATTCACTGTGTGTGTGAATTTAGAATATTCATCGCAAGTGTTTAGCCAATTGAGAAAGGCCAGAAAGGAATCATTGGAGCCTGTCCAGATCAGAAGGATGTCATGAATGCATTTTTTCCAAATTAGTATCTGAGTCTTTAACAGGTTAGACTTATGCAGGATGTGTTTTTCTTCAACGGCACTCACGTAGAGTCTGGCTATGCTTGGAGCAGATGTGCTTCCCATAGATGTTCCGTGGGTTGGTAGGTATATTGTGTTTTCAAATTTGTGAAAATTCTCTGTTAATGCTATCCGATAGCATTCCAAGATGAAGGTTCTGGGAGTGTTAAAAGACCAATTTTCTTTCATGAGAATTTCTTCTATAGTTTGCAATGTTGCCTCTTGTGGTAGAATTGTATTTCTGCTTTTCATGTCTAAACCCACCAATATGCTGGTACTTTGATAATATGTAAGTCCTTTGAGGTGGTTTATGATGTCATGTGTGTCCTTTAAGTAGGTTGGATTTTTCTGGGCCAGTGATCTCAGAAAATAGTCGACAAATTGTGAGAGGGGTTCCAAAATGGGGCTAATGCCTTACACAATTTGGTGGCCTGGTGGCGGTGTTTTGTTCTTGTGCATTTTGGGTAATGAATAAAAGTAGGGTGTTCTGGGTGTTTTGGTTATCAGAAATTCTGCTTCTTCTTTTTTTGAGATCCAATAGTGTGTCTCTGCTTCTTCTACCAGGTTTTTTATCCTGTGTCATAATCTTGGTGTTGGATCCTCTGTTAGTGGTTTATAGAATCTTTGTTCAGAAAGCAGTTTAACGCATTGTGCTATGTAGTGATTTTTCTGGAGCAAAATGATACCCCCGCCCTTGTCGGCCGGTTTTATAACCAGATCTTGATTATTTTTCAGCTCTCGAAGGGCTTGTTCTTTTTTCATTATGTTGTTAAATGTTTTTCTTCTTTTGGGCGAGATTCTCTATTTCGCGTAACATCACCTGTTCAAACTCGAGTATCTCTGCTGGAATGGATGAAGTGGGCAGACAGAATGTAGAATTACATCTCAGATTTGTGTCACCATCTTTCTGGAGGGCTTCTTTATCCATGATGAATGCTTTGAGTTTTACTTTATGGCAAAATTCTTCAATTTTACAATGCAGCTTAATAAGGTCCAGTGTCAGTGTTGGTACAAAGCCTAATCCTTTGTGTAGGACTGATTGTTGGTTCTCTAGGTCAGCCAATTTATCATCGTCCGTAGAAATTCCTTGTGATTTAGGATCTGTCTGCGCCCTAAGCAACTCAACAGAGGTGAGTGAGGTACTTTTAGCTATAGAAAACAGTCGCCCAGAGAAAGCCCAGGGACTGGATAGAATCCCTGTGGACGTATGTAAGTATTTACCAGATTTCTGGGCCCCATTGATTACAAATGTTTTAAAAGCAGCAATAGTGGGCCCCTTAGTCCAGACCTGGCAAAAACCCATTACAGTGCCAATTTTTAAACAGGGGGATAAAACCAAACCCTATTGTTATCGCCCAATTTCGATGCTCGATAGATCAGTTAAAATATTGGGCAGGGTAATTTTGGCTAAATTAGAAGTTTGGGCACTGGAACATCAGGTGCTTTCAATCTATCAATTTGGATTCCGCCCAGGACTTGGAACAGTGGAACAATCTTTAAATCTGGCTTTAATTGTTCAAAAGTACACCAAAGCCCAAACTGGTTGTGTTCATTTAGTGTTCATGGACCTAACCTGTGCCTTTGATACAGTGAATCGCTGCCGACTATGGTCCATGATGTTAAAAATGGGGATGGATGGAGCAATTATCACCTTGCTTAGTAGGCTTCACGAACACACCTCAGCCTCAGTACGCTATAGTAATCAGTTTAGTTTAGTTTAGTTTATTTTGCAGAGTTACTTAAAACCATTGCAATGCGTGCAAAAAATAACACCATATGTAAAATATTAATTCGCAATAATAAAATTTCATCGCAATTAAAATATAAAACACTTCTGTTGCTTACAAGTTAAAAAATTCAGATTTAAACATGCAAGAGCAACCAATATAAGTTGACCAGTCAGTGCAGCGGTTGTTACTCCCCCTGAGAAAATTAATAATCCAAAGTCTCCTTTTCCCCAAAAAAGCTTTAGTGACAGTTTGGCATTTTTGCTCTGGCCGCTTCAAGAAATCTAACTAGTCTGGAGTTCAATTGAGGTGATGCTGGGTTGAAGCAGGCCAAAACTGCTTGCCTCCTTGTCCGAATTCCCCTTTGATTAAAGGGGATTTTTAGCAGTTGCCTCCTTTCTTGAAGCATCTCTGTGCAAGAACAAATGGTATGGATGATGTCACCCTGGCCGTTTTTGCACAAACTGCATACTGTAAAAGTCTGCACCCTTTTCCATGGTGGAAGATGCTGCGTGCATGGTATCACTCCGAGTCGTAGCTTTAGGAATTTTAAGTTCTGTGCTTTTGGATAGCCCAGGTTAAAATATTGTTGCGGGGCTAGAATCTTGTAAGAATTCAGCGTCATCCAGGCATGCGCTCTGGCTGAAAAAGCAGCTTTATCCTCCACCAGTGACTGTTTTTTCAACGACTTCCAGACTAATTTCTTCAGAGTTGAATGATGGCACTGTGTATTCCATAAGGGCGATAAGCCAGTGTTTGCCAGTGCCTCCTGAAGATACAATCTTGCGGGCGAATTCTCCCTCTGTTGGAGATCTTGCCACAGAAGGTAGTTTAATGAGTTAGGGGTTGATGTTCTGATTTTATTCCAACAGTTGATATATGCTCCATATCTGGCCCAGGTTTGCTTTAACAGGCCAAACTCCAGTCTAAGTTGCGCCGGGGAGGTATAGTTCGGGAGGCTAAACATAGTTCTGTATGCTTTTACAAGTGTTTTATCCAAAAGATTGGTATCTCTCCCTCGCAGAGCTTCACTACCGTAGGTGATTGTAGGTAGAGTTTAAGCCCGTGCTACCATTAAAAGAGGGCTCAGCGTAGGGCCCAATAGTTTGGCTGTTAAGCTTTTCATGGTTAAGGCAAGGATCATCCCTTTCCTTTTGATCTCTTCTTGTTGGCGGGTAAATGATCCTTCTTTATCTAAGTAGACACCCAGATACTTATAAGACTCCGCTGATTCAATATGTGTGCCGCCCAGGTGCCATAGGTACCTCTTTTTTCGTTTGCTGGTAATTGTCTTGGTCCTGGTTTTATTTAAGTTTATTGTCAGGCTATTTTCTTCTGCGTAGGCCTGCAGACTGTTAAGAAGATGTTGCAAGCCAACTACTGTATGGCTAAGCAGGACTACGTCGTCCGCGTATAGTAAGTTGGACAAGCGGGTATCCCCCAGTCTGGGTGCGTGGGAGTTACAGGTGTTAAGTGTCTGTGGTAAGTCTGCCATGAATAAGTTAAATAAAATAGGGGCCAGCACGCAGCCCTGTTTAAGTCCTTTCGTTGTTTTTACTTTTCTTGAAAGATGAGACCCTGATCCTAATTTCACCTGTACCCAGGTATCGGTATGTAAAAGCATTATCATTGATAAAAGGGTGTTTGGGATGCCCCATCTGGCTAGCTTATTCCACAGTTTAGACCTCTCCACGTTGTCAAATGCGGCACTGAAGTCGATAAAGCAGACATGCAGCTGAGTTTTCCTCAATTTTGTTGTGTCCATTATCAACGAGATTGCCAGGATGTTAGATATCGTGCCAGAGTTTTTTCGGAAGCCTGTCTGATTTAGCGGGATTATTTAATTATTTTCTGCCCAGGTTGTTAGTTCGTCTAGCAGTGTTCCCGCAAAATATTTGGCCTCATTATCGATCAGTGCTACTAACCGATAATTGGCTGGCAAGGCCTTGCTGCCGCTTTTGTGGATCGGAATAATCGTTGAACCTTTCCAGGATTTTGGAATGGTGCCCAGTTGTCTTACTTCCAGAAATAGTGGATGGAGTATTTTTGCCCATTCTTCCGGCCTTTGTTTAAACACTGCAGGCGGGATTCCATTCAGGCCCAGCGCTCCTTCCTTTCTTCCCTTCCTGATCTGTTTCATGATTGTTAGACGCTCAGTGCCGATTGACCTTTCCTCCTGATGATGGATTGAAACAGGAGATTTGGATGTGTCACTTGCCATTGGTCTGGTAGCAGCATAGCAGTCAGGGAAATTATTGATGCCTCTTTCCCTTCTTCCGGTGTTGGTATAATGTCCATCCGAGTCTGCTCTACTCTGCTCCGTTTTGGGCAGACTATTGCTTTGACTGTTAAAGTGGGAGTTTAGGTAGCTTGCCCAGGTTTCCTCCAAAATGTAGGAAGTAAGTCCCCCATGATGCGGGTGGATAATTGGATTTACTGATTTCCAGAAGCGATTGCTGGCGTTATGCTTCATATTGTGCAAGAGTTTTGCCCAGAAGTCCTGTTCGTAGTTATTGTTAATGTTCCATTTCAACTTCTTTAGTTGAGTTCTTTGTTGCCGCAGGGATGAGAGGAGCAGTATATTCCCTGGATCGTGACGCAGAGATCTTATGGAGCCATTTATCATTCTCTTAAGGGCTTTTATTTGCGCTTTTTCAGCCTTGGTTATCTTTTTCTCTTGTGCAGGCACCGGAAAACTCCTCATTTTTATGTCCGTATCCTTTAAGTTGCTGAGGTTGATGGTGAAGCATTCCCAGGTTTGTATCAGGTTCTTTTCGAGCGGTTGTGCGAGTAAAAGATTAATTGCTGTGTCTGTTAAGGACTCTATGCTTTCTGCCGTATACTTGATCCTCTTGTAATTTATCGTATAGCTTGAGCCTAAATGTGGAGCAGGATGAATGCTAGATGGAGCAGTTGCCGCTAAAATAATCTCTTGTGGACGGTGATCGCTGTCCCCCTTGTCGCCCATTCTAAATCCTGTTACATGTGAAAACAGCGCGAGACTAACAAACGTATAATCTAAAAGCGAGCTTGTTAGTTAGTGTAGTAGCTTGCCACTGGAGGAGTCTCGCCGGCTGTTCTTCCGTTAAGGGCCCTAAGATATAGTAATCAGGGAGATTTGACTGAAGAATTCCCCTCTGATATAGGAGTAAGACAGGGCTGCGTCCTGGCCCCATTCCTCTTTTTACTATATATTAACGGGCTGGGAGACCAACTATGTAAGGTGGGAAAAGACATTCCAAAATGTAATATGTGCCAAATCCCCGTTCTCCTATATGCTGATGATGCTGTCCTGATAGCCAGGACAGCAAATGGCCTACAAGTGTTGTTAGATTCATTTAATGATTTTATGAACGATCTACGGCTAAAAGCAAATCGTACAAAATCATTTATTGTGAAATGTGGCCCAAAAAAAGCCAAAACGAAAAAACAATTATTGGGGGCAAAGAAATTGAGAAAGTTCAACATTTTACTTATCTGGGGGCACCTTTTGATGCTGATTTTAATTGGAAACACGTTTTATATATTAGAATTATGCAATTTCAGAAATCGATCGATTTAGCAAATCGATAGATTTGCTAAAAGACTGGGACATAAACCAACTAAGGAGAACTTATGTATTTATAAGAGTAAAAGCCTTTCTGTAGTAATCTTTGGGGCCGGGATGTGGGGACACGTAAATTGTAAATCCCTCCAAATAGTAGAGAATAAGTTTCTAAGAAGACTTCTCTCAGTGCCCCAGAGTTCTGAAGTTTCTTTTTGTCATGATGATGTTGGTTTGAGTTAATTGAAAGACTATATAGCGATCCAACCGCTGTTGCTCTGGTTAAAAACCTGGAAGAACCCAGAGGCTGCCCTCTGCAGAACAATACCTACAGACTGCATGAAGTTAGATAATAGCTTAGACATCCCTTGGCTTAGGCATGTCAAATAGAGTTTTGCCAAAATGGGTGTTCCAGAATATTATACAAACCATTATTATTAAACAATGTATCAACTGTCACTATAAAGTCACTTTTTTATCAAAGTTATGTCCGGGCTGGCCCTACATGTAGTGTGACTGGTCAGCCAGTGCGCCTCTCACAACTACAAAGAGATCCTGCCCTGTACTTAAAAATTGACCTAAACTAAAGAAGGAAATTTCTCTTAACAAGGTTGCGCTTAAAAACTGTACATTTTTTAGCTGCTTTCCCTATCCAGGGCTCGTGGTTTGCTTCACTCCCTGTCTGTCCGTATAATAATTGCTCACCTCAAAGCACTACGCACTTTATTCTCTTCTGTAGATGTTACACACCCCAGAGGACACAGTTTATTCGCCCTTTGTTACTTTTTGCAGGGATTATGAATTACAATCTGGCAATGGAGTTTTTACTCTCCCTAGGAACAACTGAGATCATATATTGTATTTTAAATGATCCTTTTATTGTTTTTAAGATATGTAGCAGATACTGATCATTTTACAATTTGTAAATTCTGTATATGTGGACTTGCTGTCTTTAAATGAAAATATGTGTACACAACTTTTTATGGCTCTTTTAGAGTCAAAATAAAGTATTCTTGACTGACTGACTTGTTTTCTATAAGTGTGATGTCAGTCAGGTTGAACACTAGCGACTGTTCAGACTTGTTCCCAGTTTCTCTAGGTCTTTGGTCATGCTCCTTGTTTGCATGCCTTGGTTTATGTTGTTCCATTTCACATCTTTTTTCTTTCTCCCACGCTGTTGGTTTTGGCCACATCCTAAAAAAGGAGGTCTAAAGGTTTGTGGGAAAGGTGGCTAAGGAGTAGGTATATACAAGTTAGGCCATCCTCTAAATTGTTGTTGATAGGGTGGGTTGAATGGGCCCATCGGTTGTTCATACAATGGTTGCTCATACGGTGGTCCGCTCCAATCAGGTTGCCAACTACGTCCTCTCCCTCTTCCGCTTCCTCTACCTCTACGTCAGATGCAACTTTCTTCACTGTTGCTCCACTCTGAGGAGTCTGTGAAGCTTCCTTCTGATGAATCATAGTCACTTAATTCTGAGGGGAGGTTAGTGGGAGGAGTATAGTCATCTTTAACATATGGATAGGTTTTCTCATATCAGAAGCGTTTTAAGTCTTTGCCTAGTTTTTGTATTTTTGTTTGCATGATGAATTCTTTCATGTTTGACATTTCTTTGTTAATTTCATCCAGGTGTTTCTTAAAATCTGATATATGGACCATAGTTTTCAGTTTTGATTCGCTGACTTGAAGTTTGATTGTAAGAGCTTCTGATAAACGTGTGTCTGATTTCATTATCAATATAAGTCAATCACGTGTACATTTCCAAGAGAAGGAAGCCCAATCCTTTCTGAAGATCATGTCAGAGAGGAACATTTTAGAGGCATTTTTTACCCATAGACCTCTGGGTGCTGCGTTGGTTTGAAGGGATTCAGTCATAATGATGTCATGAATGGCTGTCTTTGTTCTTTTTTTGTTTCTGTTAAGTAGTCCCAATCGTTGGTGTGTGCCATACTTTGAGTTATATTATTTACAAACAAGGGAACTGAATAGGTTTGGTCAGGGACCTTGGGTACAAGTATGCTACAAACACAGTGGTCCCTCCCTTGCGGCAAGGACACACCGCTATCACAGCGGCCAGCGCTGAGGCGTGATTACCTCCGCCTGTGCTCTGATTCTGACCGCTCGATTGAGTGATTCTAATCACGATTCCTTGGAACACCACTTCGGTTTTGCTGGCAGTAATTGCTTGCATCCCATTAAATGCCGATCCACTGCAGGTGGTGATGATCCCGCTATTTTATGTATGGGATCAAAACGTCATCGACCTCATGACACCTTAAACACAATCATATGTATCATTTCAATGTGCTATGGTTTTTCCTTCATTTATGCTTGCCAATTTGATGATTTCTTTTCCAAGCATTAAGCTGTGCCTGAGCCTTTCTGTTTGTTGGTACTCTGATTGATGCAGAGTTTGTGTTCCCACTTTATTGCTGTGTCACAAATTCTCAAAATATTAAAAGTATTTCTGTCCGGCTGGACAACGCAATATAGATTTCATTGCATTTCTATATTTATTTCTTCTCTCCTATTCTTCTTGTGAGGGACCACTGTGTTTGTAGCATACTTTGAGTTATATCATTGTCATTGAGGATAGAGGGTCCAGAGAGGATGGAGTCTATTTCCTCATCTGTATAGCTTAGCCCTTGATTGTCTGCCATGTTGAAACTTCGATTCAAAATTATAGTAGGTGAATTTAGCTCTTTAGTGAGTCCTATGTAGAAGAGAGAAAGTAAGAGTGTGTAGAGGGAAGTTGTGCTGCAAGTATGGAGTCAGTCTCCTGTTGTTTATTCTCTCCTTAAATTTTAGGAGGAATAATTGTTCATTTCCTTTTTAAGGATTTCTTGTTCAAAAACACTCCCACAGCTGTGCGCTTCTTATAGAGTTCAAATCAAGTTCGGGGTAGAAAGAAGCAGAGGTTCATTCAGCTTCCTATTCATATAAACCAAAGATCATGGTGGGGGGGAATTAATCACTTGTGTCTTTTATGCCACAGTTTCTAAAAAGAGTGTTTTTGAGACCCTCAAGCACGCTGTCACAGCCTGCAGTGTATGTTTATCTCTGCTAGCGTGATCTGGTGGATAGCGTCCTCATCAGTTCTTTATCACTTGAGTGTCCCGTTCTGCAAGTGATACTACATCCTCTATCAGGAGGGAGACTGTCTGCGTAACGACAGTGGCATGTGCTTAAATTTGATTATGACATCAGTTGAAACAAATATAACACTGATTGGAAGAAATATGACACGTTAAAATGAATATGACGTACTAATATGAATATGAGCTTCAATTAAATGAATTTGATATGAATTTACAATGAACATGAGTAACGTTTAAATGAACACGATATGTATTAAAATGAATACGCCTTGCATTGAAAGTCAGATTATACACATTGGAATGATTATTATATATGTTAAAATGGATGTGACTTTTGTTAAAATTAATATAAGAAGTTTTAATATTAATGCAACATCCGTTGAAAGCAATATATGGCACAGGCTAAGATGAATATGAAATGCCTTGAAATTAATATGAGACCCATTGAAATTAATTCAACATGCTTTAAACTGCATGTGACAAATGCTAAAATTACGACATTCTTTAAAATGAATGTGGCATGCTCTGAAATGAATACGATACAATCAAAATGAATATGACATGTATTGAAATATTTATAACATGTTGAAATGTATATGACTCATGTTAAAAAATAATATGCCAAATGTTAATGTGAGTATGACATCCATTAAAACCAATATGACATACATTGAAATGAATATGACATGTTAAAATGAGCATGAACCACCTTTAACTATAAATAAAACCTGTTGAAATATAGCCCATATTAAAATGTATATGACATTCATTAAAATGAATATGTCACTTTTTGAAATGAATATGAAACTATGTGAGATAAATGTGGCATACATTGTAATGAATAAAGCACATATTGAAATGAACACGAGCCATGTTTAAATGAGTAGGACTCACGTTTAAATGAAAATGGCTTACATTGAAGTTCTGTTGATTTACTTTTAAAATTAATATTGGATATTCGGAAAGTATATGATACGGACTAAAATGAATGAATTAAAATGAATATAACAAATATTTTACCAAATATAAAAGAAGGAAACATCCTTTACCATCTATCCATTACCACACATACGTTTACCACACAGTACTTTACTATGCAAGTAAATATTTTTCCAAATAACATAACTTTTTTTGGGTGCAGGTAGAGGTAAAAGGAGGTAAGAGTGATTTTATGATTCAAGAGTGGGTAGAGATAAAAAGTGAGGTAAGGGTAATTTTAGGATTTAGAGCACGTCAAAGGTGTACAGTGGAATGGCGTAGACTAGACTGGCATACAGTGAAGTGGGGTAGAGTGGAATACCATAGAGTGGAGTGGCGTAGATTAGAGTGGCATACAGTGGAATAGCAGAGTGGAGTGGTGTAGAGTGTAGTAGCATACAGTGGAGTGGCATACAGTGGAATGGCACACACTGGAATATCGTACAGTGGACTGCCATATAGTGGAATAGCGTAGAGTGTAGAGGCGTACAGTAGAGGTGTGTAGAGTAGAATATAGTGTAGTGGAGTAGCGTACAGTGGAGTGGGGTAGAGTGGGATACCATACATTGTAGTGGCATAGACTGGAGTTGCATACAGTGTAATAGTGTAGAGTGGAGTGGCATACAGTGAAGTGGCATAGAGTGGAGTGGCGGAGAGTGGAATAGCATATAGTGGAGTGGCATACAGTGGAATGGCGTGGAACGGAGTACCATACAGTGGAATATTGTACACTGGAGTGGCATACAGTGGAATACCTAAAAGTGGAGTGGTGTATAGTGGAATGGCATAGATTGGAGTGGCATATGGATGTAGTTAAAATATAGCAGGAATGTAGGTTATGGTGTGGAGAGTGATGAAAAACAGGGAATTGTGCTGCCTTTCATTTCTACAGATTTTACCAAGCAACACAGGACCACGCATAGTGGCCTTTCATTGCTTTGTGCATCTGACTTAAGTATTGCTTTGTCCATGTGACATAATGCGTACAGGTAGGCCATAATTATATATTGTGCCCTGGTACCACTGTAACTTCACTGCATAGCATGGAACATGACAATGACAAGGCAGTATATGATTTGTCTAATGGCTGTCTTTACAAAATTAAAAGGCAGCCATTCTGTTTTTGCTACACTTTGGTTGTGTTCTAGGTGAGGGCCCTAGATATAGGTAACTAGTAAGGTTTAATCTTGTTCGCTACCTATTACCACTTTATGAAAGTGGTAATAGGTAGACACATTTTTAATATATCTTTTACATATTTTTAAAACATGTTTAGGGAGTACCATGTTAGTGCCTAGCAAGTATGTTTAAAAAAAAAAAAAAGTAGCACAGTAAATTCTACATATTACTGCAGTACTGCATAGACTTTTTAAAGAATTAAATATGTTAAAAATTGTAAATACTGCATAGTACACTACATTTGTGAAATATAGTGTATTACAGTGTTTTTCCAATTTTTTGGAGGATGGTGGGGTGAGGGTGAGGCTTAAGGAGGGAGGTGTGATGAATGAGGGGTGATGAGTAAGTCATGAGGACAATGCAAATTAGAGATAGGGATGAGTGAAAAGCAATGAGCAATAAGAACAGAGGTGTGAGGTGTGAGGGATTAGATTGGCCTAAAATAGACAGGGTGGTGTACATTTTAGCACATCATTCTTTGTCAATTTCACTCATCACGCAAAACGAAAAGAAAAGGTGAACCAAAAGAGATATAGAAACAGTGATTAGGGGTAAGAGGTAAGGAGGAAAGAAGGGAGTGTGAGGAAAGAAGAATGAGAAATCAGGTGTAAGAGATAAGGAGTGACTACTGAGTGATGAGGGATTGGAGGTGAGACATGGAAGATGGGTTTTGAGGAATGGGAGTGGCAGATGAGGCCTGAAGAGTGAGGAGTGATGTATCACATATAAGGTTTAAGGGATGAGGGTTGAAGAATGAGGGGTGAAACTTGAGGGATAAGGTGTGAGCAATGAGAATGTCTTAAAAGAGAACAGATACTGCACGTTTGAAGGATGACGAGTAAGAAATGATGGATGAGGAGTCGGCGATTTGATGTAAAGAATGAGAGATGAAGTGTGAGAGCTGAGGACTGAAATTTGATTGGTGTGGCTTTAGTGAGGAATGAAGAATGAGGGATGATGAGTAAGAAATATGGGGTGAATATTGACAACTGTGTCTTGAGGAGTGAAGGATAAGGATATCCTAAAATGATCAGGGTAGAGGACATTTTAGGGACGCATCATTTGTCCAGTTCTTGTGTCACTGTTGAAGAGAGGATGAGTGAACATTGATGGATGAGGGCTGTAAGGTAAGAAATCAGAGGGCAAGAGGGAGGAATGAGGTAATGAGAGTAGGGGATATCGGTGAGTTAGTGACAAATTAGTTGGGAGGAATAAGGGATGAGGATTGAGTCATGAGGATGATGACTGAGGGAGAAGGAGAAGGTGAGTGAGGGATGAGAACTGAGGAGTGAGACTGGACGAATGAGAATAAAAAGTAAGGGATGAGAATTAACAAATGAGAAATAAAGGATGATGAGTTAGATATCAGCGCTGAGCACTGAGGAGTGATGGATAAAAATTATGAATGATGGCTAATTAAAAAAAGTATGAGAAGAGAAGAAAAAGGAGTGAGGGCAAGAGGATGTGGAATGAGGATGGAGAACTGAGGCATGAGATGTAAGTGTCCTAAAACAGACAGTGTGGTATACATTTTCACGGTATCACCATTTGCCCATTTTACTCATTTCTCAGAGGGGGGGGATAAGCAGTGAGGGGTGAGGAAAGAAAAAATGAAGAGAGGTGAGGGATGAAGTGTGACAAATAAATGATGAAGTGTGAGTAGAAGAGTGGGAAATAAAGAGAAGAATTAGGGATGATGGATGTGGAGGGACAACTGTGGTATGAGGGGTGAGGGATGAAATATTTAAACATAGGTTGAGTGACACAGAGTAAGGGATGAGAAAGGATGAGAGGTGAGAGAAGACTATTGTATGGAGAATGGAGGATGGCAAATTGATAGTGAGGGATGAGGAGTGAGGGTAGAGGAGGGAGAGTTGAAGACAAAAAGTGAGAACCAGAAGAAGGTCATGTAAGGTTTCATTTAGATTTTGGCAGTCTGGGCCATCTGTTGCCCTGACAGAGGTGGTGACTGCTTAATTTTGAAATATCTACCAGCGGGCATTTCAAGCATTTACAGGAACCACTGTTCCCTCTTTGTCAACATCTAAATTGAACTCTAAGCATGATAGAAGAGAAGCAAAGAATGAAGAGTGAAGAAGAAGTAAGGGCTGAGGCATGAGAAGCCAGGAGCTAGTTAGAGTAATGGATAAGGACTGATGAGTGAGTGTTAAGGAGTGAGAGGGGATACCTGAGGAGTAAAGGATGTGGAGAGATAAGGGATCAGGGCTGGTGGATAAGAACTAAAGTGAGACATGAGTTAACCATGAAAGTAATGATGGGGGAAGGATGAGAAGTGAGGGGTGAGGGGTGAGTAATCAGGAGCAAGAGCTGAGGACTGATGAGTGAGGTGTAAGGAATATGGTGAGAAGGATAAGGAGTAAAATGAGGAGTAGAGGATGAGTAGTGAGAAATTAAAAATGAGGAGTGGGTGCTCTGGAGAGCAGAATAAGGAGTGAGAGATTCAAAATGAGGGATCTGACATGAGGTATGAATACTGTGCAGTGAGAAAGTAATTAATAGCTGATAAATGAGGACATTAGGAGTGAGGGATGATGAGTATGTGATTTGGGTAGTGGATGAGAAGTGAGGAATGTGGAGTGAGGGACAAGGATGAAGCTGGAGGAGATGAAGCTTTAGGAGTATAGGATTAGGAGTAACAGCTGATGAAGGAGGAAATTAGGTTGAAGGGTAAGGAAAAGCACATCAGAGATGCAGAATAAGACATCCAGCCTGGCTAGGTCAAGATGGCAGACCCGGCCACACTCTGAAGTCAGCACCCTGACCTGGATGAGGAGCGCTGGTGACAGCTGTGGGCCAAATGCGGTGTTATTTGGTGCAGCCTGCTTGGCCCATCTTCTGGACAGGATTGTATGTAAAAAAACTGGGTGGCCCCAATTTGCCACCACTGTAGTTACAGCAGGCAGTGGTACAGACAGAAGGCACTGAGGAGGATATATAGGAGGGCCCATGGAGCCAGGGCTTGTTCCCTATGGGTAAAAGAGGGGCCTGCTCAAGCTTCTCGGTATTGGGGGGTATGCCGGGAGGGCAAGGCTCCTTTGAAGGTACCGCTCACTGGTTACACGATCTTCTGGGTGGCTAGGGCCAGGACATGGCTGTCCTCATCCGGGCCTGTTGTTGATGCTCACCACTAAGGCCCATATCCTGGTGTAGTTCTAGTTACCCCTGTGCTATGTATAGGCACTATATAGCACATCTTAGCCCCACTGCAAATGCTTGTCCCGGGACGGGTCCCGGCATAGCGTTTGGTCCCCCTGGGACCCTACTGAAAATTGATTGGTTGCTGTGCCACGCTACTGGGACTAACCTCAGGGGAGCCTGTTGGACCTTCAGTGCCAGTAGAAAATGTGTACATGGACCCCAATGTATTCCTCGTGTAACATTCTGCCGGGTGTCCAGTCCCTCGCTCTAGCAATGTGGGGGTGAGTAGGATAGGAGTGGATCAATTATCTCTAGAATGCTCAACTACAGTGATCGTAACGCAGGCCTTTGCCTCACCTGAGAAAAGCAGACACTGACATTCTGACTCACAAGGAATCCAATCTTTCTGGATTTCATGCTAGTAGTCCAAGAGGCCCACAATGAGTATGTGACATCAAGTGAAAAGTGTGCCAAGCTGGAATACTATATGCAATGCTGCATACGGTGCTCCTTAAAATCATGCATCGCAACAGGCCTTACCGTTTCCCGAGTCCTCGAAGCGCTGCACTTTTTGTGCAGAAACTCATCAAAACTCAAAGTCTGTCTGTGTCACCACATGGGTCTCCTGTTCCTGAGGAGGGTACAATCTAAGTAGACTAAGCCAAGAAATATTTGCACTATGAGCTTAGACATTTAAAATACTTTTTCTACATGAAATACTGTGAAACCTCTGACTGAAGCAGTCACTTGACAAATGCACCTGATAGCCTCAGGTCTTGTTTGTCCCAGGACTATTGACATTAAGACAGAAGCTCCCCAGCTAGAACCGAGGCTTGAGCGATGGGGAGCGCCACTCTAGGCCATGCAAAGTGCTTGTCATGACATCTTGCCCCTGGGAATTTAGGAGGCTGCAGCTCCTTCTCTTCCTCCCTTCCTACCACTAAGGCTTGAAGTGGGAGCTTGTAAAGGATCTTTTTCTAGACAGATGCAGGGATCGAGTAATAAAAGTGGTTATTGGTGTACCCTGGATATTTCCCCCTAAGCCGGAAGATAGAGAAGCCCAAACACACGCTGAATGGCTCATATAGGCGGAATGTTTAGTCTGAAACATGTCAGCAATATTGAATGCTGAAATCATTGGACTTTCACAAACATTCCAACCTTTGATTTATAATCATGGTATGGTTGCCCAGTAAATAAAAGCAGATATTTCCCCACAAAATGTGATAGTGTCTCTGTATGCTGATGATATCTACTGTACCTATCCAACCCAAAGCAAAACATCAGCCTGGTCACTTGAGAGTCCACCCTATTTAAAGCACTATTGGATATTGCAATCAAATTGAATAAATGCACAATTCTCCCATTAACACAGACAATGCAGCCTCAAGAATTAGATCTCCCCTTGCTTAGGACTAAAAACTCCATCAAATATTTGGGTGTGTAGATCAACCAAGATGATCATGGGTAACTGTAGGACAGCTGCAACACACATCAAAGAGCAGCCTCGTCATTGGATGCAACTCCCACTATAGATGTTAGGCAGAAGTGCCTTTGTTAAGATGGTCATCTTACCCAAACTACTTTACCTTTTTAACAATGTTCCTATACTAGTGAATCAACAGTTTTTTAAAACACTTAAATCTCATATGATCACCCTGGCCTGGGTGGGCAAATAAACTCAGGTTCGGTAGGAGACCCAAAGTTTACCTTGTGTACAGGGTGGACTGGCAGCGCTGGACTATAAGCTTATTTACTGTTGTGCTCAAGTACACTTTGCACATTACTGCATCTGGCCACCCCTCGATATGGTACAATAAGCAATTAAACATGACTTAGCACCCTTCAATCAATTATGGGGCCCTGCTGGGCCGGTCCTGCACCACAGTCAAGTAGAGATAGACTCTATGGCATGCATACAGTTTGCATGAGAGGAAATCCGTAGATGGCTAGGTTGCCCAATACTCCCCTGATCATTCCCTGCATCACTTCCCTTTAATACTGCTGACTAAAGATTAAGTTGTCCTGCAGAGGTTGATTATATTGGGGGATCCACTCACTGAGTGAGGTATCCCCTACCAGCCAATTTCTGAATTGCCCAACACTTGGAAACACAGCTGATTTTTCCCTGGTGGACACATTCACCTACTTTTTGCCTTCACCCGTTGTGCAAGGAGCAATACCCTATGTTTCCTGAGGCGCTGCTCAAGCCAAGACATTAACCATGTTCCTAAATGCACAGTCAGCTAGATAACTGGTAACCAAGCTTGACTCCTCCAGAGAGGTTGACGCCTCAACACTAAGGCTTAATACCAAGGTGCTGTGGGATGAGGACCTGGGAGATGTAATTATGGATAAAGAGTGGTCTTACTGTTGTAGCTACATTGGGAAGCTATCTCCTAATGGTATATTTACACCGAACATACCATACTCTCCTCAAATCGCTTACACACAAATTACGGTACAATCCTGGTGTGTAAACTGTAATGCGCTAGAAGTGGGCTTCCTGCACCTCACCTGAGCATGCCCACCTATCACTAGGTATCGAGGCAAAGTACTTTATGTTCTAGGGGCTATACTAATGCACAATTTGATGGTTCACATCGACTGCATTGCTGTTTACAAAGAGGTGTGTGTCATGTTTGAGGGGTAGGGATTGCATACCTTCGGTGAGGACCTGGTTGCATTATACGATATCCTACAATGACAAACTGGAACTCTACTATTCCAATATTCTCCAGGGTCTCCAGCCCAAGAACATCTGGGGCCAATTGCAAGCATACATGTTAACTCATTATATCAACAGCATCAAAATGGTTTGAAGAATAAGATTGGGCCAAACATGTGAAATGGGGGAGGGGCGAGAGCATGATGGGCATGTGTATACATACTGATTACTGGACAAGAACCCCAAATGTAATAGTACCCGAAACACCATCTTGGCCCCATTTTGGCTGTGATTAATGTAACTGTGCTTTGGAAGTGCCATTGACATGTGGGAAAAAGGTGTTCTGGGAAAAGACGAATAATGCTGGACTGTTAATGTATTAAACGATATGCTCCCCCATGTATTAAGGTACTGTAATGTAGTGTAGGCAAGTGTACTGTTTTGCATAGAGTTGATATAACATAAAAGCTAATAAAATATATATATATATTACATGGTTTAAATAGAGCAAATCTTGAAATGGTTATAAATAACAGTGAGGAAATAACACTGTTCGAAATTATTATGTGCGTCACTGAAATTGGATATGAATCACATTTAACCCTGGGCGAAGTACTACGCTACGCTCGCGTAGTTTGCGAAGTTTGCGCTACTTCGCACAACGCGAATTGCACGTAGCACAGTGCAAACACGTGTAGCGCAGCGTAGCGTAGTGCAGCGGTCATTTTTGCTTGCTCGCGGTCCTCAACGTCAAGTTGGCGACCGCGAGCGAGCAAAATGACATCCCGGCGAGACTTTTTCTCGTTCGCGATCAGCAACATCAAGTTGCCGATCGCGAGCGTGGAAAATAAACCTCCCGGCGAGATTCTCAACGCGGGAGGTCAGGTTTCTCACTGGGAGTGGTCGCGTATGCTCGCGACCGCTCGCGATGAGAAACTACCAGTCCGCGTTGAGAAAGCTGCCGCTCGAGTAAAAATCTACTCGAGCGGCAGTAAAAGACAGCTCGCACTGTGCAAGATGCCGTTTTCAATGATTGCACAGTGCGGACAAGCATCCGGCACTGTGCAATCATTGCGAACAGCGCACTACGCAGTTCGCGTAGTGCTATGCGTAGCTCGCGTAGTGCGAACTGCACTTCACGTAGCTTCGCGTAGCGCTACTTCGCGAACTACACCCAGGCTTAATCACATTGAGTTGCATAGAATACTGAATGAACTGGATAAGGATGTGAATGAACTGGATACGCTGAATTGTGTGTGTAATAACCCTGGGCGAAGTACTACGCTACGCTCGCGTAGTCTGCGAAGTTTGCGCTACTTCGCACTACGCGAATTGCACGTAGCACAGTGCAAACACGCGTAGCGTAGCGGTCATTTTTTGCTTGCTCGCGGTCCTCAACGTCAAGTTGGCGACCGCGAGCAAGCAAAATGACATCCCGGCGAGACTTTTTCCTCGTTCGCGATCAGCAACATCAAGTTGCCGATCG
This sequence comes from Calotriton arnoldi, assembly GCA_963921515.1. Lineage (NCBI taxonomy): Eukaryota > Metazoa > Chordata > Amphibia > Caudata > Salamandridae > Calotriton > Calotriton arnoldi. The sequence goes on from CAWUFW010012630.1 coordinate 113,117, forward strand.
CGAGCGTGGAAAATAAACCTCCCGGCGAGATTCACTACGCGGGGAGGTCAGGTTTCTCATTGCGAGTGGTTGCGTATGCTTGCGACCGCTCGCGATGAGAAACTACCAGTCTGCGTTGAGAAAGCTGCCGCTCGAGTAGAAATCTACTCGAGCGGCAGAAACTGACTCGCTTGCACTGTGCAAGATGCGGTTTGCACTCATTGCACAGTGCGGACAAGCATCCGGCACTGTGCAATCAGTGCGAACAGCATTTTGCACAGTGCACTACGCAGTTCGCGTAGCTACGCGTAGCTCGCGTAGTGCGAAGTGCACTTCGCGTGGCTACGCGTAGCGCTACTACGCGAACTACGCCCAGGGTTAGTGTGTAACTCATACTGAAAAGTACATGACACAGACAGCCAATCACAGTGGAGTTCAATGCAAGTTGCAGAGCTCACTTTGAACACCAAACAGTGCAGCTCAGCAAGAGCAGGGGTTGTGCACTGGAGCTTGTTGACAACAGGTGCAAGAACAGACACACAGTCCAGTTACACCCTTCTCTGCTGTGTTGTTTGGGACTCGGGCCGACAATCTCGTAGAGCGCAAACGCGTTACCTATGACAGGTTATATATTGGCCTGCCCCAGCACTCCTGCCTATAACTCTTTACAGGCCTTCACCTAACACTAACAACGTTGGTGGTGTTCCCACGCGCTCTCTTGGTGAAGTGCTTCCAGCCGTGCAGCTTCCTTTCCCATCTGAAAAATGGTGCGTGAGAGGATTGTGATCAACAGTGGCGCTGGCGCTGATTGAGTGCCCAACAGCCACTCATGTCACTACGCAGACAACGAGCCCAGCCTGGCTCTTGAACCCGGCAGCTCTGCTGCTCCCTCTGTCTGTACGTGTTCGGCTGAAGCAGGGCTGGAAACACAGTGAAGTGAATCCCTCTCAGACCGCGTCATTGCAAGTGCATTGAAGCCCCTATGATTGTGGGCAGGTAGAGCTCCCGAACATTTGCGCTGTACAAAAAAGGATTCACTTTTGCACAGCGTGCATTCTGAGCTTAAGTATTTAAAAGTGCTTTCATATGTTGTAGTGAGGGCATTATGAACACATAACAGCGCCTTGAAATACTGAGCTCAGGATGTGGGCGGGCCATACAAAAATGTATTTTGTTTTGTACAGACATATTTAAAAGTTGGGTCATGTGTACTCAAATTTTTATAGTACAGATGTTTATTAAAGATGGAGCGACATTGCAGTTTCTTAAACATAAAACAAGAGGCTATTGGATAGCGTACATCTAATGTATGCTATCCAAAACCCTCTTGTCTTTTCTATAGTTAACTGCAATGTTGCTCCGTTTGCAATAAAAATCTGCACTACAATTTTTTTTATTTAAATGGCTAACTCAAATGTGATAATGAAGAAAAGGGATTCTTAGTGAGGTATAATACTTGCCTAGGATCACACAATTTCCTCAAACAGGTAAGGCTGCGTCCTGCCCTCCCACGACACATATGTATGATTGATGAAACTTAAATGTGAAGTTTGTAGGCCAACACTCAGAGTCTGTGGGTGGTGGTATTGTTAATGCAGACAGGGGTAAAGGGGGTTTGGACTGTCCGGAGTCCTGAGTGTCACTCGAAACTCTCTCATGGCATGTTAATGAGCAGCAGTGTTGTTATGTTTTAATTACCTCATTAGCAGATATGAGAGCGCTTTGAAATACGCAAACTTCAGATGTGTGTTGTCCAAAAACTATTCCTTTTGTACAGCCCCCATTCTGAGGTTTACTATTTCCAAGCACTCTCATATGTGCCAGTGAGAGAGCCTTAAAATACTCAAACCCAAGATAATGTGCACTATGCAAAAATATGATTATTTTTTGCACAGCGCTCATTCTGAGTTTAATATTTAAAGGCGCTCTCATATTTGCTACCGAAGACATTAACACATGACAGCGCCTTGAAATACTGACGCTGTACCAAAAATGAATTCTGTTTTGGACAGCACAGATTTTTAGCTGAGATATTGCAAGGTGCAGTCATATGTGTAACCAATGTATAACTTGTATAATATATTTTTTGCAGACAGAGCAACATTGCCGCTATTAAGCAAAAAATGAGGTTGTTTGATAGTTTACATCCTGAACACCCATATTTGAAGGCACTCTCAAATGTGACACTGAAGAAAAAGTTGTCTTGGTGTAATAATATATTTGCCCAAGATCACACTGTTTAGTCAAGCAGAGAAGCTGGAATTTCTTGTTTTAAAGAGTGCAATTCACCACTAGAAGGGTATCTGGTTCTCTCCTGCCTGTTTTAACTCAAACGTTTGTCATCAAATCTTTGTATTTATTTCTTGGAGCATTACGTGAAAGCCTGAGTGGCAGGCAGCAACTACATTAACACTTTTGCTTCTAGGCCACCCCTTTGACCCTCTCCCCCCCCTCACTCCCCTCCCAGTGCTAAGCCTTTTTTTGGCTATTTGGGGTAGTTGACACTTAGGTCTCCATAACCTTTGCTATCCATGCCAAATTTGCCTCCTTTTTGTCCAACATCCTGGTGTGAGCATCTGGGTGTACTATATGCCATGGCAGAGGGCCCTTACTGGGCAGTACACTCACAAATACAGTCTTGGGTCCAGTCAGGCTGGTTTACTACACCTCCAGTGCATCCCTGGGTAGCTGTGGCTGCAATCAGTAAGACTTAGCAAAGGAACTATGTGTACCAATTTAACGGCACCAAACAACAAAATAAGAAAGTCACAACAAATGAAAGAAACAGGACACAAATTTATAAAAATTGAGTATATACGTGTTAGACCTGGTACCATTGGCATGGGTCTCCCTTCCATTTTTTCACTATGCCTCCTCTGTTGTTGACATGTTTTTGCTGGTTTAGATGCTTTGGGCACTTTGCTACTGCTAATCAGTGCCAAAGTGCAAGTGCTCCCTATGATAAATTGATGTATGGATTAGTGATTCCATGATTGGATTATTTGATTTACTTGTCAGACCCTAGTACAGTGCACCGCGTGTGCCCAGGGCCTGTAAATCAAATGCTGCTGGTGGGCTTGCAGCACTGGTTGTGCCACCTAACGGAGCAGCTTGTAAAGTGTGACTCAGGCCTGCCATTGCAGAGTCTGTGTGCAGTCTAGTACTGCCATGTTGACTTGGTAAGTGCACCCACTTACCAGTCCCCAAACCTTCCCTTTTCTGCATGTTAGTCACCCCTAAGGTAGGCCTGCGGGCAGGGTGCATTGTATGTAAGAGGTAGGACATGCCCTGGTGTGTGTGGCATGTCCTGATAGTGAATTACAGCCAATTTCGTTTTTCACTATTGCAAGGCTACCTGTCCCCATAGGCCAGAATGGGCAGTTTGATTATAACATCTTATAATCCTAACTGACCCAGGGAACATGGTAGAAAAACGAATTTAGTATGCCTGAACTCAGAATGATAAAATACATCTTTTAGTGAAGTTGGTTTTAACATTCTGTGTTTGAAAATACCACTTTTAGAAAGTAGGTCTCCAAGGGCTTGAAGATTGAGTTTGCCTCCTGCTGAAGTCTCAGGGACACAAGACTTCACCAACCAGCTCCCCTGAATTCCCTTGCTGGGAATTTGAAGTGCCTGCTGTTGTGTTGGGCCTTCTGAGAGACTGCGTGTCGCTGGGAGCTGGGAGCTGGAAGAGCGACTCAAGAGGGAGAAGCGTGTCGCCGCCGCAGCCGCTGTCGTCGCATCGCCGAGAAAGCGTGCCGCCGCTGTCGCCATCGCATCGCCGAAGCGCCTTGCATCACCGGAGAAGAGTGTCGCCGTCGCATCAGACGCCGTTGCATCATTGGAGAAGTGTGTCACAGGGCCTGTCGCGGCTCAGAAGATTCACTGAGTCGCCGCACGGCCGTCGGGCGTGCACGCATCGCCCCTGAGTGTCGCATCGAGAGGAAGACGCCATTTTGTTTCATTGCACCGGATCGTCATCGCGGCGCTGCGGGTCGCATCACCACAGAAGCGCAGTAAAAAACCGACGCATCACCTCCCCACGCGGTGAAGAACCAACGCATCACCTCCTCTCCGGTAAGGAACCGACGCATCACCGTCCCCTACGCACCAGTAGGGAACCGACGCATCACCTCCCCCGGAGCAAGGAACCGACGCATCACCGTTCTTGTGTGTAAGGAACTGACGCATCACCTTCCCTGCAACTCTTTTGTTTGTATCGCATTACACGTCCAAAGGTACATTGAACATGGAGTGTCGCATTTACCATCTTTATTGAACTGAACTAGTTTCTACCATTGACAGTCATATTTTTCATGGTGTATTGTGGAATTTTGTCGTTTTGGGTCTTGTGATAAGTCTATATAAAAATACTTCTTTTTATAATACAACCTGTGTGGTGTCCATCAGTAGTGTTGTCACTGTGTTACTGTATGTGTTCACAAATGCTTTACACACTGCCTCTGAGATAAGCCTGCCTGCTCGTGCCAAGCTACCAAGGGGGTGAGCAGGGGTTATTTTAGTAGTGTATCCCCCTTACCCTGACTAGAAGCAAGGGTCCCTATTTGGACAAAGGTACCTACCTCTGCCAACTAGAGACCCCCAGTTCTAACATTGGTGGTCAGCGGTGAGGATTCTGGACTTGCATTTGTGACTCATATACAGTTATTGGTGTCACACTACTAGTGAGTGCAGACCAAACGCAACCACTTACATTTTGGTAGATTGTTTTTTCCTGGGATTTCTATTTTTGCCAAGAACTGCCAAGTTTAGTCACCATGAGCAAAACAGCATCCATCGCATCTGTGGATTTAGATTTTGAAGAAGAAAAGCTGGAAAGTTACACTGTAAAACAGCTGAAACACGTCTGCAGGAAATTTAAAGTTGCTATGACCGGTCTCTCCAAGAAGGATGAGTTCCAAAAGGCGCTGAGGGCCTGGGTGGAAGCAAGGAGTATCCCTGAGCATGTGGAAGAGCATGAGGAGGGCAGCTAGATGGGCTATTGGGTCCAGGGGGGAGGAAAGCACCTTCCCCAGCAGATAGCAGTGTTTCTTCCAAGGGCCTGTCCCCAGGAGAGCTGGAGGACAGGGAGAGAAGTAGGGTGCATGAAATGGAGCTGACCAAGCTTAAGATGGGTGGGCAGTTAGAATTGGAAATTAAGAAATTGGCCCTAGAGGAAAAGAGGATGCAAATGAAGCATGAGAGAAGTTTGAGGGAGTTGGAGTTGAAAGCTAGGAGCTTAGAGATTACTCCCTCTGGTGGCAGCACACCGTCCATGCCTGTTGAAGCAAGGGTGTATATACCTAAAGATGTGGTGAAAGAGTTTTATAAAAATGATGACATTGGGCAATGGTTTAAAGCCTATGAGGTAGCTATTACCTCACAACGGGTCCCTGAGAAGGATTGGGGAGAGGGTTGTGGGGGCGGTTCCTTAGTGAGGGCGGGATACCTTATTAGACTTGCCCTCTGAAGTCCACAATTCTTATGGTCATATGAAAGAAGCATTGATGTCCAGGTATGGGTTGACTCCTGAACTGTATAGGCAGAGGTTTAGGAATTGCAAAAAGTTGGAGGGCAGTACCTGGGTAGAATATGTGACTTTTTTTTGCAGAGCATTGGATGGTTGGGTGAAGGGTAGCAAAGTGAATGATTTTGAAGTGCTCTTTGATTTAATTGCATGGGAGCACTTGTCAGGAAATTGTTTTCCAGAGCTACGCCAGCACCTTATTGATAGTAGGCTGACTAACCCTAGGAAGCTTGCTGAGGAGGCGGACCGCTAGGTGAGCACCCGGTTCCACAAGGGTCCCGTGGGAGACTCCGCCAAAGGTGGGCAGGGTCCCCAGCAGAGGAGTGGGGGGGACAAGGATAAACAGAAGGAGTTCCATAAAGGGCCCCAAAGTAATCCCCAAGGGAACCAAGGGAAAGGTTCCCAGCCTCCCCCTGAGAAGAAGCCAGGGGCCCCGACAGATAAGCCTGTTCACAGGGGCCCAGGACTTGCTTTAAGTGTGGTCAAGTGGGCCACTGCTCCTATGATTCTAGATGTCCCTTGTATGGAAAGACAGCACCCACTGGTGCACCACCCCGGCAGGTAGCTAGTGTAGCCCTGGGGGAGGAGATGGGTGCCCAAGGTGGGTGGGGTCCCGTAGCAATGTCCTTGGTCTCTTTAGGAGACAGTGAGATGGTCCCCAGGACCCAACTACCTGATAACACTAAGAAATACAGGCAGTGGGTGACCATCAATGGCCAAAGGGTGGAGGCTCTGAGAGACACCGGAGCCAGTGTGACAGCTGTCAGTTGTCGGCTGGTGTCTGAAGAGCAGGTGATCCCCAATGCATTCTGCCCAGTAGTTGCCACGGACAACTCAGAGAGCCACTGCAGAGTGGCTCAGGTTCCCTTTGAGTGGGGGGTCTCAGGTACCTTTCAAGTAGCTGTGAGGCCAGCCATGCCTGTAGACTGTCTGTTGGGCAACGATTTAGAAAGTTCACCTTGGAGAGAGGTGGAGAGAAGGTCTCATTTAGAGATGTTGGGTCTGCCTGAGTGGGCGTGCGCGACCACTCGGTCTATGGCAGCCAGTAGAGGTGTTCAAGAGGACCTGGAGCCTGAGAGGGTGGCCCAGGTACCTGCCTTGAAGTGAAGAGGCAAGGGGCGCGGGAAACCAGCCCCCGTAGTTCCCACGGTCCAGGAGGAAGCAGAACGTGAGGGGGATGCTCTGGAACCTACAGGGAGCAAGTGGCCGAACTGGGGGACCTGCCTGAGCTGACACATTTATGCAAAAAAACAACGTTCACAAGGAACTCAATTATCAAAAGAATATACTATATGCAAGCTCAAATTTACTTGCTCAGAATTAATCTTCATCCAACATTTTCAATTATGACCTTTCTACTAGGGTTATAATAAGGACACCTAGGAATATCTGTACACACACTTTGAGTGGATGCTTAAAAAAGCCCAACACAACCATTTACACTTACTTCAGCCGAAGTAAGTAGAATTTTATTATACAATCACAATTTAATCATATATATATTTCCTTATACATGAGCAAATTTAAACCTCTACACTATTGACACTTTATAAGTGAAATGTGAGCCCCAGTGAAGTAACCATAACCTATCTTGGTGAATGCTAAGTGGAAATATGTGATAAGAACAAGGAAAAGAAAAACGGGTTATTGGTAAATATCCAAAGGGCGAGCTGTATGCAATGGAACAATGTTTTATTCAGGCTCTTTCCTTTGTCAATGTCGACGGCGTTTCGACCCTCTCTAGATACGGGGTCTCATCAGGACAGCATTTCTGGGGACTAATATAGGGAAATAAAATTAGGGTGAGGGAAATATAAAGTGGTGATGCATTAAGGCTTAGTCTAAAAAGTGTGTTGAGGCTTACCAATACAGCACATGGCATCTGTATCGTAGTTTGAATAAAAGATGGAAGGTGAATTCCGGATCAGCAAGTCTGTATGACCTGTAACCAATGAATGATTTGGCTGATTAAAAACACTCTAGGTAGCGTGGTGCACCATAGTGAATTAAAAGGTGAACTCACTGTTGATCGGTTCTCATTAGGGTATACAAATCCGTTCGCATCCAATGCCTATTTAGGCATTGGATGCGTAGAGCACCGTGCGGTTTCGTTAGGTTTAATTTACTTTTTTCTTTCAGTTCGTCACGGAAGTATTAAAAGGCTTCCATCGGTAAGCCTGGAAATTGTCCCTATATGCGAACGGATTTGTATACCCTAATGAGAACCGATCAACAGTGAGTTCACCTTTTAATTCACTATGGTGCACCACGCTACTTAGAGTGTTTTTAATCAGCCAAATCATTCATACGATACAGATGCCATGTGCTGTATTGGTAAGCCTAACACACTTTTTAGACTAAGCCTTAATGCATCACCACTTTATATTTCCCTCACCCTAATTCTATTTCCCTATATTAGTCCCCAGAAATGCTGTCCTGATGAGACCCCGTATCTAGAGAGGGTCGAAACGCCGTCGACATTGACAAAGGAAAGAGCCTGAATAAAACATTGTTCCATTGCATACAGCTCGCCCTTTGGATATTTACCAATAACCCGTTTTTCTTTTCCTTGTTCTTATCACATATTTCCACTTAGCATTCACCAAGATAGGTTATGGTCACTTCACTGGGGCTCACATTTCACTTATAAAGTGTCACTAATGTAAAGGTTTAAATTTGCTCATGTATAAGGAAATATATATATGATTAAATTGTGGTTGTATAATAAAATCCTACTTACTTCGGCTGAAGTAAGTGTAAATGGTTGTGTTGGGCTTTTTTAAGCATCCACTCAAAGTGTGTGTACAGATATTCCTAGGTGTCCTTATTATAACCCTAGTAGAAAGGTCATAATTGAAAATGTTGGATGAAGATTAATTCTGAGCAAGTAAATTTGAGCTTGCATATAGTATATTCTTTTGATAATTGAGTTCCTTGTGAACGTTGTTTTTTGCATAAGTGCAAACCCAGTTCACAAGGACGTATGGGTCGCTCTTGTTTCTTTGAAATACTGAGCTGACACATTGGCAGCAAGAAGGAGGACCCTCCAGGGAGGAGTTCTATGAGGAGCAGAACAAGTGCCCTTCTCTTGTGGGTTTGCGGCAACAGGCCACAAACCAGGCAGCAGGTGATCATTCTGGATCACATTGGATCTACTGGGAGAATGGTCTCCTGTATAGCGAGCCTAAGGTTGCTGAGCCTGGGTCAGCCCGTGTGCTGGTGGTACCCCAGCGCTTCAGAGCCTTCCTACTGGGTTTGGCTCATGATGTGCTTTTGGCAGGACATCTGGGGCAGGACAAGACCTTTGAAAGGTTTGTTGTCACCCACTTTTATTGGCCCCAGATGCGCAGGAGTTCAGACACTCACTGCAGGACATGTCAGTCTTGCCAGGCAAGTGGAAAAAGTGGGAGGAAGCAAAAGGCTCCCCTCCAGCCATTCCCTGTGGTCAGCACCCCCTTTGAACGGGTGGGTATTGACATTGTGGGGCCACTGGACCCCAAGACAGCCATGGGCAACAGGTTCATCCTGGTCTTGGTGGACCATGCCACCTGGTACCCGAAAGCCATCCCTCTTCGGACAGTGACGGCCCCCATGGTGGGACGTGCACTGATGGGGATTTTCTCCCGTGTGGGGTTCCCCAAGGAGGTGGTGAGTGACCATGGTACAAACTTCATATCCAAGTATATGAAGTCCCTGTGGCAGGAGTGCAGTGTTACCTATAAGTTCACCACTCCTTACTACCCCCAAGGAAATGGGCTGGTTGAGAGATTCAACCGGACCCTGAAGGGCATGATTATGGGTCTGGAAGAACCCATGAGGCATAAGTGGGACGTCCTCTTGTCATGCCTTCTCTTTGCTTACCGTGAGGTGCCACAGAAGTCCTTAGGGTTCAGTCCCTTTGAACTGCTCTATGGTCACCCGGTAAGAGGACCTCTGAGTTTGGTGAAAGAAGGCTGGGAGAAAGCTCCCAGAAAACCTCCCCAAGATGTATTTAGCTACATGCTGGCCTTTAGAAACCAAACTAGGCGATTCAGACAACTCGCTGAGGCGAATCTGGCCAGGAGGAGATGAAACGATGGTATGATCAGAATGACACTCTGATCGAGTTTCAGCCTGGACAGAAAGTGTGGGTCATGGCCCCCGTGGAGCCTTGCGCGCTCCAGGATAAGTGGACCGGACCATTTGAGGTGGTGGAGCTCAAGAGTAACGTCACCTACCTGGTGGACTTGCGATCTCCCAGGAACCCTTTGTGGGTCTTACATGTCAACCGCCTGAAGCCCCATTTTGAGAGGTCTGAAGTGGGCATGCTCCTAGCAACGGATGATGGAATGGAAGAGGAGACAGAACCTCTTCCTGACCTCCTGTCTGCAACAGAGCAAGATGGGTCAGTGGAGGGTGTGAACCTCTCTAACTCCCCGACACCTGAGCAGCAGGAAGACTGTCGCCAACTGTTGGGACAGTTTCCTGACCTGTTTTCCCTGGTTCCTAGTGTCACTGATTGGTGCGTCCATAATGTGGACACTGGGGACAGTCCTCCTGTCAAGCACAAGGCTTACAGAGTGACTGACAGGGTGAGAGCTTGCATCAAGGAGGAGGTCTCCAAGATGTTTGCATTGGGGGTGATTGAGTCCTCTCACAGCCCTTGGGCCAGCCCAGTGGTCTTGGTCCCAAAGGCTGCTGCGCCTGGTGACACGCCTGAACTCCGGTTCTGTGTGGACTACCGAGGACTCAATTCAGTCACCAGGACTGACGCACACCCCATCCCCAGAGCTGATGAGCTGATGAGCTCATTGATCGGTTAGGGGCTGCCCGGTACCTCAGCACGTTTGACTTAACGTCTGGGTACTGGCAGATCGCCTTGACTGATGGGGCCAAAGAGAGGTCAGCATTCTCCACACCAGATGGGCACTACCAGTTCCGGGTTATGCCCTTTGGGATGAAGAATGCCCCTGCCACCTTTCAGAGGTTGGTCAACCAGGTGTTGGTTGGACTGGAAGATTTCAGTGCCGCCTACCTGGATGACATCGCAGTGTTCAGCGACAGTTGGGAAGAACATCTGCGCCACCTCTGGGAAGTGTTGATGTCGCTGCGGAGGGCAGGCCACACGATCAAGGTGAGTAAGTGCCAGATCGGGCAGGGTTCCGTGGTGTACTTGGGACACCAGGTTGGGAGCGGCCAGGTGGCGCCCCTACAGCCCAAGATTGATACCATTCTGGCTTTGGAACCCCCAAGACCCAGACAGAGGTGAGAGCCTCTCTAGGACTCACTGGGTATTACAGGAGATTTGTCAAGGGGTATGGCAGCATCGTTGCACCCTTGACAGAGCTGACTTCCAGGAAGCAGCCCAAGAGAGTGATTTGGACTGACACCTGTCTGAGAGCTTTTGACGCCTTGAAGACTGCCATGTGCACGGCCCCCGTGCTTCAGGCGCCCAACTTCTCAAAAGAATTTGTTGTTCAAACAGACGCTTCAGAGCATGGTGTAGGGTCTGTTTTGGCACAGTTAAATGAGGAGGGCCTAGACCAACCTGTAGCCTTCATCAGTAGGAGGTTACTTCCACGGGAACAGAGGTGGAGTGCTATTGAGCGTGAGGCATTTGCTGTGGTCTGGGCGCTGAAGAAGTTGAGACCATACCTGTTTGGGACTTACTTCCGGGTTCAGACAGACCACAGGCCCCTCAGATGGTTGATGCAGATGAGGGGTGAGAATCCAAAGCTGTTGAGGTGGTCCATTTCCCTACAGGGGATGGAGTTTACGGTGGAACACCGCCCTGGTACAGAACACGCCAATGCTGATAGTCTGTCCAGATTTTTCCGCCTTAGTGATGAGAACTCCCAGGAGGTAGGGTAGTTCTCCCCACATTTCAGCTGGAGGGGACACGTGTTAGACCTGGTACCATTGGCGTGGGTCTCCCTTTCATTTTTTCGCTATGCCTCCTCTGTTGTTGACATGTTTTTGCTGGTTTAGATGCTTTGGGCACTTTGCCACTGCTAATCAGTGCCAAAGTGCAAGTGCTCCCTATGATAAATTGATGTATGGATTAGTGATTCCATGATTGGATTATTTGATTTACTTGTCAGACCGTAGTACAGTGCACGCGTGTGCCCAGGGCCTGTAAATCAAATGCTGCTGGTGGGCTTGCAGCACTGGTTGTGCCACCCACCGGAGCAGCTTGTAAAGTGTGACTCAGGCCTGCCATTGCAGAGCCTGTGTGCAGTCTAGTGCTGCCATGTTGACTTGGTAAGTGCACCCACTGCCAGTCCCCAAACCTTCCCTTTTCTGCATGTTAGTTACCCCTAAGGTAGGCCTGCGGGCAGGGTGCATTGTATGTAAGAGGTAGGACATGCCCTGGTGTGTGTGGCATGTCCTGATAGTGGATTACAGCCAATTTCGTTTTTCACTATTGCAAGGCTACCTGTCCCCATAGGCCAGAATGGGCAGTTTGATTATAACATCTTATAATTAAGGCTCCCTGTTTTCCGTTTTTACGGATTTTTACAGATAAATACAGACAGAAAACACTGTTTTTTCTGTCTGCAGTTATTTTTAAAAGTGGATTAATACAAAAAATTGTGCTGATTTTAAGTGACTCTCCGTGCTGTCTTTTATGAATTATAGCCCAGCAGCTGAGCAGATGGACAGCATGGGAAATTAAAAAACAGGATATCATTTCTTTAAATTACGGCATGTGTCAATATACATTTCTGATATAATGCTAGTATTTACCAGTGGATGTATTGTTATGTAATATTTGGCAGCTTAAATAGCTAAAACACGACAGACATCAAAGTATGAGTGCGCGTCTATCAGTTAAATAAATATGGAAATGTACAGTTTTTACGTTTAATAGCTTTATTTTGATACAAGGATCATAAAAGCATCGACCAGTTCATCAGAAGTATCAAAATATAAATAAAGATAAAACAGAGTTTGATCACACACAGTCAATAGAAAGACAAAGATAAAATTCTGATAGCAATAAAACGTGGAGCTATTTTCTCATAATTCTAAAATCCATAAAATGTAATTTAAAATCAATACAATTGTACATATTCTAAACAATAGCGCACTCAGATGTTCTGTACTGGTGGACAATGGGCATACCCGTCAAAGACATCAGCTACTCGTTAACAGAGGTAGCTACCCTCTGTAAAGCCCTGCACCTACTTAACCATGCGCATCCCAAAAATTTGGCGACTCCACAGACATACAGAGTGCTAGGGTCCGAATTCAATATGCGTAAAGCAACTCTATGATCTAGGGTGCCTAGTTGTTTGCATATGGGCACAAGCCACCTGGATCTAGCACTAGCGTGTGCGGGGCATTCAAACAGAAGGTGGGCAACACTCTCCTTTACTGAGCCACACAAGGGGCATTCGGTGGTGGTGCGGTGGGGTGGAAACCATTTTGCAGTAAATTCACGCACAGGGAGGGTGCCCATCCTAAATTGGATATACAATGACCTGTCTCTCGGGACCTGAATAATATCCATATATGGTTCTAGACTTCTATGGTGCTTATGTAGGAAGAACTCCTCCGTGAGTCTTCCCTTGTCAGGGTTATTTAATTCCTTAGCATCAATCCAGGCCCAATAGGACCGTTTGAGGTCCTCTTTCCTTGGTGGAATTTGGGTGTCCCAAGAATCTTTTAGGTCAAGTGCAATTAACAGTGATTTGACATTAGAGATCCACTTGATCTCTTTTCTGCTATCAATGCGCATTAATTCTGTAAGTGCCTCCGCATAATTCGCCAATTCTGGGGTCCTCCTGAGGCGGGCCCAGTAGAGCAGAGGTCGAAGTTTGGCCAAGTCTCTAAAATGGCGCCTGCCCAGATCACTAAACAAAGGGGTTAAAGGAACTCCTCGTGGAAGCATAAGCAAATCTCTAAAGAATTTGTTTTCTGATCTGTTAATCTCATCAAGATTTTCGAAACCCCATAACTCCGCACCATAAAGAGCTGAGCTAACAGCCTTGGCTCCATAAACAGTAAGGGCCGGAGCAACAGGTCTACTATAAGATGAGCGATGTTCTCGGCTCAGTGCCCCCGTAACCCTTTTATGATTTAAGAGCATTTTGTCAAGGTGGGGTCGCCAATGTGCTTTTTCAGATAGACGGATCCCCAGATAATCAAAAGTGGGAACCCTTCCTAATCTAATCCCATCTAACGTAAGATTATTCCTAAACGATTTGTGTGGATTAAAAGTCATTAGTTTTGTCTTTGTAGTATTTATAGTTAACCCCCGACAGTGGCAAAAGTTTTGGAACCTATTCAGAAGAAGTTGTAGGCCTGCTGGAGTCTTAGAGATAAGCAACGTATCATCAGCAAACAGGAGAGTTGGCACTTTTTTCCCTGCCAGGGCCGGAGCATCAGCCGGTACTTCTTGCAAGTAGCTGACCACCCCGTTCACATACAAAGAAAACAGGGTGGGTGCCATCACGCAGCCCTGGCGAACTCCCCTGTTTACTGGAATCTTCCTAGTGACCTGTCCTTGAGACCCCCATCTTATCTGGGCGTAATTACCCTCATGAAGCCTTTCCAACAGATTAAGAAGTGTCAAGGGGATGCCCAACTCTCGCAGTATGTCCCACAGTCTATTACGGGGGACCAGGTCAAAAGCCATCCTCAGATCAATAAAGGCAAGGTACAAACTGCCCTTGCCGATCGTTACCACTTTCCCATAGATCATGAGGAGCCTAAAGACCTGGTCCACTGTGCTGATGTTAGTCCGAAAACCTGCCTGGTACTCGGAGAGGATTTTCTCCTCCTCAGCCCATACCTGGATTCGCTGCAAAATTACCCTCCCAACTACCTTTTGCATTGAGTCGATAAGACTAATTGGTCTATAGTTCGAAGGGTCTTCCCGTTCTCCCTTCTTGAAAATGGGCACTACCTCTGCACCCTTCCATGATTCTGGGACTGGGCATCCTCTAGCGATCGAGTTAATTAGGAGCAGAACATACTCAGCCCATTTATCCTGATCAGCTAAAAACAGATCGCTAGGAAGGCCGTCTGGTCCCGGAGCCTTGGCAGGAACCATCTTGCCTATGGCCTCTTTTACTTCTTTTTGCGTGAAAGAATCGCCCTCAATAGGCCCAAAATGAGACAGAGATTCACCACCAGTAGTCATGACAATTGGCCTAAATTTAATTGAAGGATGACCATCCACGCCTGGGCTGTTAGGCCCGGAGTAAAGGTTACCAAAATGGGCACACCAAGCTTCAGGGGTGATATGGTTGGGCATTTGGTCTACTTCACCCCTACCTGTCCTCCTGACCAATGTCCAGAAAAGATTAGTGTCTCTTACAAGGCTCGCATTTTTTAACTCTTGCCATCTGGCTTCATCCCAGTCAAGCTTTGCCCTATGCTGCACCTCCCTATATTCTTTCCTAGCCAAAGTGATTGCTGCACCCTTCTTTATTTTGATTGCTGCGGCTAGTGCCCTCCTTTTAAGTCTACACTCTTTATTAAACCATGATTGAACTTTCCGCATATGAGGAGCAGGGCCGTGTGGTCTGAGTGGTGCCTGAAAGTGTACCCTGATCTCCTCAATTGTACAGGTATATATGGCGAGAGCGTGGGTGGGATCTTCCACTATCCCCTCTCTAAGCTTAATGGTTTTATAATATAATATTTGCCTAATGGCCTGTAGCTTTGTATCCTGGAGGGCAACCTTATGCCATTTTAGTGCCCTACCTGAATTGATAGGTGAAACTTCTTTAGTTGCTAGGGGCGTAGGTGGAACCAATGAGGGGCATACAATTTGCCAAGGCGATCTTAATGACAAACATAGAGGGTTATGATCACTTTCAAGTGTGCTCCCCACTACCATATCTAAAACATGACCCCAGAAACCAACATCTATTAATAATGTAATCGATGCGGGAAGGGCAGGATACTTTGTTATAGGTGAAAGCTCCCTGCAAGTCTGATTTTGTCCTGCCATTCACTGCTCTTAAACCATATTCCACTACGAAAGCATTTAATTGGATGGCCCTTTCAGACCATCTTTTCACCGGGGGTAAAGTTAGCGAGGGTATGCCCCATTTCCTGTCCTCCTCTTCTATCCCAGTTAGATCTTCAGTACTAAGAGGCTCAAAGGTGCTATTCAAGTCGCCTGCCACTATGATCCTAGATTCGGCTGAACAAGTTATCAGGCCTTGTTCAAGCAGAGTAATAATAGGGGAAGCTTTACCCCCCACTAATCCCCTTGCATAGACATTAAACAAATCAATTTGTTCCCGCCCTCTTTGTCCCCTAATTGTAAGCCTCAAGATGTCAGGGCATAGTGCTGCATAATGTTTTATTTTAAAATTTAGGGCGATTTTAACCCACACAATCAACCCTCCAGACGGTCGACCCTTGCCTACAGTAGTAGCCGGGATATGATAACAGCTATATCCAGATTTATATAATGGGACCAGACTCCATGTTTCCTGGAAAACACATATGTCGTAGCCCTCTATTTGCTTGTTCCAATTTGGAAGTGAAAGTTTATTACATAGGCCAGCAATATTCCAGGAAATAATTTTTAAATGATTTAAAAGTGTTAGAGTCACGTGCTAAGGCTATTCTGGAATCAGTGGAGTCTATTAAACCGGTTGTGGGTGGTTGGGCAGACACTGGGGGGGGAGCCTTGGTTATGCTTGTCAAAGGAGTTGCATTATATAGTCAATCATTAGAATCTAATGAAGAAGAACCTAAGCTTCGGCCTGCCCCGAGTGTATTTTTTGAGATAGAGGGACATCGCTTCAGCTGTATAGCTGAGGAGTCAGGAGAAGAAGTGCGAAACTCTAGTAGGATAAGATTCTCAGCCAGATCGGCATTGCTCAAAGTAAGCTCAATATGATCCCATAAGAGCGAATGCGATGTACACCTTCTAGCTCTGAGGATGTCCTCCCGTATAAGTGAACGACATCCCCTAACCTGCCGTATCCAGTGAATAGATTTATTAATCAATGATTCCTCATTTTCATAACTACCCCCATTACATAACTTAGGGACATTGATCATACAAACATTCTGTCCAACAATATCCAATGAATTCGACTGATGGATCCTACTGGGGGGGTTGACAAATGTTAGACTCTTAGTAGGTTGTTTACTTGAGGAAGCAATGGGATGTTCTGGATTTTGCAAGGGAGCCATAGCTCTAGAATATAGCTTAGTAGGCTTCGAACTTCCCATGGGGTTTGTTAACAGCACATCATTATGTGTTGAATGCGAAGGGGCAGGAGAACTAGCTCCTGCTCGCTCTCTTCCGCTCTGGGGGAATAAATGTGTTTTTTTTACTTGTAAAAGCTGATGGCCATCTATGGATGGGATTACCTTCTGGCCACTAGAAATATTAGTGGCAGTTAGTGTGTTAATTATATTTACTAAGTCGTCCATCTTCAATCTCATGGCCCCAATTTCCTGCTTAAGGGAGCTGACAAGATGATATAAGTCAGACAGGGATGGTGCCGTCTCTCCAATACTCTCTAATTGAGCTAGGGGCGTGGGAGAAGACGACGATGAAGGCGGAGGATCAGTGAGTTGGGCCAGGACGGAGAACCTATTTGCACATATAATAGGGACTCCGGAATGATTAGGCGCGAGAGCAGTAGATGTAATAATAAGAGGTGTCTCTAAACTAAGGGTGCTTGCTCTCTCTGCCTCGCCTAAATCATGTCTGGGCTCAGAGTCAGAATTTAAGACTGCCTCCTTCCTCTTCTTGTGAAACATTGAGGGGATAACAGGTGGTTGTGATATACTAGGATTCTGAGTAGCCAAATGCGCAGTGGAACTAGTCACAGTTGATTCCGCTCCCAAAATGTCCTCACACTCATGAATGAGGACATCTATCCTGTCCATCACACAATTTTTTGCAGAGTGTCTGTGCAATTTTTTGGCTTTCTTCCCTTTCCCAGGTCCTACTAGTACTGCAGACCCTGCTCCCTCCATTAACTTCCTTTTACCCATTTTATAACCCCGAACAATAGCAAAATCAACACTAGAATTAGCCAAGGGATTGAGGCGAATTTTACAGAAGACTCAAAAAGTTCAGCCGTAAGTCAGTGAGCCCATATAGACAGAGGGCACAGTACCTTTTGAAGTGAGTTCCAAAAAAGCGAAGCAGCCCAGCGGGACGATGAAAGAGGGGTGGCCCAGCCCAGCCTCCTCCAGGCGATGACGGGAGCAGGACGGGCCCGCCCTTGGCCCGGGCGCGGCCCGCGCGCGTCCCGCGCAGCGATGTAGATTCGGAGCTTTTCAGCGCTGGTGACAGAGTCTCCTCCTCCTCCCCTCACCAGGAGTAGCAGCGGGGCACTTTGGGGCTTGTAGTCCCCCCTCCGGGCAGTGGCAAGAACCAGCAGCGCGTCCCGCGCAGCGATGTAGATCCGGCGCTTTTCAGCGCTGGTGACAGAGTCTCCTCCTCCTCCCCTCACCAGGAGTAGCAGCGGGGCACTTTGGGGCTTGTAGTCCCCCTCCGGGCAGTGGCAAGAACCAGCAGCGCGTCCCGCGCAGCGATGTAGATTCAGCGCTTTTCAGCGCTGGTGACAGAGTCTCCTCCTCCTCCCCTCACCAGGAGTAGCAGCGGGGCACTTTGGGGCTTGTAGTCCCCCCTCCGGGCAGTGGCAAGAACCAGCAGCGCGTCCCGCGCAGCGATGTAGATTCGGCGCTTTTCAGCGCTGGTGACAGAGTCTCCTCCTCCTTCCCTCAAAAGGAGTAGCAGCGGGGCACTTTGGGGCTTGTAGTCCCCCCTCCGGGCAGTGGCAAGAACCAGCAGCGCGTCCCGCGCAGCGATGTAGATTCGGCGCTTTTCAGCGCTGGTGACAGAGTCTCCTCCTCCTCCCCTCACCAGGAGTAGCAGCGGGGCACTTTGGGGCTTGTAGTCCCCCCTCCGGGCAGTGGCAAGAACTTCATTTATATGCAAAACACAAAATAAATATGGATAAATACAGATAAAATGGCCAAAAAATAAATATGGATAAATACAGACGGAAATGTTAAAAAATAAACACCATAAAACCGGGAGCCCTACTTATAATCCTAACTGACCCAGGGAACATGGTAGAAAAACGAATTTAGTATGCCTGAACTCAGAATGATAAAATACATCTTTTAGTGAAGTTGGTTTTTAACATTCTGTGTTTGAAAATACCACTTTTAGAAAGTAGGTATTTTCTTGCCTAACCATCCAGCCTGCCTCTGCTAGCTTGTGTATTGTGTGTCTGGGTTTGTGAGTGACAGGGGCTGGGGGACTCCAGGAGACAGGGTGAGTCAGCACAGGGCTGAATAGACCTATCTGCATGAGGAGTGGTGGGAGGAGTAGCACCTGGGCCTGAATAGGACTGTGCCTGCCTTCCACAATGCTGGCTCCACCTCCTGTCGTGCGTCTGATGTCCCTGGCCCACATTGACAAAGGAAGAATGCACCCAGAACTGGTTTGAACTAGGTACAGGACCCTCTGCCTTCAGAGGACAAAGGATTTGCTAGTATAAATATTGGGACCCAGACCCCAAGATTTTAGATCACTTCTGGAACAAACAAGACGAACCTTTTCTGAGGAGAGGAACCAGAGAAGCTGAAGGAGGAGACTATCCCTATGCTGTGCGCTGTTTGAGGGATTGGCCTGCAGTGGTTGCCTGATTGCCAAAGAAAGGAGAAAGGACTTTGTGCTACTTTCATCATCTTGCAGAACATCTCCAAAGGCTTGAAGATTGAGCTTGCCTCCTGCTGAAGTCTCAGGGACACAAGACTTCACCAACCAGCTTCCCTGAATTCCCTTGCTGGGAATTTGAAGTGCCTGCTGTTGTGTTGGGCCTTCTGAGAGACTGCGTGTCGCTGGGAGCTGGAAGCGCGACTCAAGAGGGAGAAGCGTGTCGCCGCCGCTGTCATCGCATCGCTGAGAAAGCGTGCCGCCGCTGTCGCCATCGCATCGCCGAAGCGCCTCGCATCACCGGAGAAGAGTGTCGCCGTCGCATCAGACGCCATCGCATCATCGGAGAAGCGTGTCGCAGGGCCTGTCGCGGCTCATAAGATTCACTGAGTCGCAGCACGGCCATCGGGCGTGCACGCATCGCCCCCTGAGTGTCGCATCGAGAGGAAGACGCCATTTTGTTTCATTGCACCGGATCGTCATCGGATCGTCATCGAATCGCGGCGCTGCGGGTCGCATCACCACAGAAGCGCAGTAACAAACCGACGCATCACCTCCCCACGCGGTGAAGAACCGACGCATCACCTCCTCTCCGGTAAGGAACCGACACATCACCGTCCCCTACGGACCAGTTGGGAACCGACGCATCACCTCCCCCGGAGCAAGGAACCGACGCATCACCGTTCTTGCGTGTAAGGAACCAACGCATCACCTTCCCTGCAACTCTTTTGTTTGTATCGCGTTACGCATCCAAAGGTACATTGAACATTGAGTGTCGCATTTACCATCTTTATTGAACTGAACTATTTTCTACCATTGACAGTCATATTTTTCATAGTGTATTGTGGATTTTTGTCGTTTTGGGTCTTGTGATAAGTCTATATAAAAATACTTATTTTTATAATACAACCTGTGTGGTGTCCATCTGTAGTGTTGTCACTGTGTTACTGTATGTGTTCACAAATTCTTTACACACTGCCTCTGAGATAAGCCTGCCTGCTTGTGCCAAGCTACCAAGGGGGTGAGCAGGGGTTGTTTTAGTTGTGTATCCCCCTTACCCTGACTAGAAGCAAAGGTCCCTATTTGGACAAAGGTACCTACCTCTGCCAACTAGCGACCCCCGGTTCTAACAATACATTTATGAATTTTTAGAGACCTTGATGAACAAAATCTTCCTGAGGGCTCCGTAGATGCAGATTTCAAATGATATTATAACTTTTAAATACAACGCAAACAAGCATTGGTCAACAAAATCTTTAGAAACTTTTGAAAAGTTTGAAAGGTTAGTTTGACTACTACAGCCAAGGGGTGGATGACCATATCCAGCAGAATAGAGGTCTAGGGGGCCAGAGGGGAGACTATACAGTCACCTGTCCACCATAGCATTTTTAAGACAAGATCCAAACTTTACAGGACCAACGACATAGACTTTAATGAAGTAGTCCTGATGCTGAGGGATGCAGGCAAAAAGATGCTCAATGGATGCTCTAGTTGTGGTACGTTCCAAGGGGGTGTCTTTGTGGTGGTTCCTCAGTCCACATGTGAGGGGAGACAAACTTGGCCACAGAGATCGGGGCCCTCGAAGTCCCCTGCATTGCTGTAGCAGGCCACCAATGCTTGGCTACTGGGCAGTCTGCACCGTGGTTAGAGGCAAAACCTTTGGTGGGGACTAGTGTCCCTTGGGTGTGACAAATCCAGACTTTGATAGCTCTCCCAGGTCCGGCCTCCTCGGGTGCAACTTTTGGGTATCTCAGATTTGCCCAGTGACTAGTAGCAGCAGAGCTTCAGTGGTGGCTACCAACTTGTCTTTTTCAATCACAAATGTGAAGTGCACCACCAAGTAAGAATTCCAAAATGATTTTGTCCATCCAATTGGTGTAAATCCAAAAATCCTTTATTCTTCACATCGGTATTGTTAAAACAGCCAACGCGTTTCGTCCAAATTCCGTGGACTTCATCAGGACGTAGTATTTAGTCATATTCTTCTCTGACTAATGTCATCGGTATCAGCACTGTATGGTTCCTGTATGTTAGTGTTTTCATTCTGTATACCTATTCCCTCATGAATCCACGGTAGGTTGAGTGTCACTCCGCGTCTGTGCCGTGTTACGCGCCTGTTGCCGCTGACATGGTCGGCTCTGACCGTTGTCTTTTTGGGCAACTTCAGCTTTTGTGTCCCTGGAGCTGTTTCCAGGAGTTCAGCCAGCGATCCATGGAGTCACTGCTGTAGGAAGATGCTGGGAATCAACTTTTCCAAAAGCCAGGAGCCACAGGCACAATTAAAACTTCCCTAGTCCAAAGTGCAGCAGGTGCAGTCCTTCTGAGAGTGCAGCCTCCCTTCGCGCAGATCAATGGGCAGCTGGGCAGTCCTTCTTCAGTCCGTTCTTCTTTGCCAGAGTTAAGGGAGGGTCAAAGTGCCAGAGTTGCCATATTTATCCATATTTATCCCAGGAAAGTGCCCAGAGGGCACCATGCAGTCATGAACCAATCGGTTACTGGGTTTCCTTCCTACCTAGTGATGGAGTTTCTGTGATGTGTGGCATCTGGCTTTCCCAGAAATCCACATTCTTGACACTTTCAAGATGGCACAACCCTTCCTTGGACGTGAGGAGCATGGTAGCCCATCTTAATGGTGTGGCTACCAGAAGGCTACGCTCCCACGGTAGAACCGGTTTGGGGGCTAGTTTTCCCTCCTTGACCTTGTCTCCACTTTGTCAGCAGGAACAAAAGATATCCTGCTTGGGGGTGTTGGCACTACTTCCCTCACAAAGGCAGCTTCACCTTTGAAGGCCGCCTGAGTGGCCAACCTGAGGGAGGATGTGACACCTCTCTCCACGGCTACTGCCTTTGTTCTTGGGCTGGGGAGTTCTTCACTCATCTCCCCAGGCAGTCAGAATGCTGTCTGTAGTAAACAGGCCATTGTGAGTCCACTGGAATAGCTGGAGCTCAGAGTAGCAACTTTCTGAAGTTGCTTAACTTTAAAAGTTGCATAAATACTGACTTGACCATTAAGTCGCATTTAATGTCACTATTAATTTGATATCTTACATGACCTAGTTAGCAATTCCCATTCAGGAGTTAGCCGGGTTGGGATGCCAACCGGGAAACCCTTTACTAGCCAATGGGGCTACTAACTCTATCCACAGCAAAACAACAATTTAGAAGTATTGCTGCCTTCCAGTCTGTACACTTTATGCAAGGCTGAGTACACAGAGTGTGATGCCCTAGTTTTATTATTGTCTGTGAAGACAGCTCCTTGTTCGCAGACATATAGCATCAAGCCTGCACCTCTGACACGGTATGATATGAACAATGCTTGTATTATATTACCTGCCTCTGAACATCACTTTTCAGAGGAGCACTTCAGCTGGGAATATCCTGGAACATGGCTCGCCGTGCCCAAGATGCAGCTTTGCTGATTCTGATGCTGGCTCTGACCCCTACTCTGAACGGGACAATAGCCTGCACTACAACAGACCGGCTTCCCGATACATCTTATCCAGGTCTGGGGGTTGGGCCTTCCCAATTGATTTGGCAGAGGGTACTTCTACTATGCTCCTGGTAGTGTAGGTAATATCAAATTGGAGTGTACCACCACTATTACATTATCATAGGAGAACTGTTTGACTTTTTCACCATATTCATAACGATAGTTACCATGCTTTGTCTAGTTTGCCTCATTTTTGCAGCTCATGTGTTTTATTCAAGAATGCAAGACTGTTGCAATAAATGTTTTTCAACAACATTCCTGCATTTTCCTTGCGTCTCGTCTTCGGTACGTAAAGTGACAACAGAAGGGTAAATCTGTTTCCACGATTTCCTTGGGAATCTGAGTAAGTCATGTTCAAGCTTGCAGATACCATCTGGTACCTTGGTAGGTTTAGGTGTTAAGATGGGGAACTGTGAGTTAGCTAAGAATCTTGTCAACATTCCCCAATGGTATAGGCAGACTGAGTCACTATATGCTGATGTTTATGTTGTCCAAAATACACAGCCCTACTTGATTCATAGGAACCGTATAACAGTACCCAGAGCCGAAAACTGTGCTGCACTGTAAATTGTTTTTTCATGGTGTACTGCATATAGACCGATTCATATGGTGAAATATGTAGAGTGAAAAATAAGTATCAAGGTAATCTATGTATTTCTAAAATGGGCAAAAGATATGTTGTTTAGGAGTTTTTGTGGGTACCTCTATGAGCATATGATTTACAGGATATTTTTCAAAATATCTTCTTTCTTACACACTGGCTTACATTTGGAAGACACAAATGCAGCAAAATCTAATTGGTAATAATGCATATCCTACTTTTTTATGCTCCCACATGCCACTTGTACGGGTAGGCCTAGTGCCCACGACAGGAAATGGCCCAAAACGCAACATGGACACATCACATTTTTCCACTCAAAACGTACCCTTATTTGTCAAAGTGGGTAGCTGTGGATTTTGGGCCCTAGCTTAGCCTGAAGGGCAGCAACACTTCACCAGAAGAGAGCTGCATGGACAGTGATTTCGCAGTACATTATGATACGAGTGAAAAGCCATGTCACGGGTCACCAGCAGAAAAAGAAATGCTAAGTTAAAAATGTGCATTTAAAAAAATGCAGTAACTTGGTTGGGGCGTGGCCTATGCAGCAATATGGCGCACGCAATCTAGAGTTGATCCGCGCCTCGACCCATGATCCTGTTGCCAACCTCCTGCATCCTAAGCATGGTTTGTCCCCATTGCAGTCCTGGCAGAGTGCGTGGAGCCTGAGAACCACGGGGCTGCTTTGGGTGTCTGGAGGGCTGCTGTGGTCTTTCAAGCAGCTCTGGGGCAGAGGAGCCCACGTGGAGGGTCGGGCGTAGGACCTGGCCTGGAGGGCCTGGCAGTGGGCCAGGACTGAGCTCCCCTACTTTACGGGGGCTGTAACTGTGGGAGGTGCAATTCCAGCAGACCCTGTTGGCCCTGTCCTACATAGGAGGGGATCGGGGAACCACCGCCCCTGCCCAAAGGAGACTGTGGGGCCTGCGGGGCCTAATGCTGGGACACTGAGCGGAGCCTGGAATCGGAGCAGGGTGGCCTGGTGGCCTGAGGGCCTGGAGTCTGGGCGGTGGAAGTGAGTGTGAGGGAGCAGCGGTAGTGGTGGAGGGGGGGCTGGGACTGCGCCATGGCCTGACCACATCCCAGTGGTGGGGGGTGGCTGACTCCCCCCTTCCATTTTCCTTTTCTTTCGGCGAGCGGGAGGCCTGCTCACCTTCAGGACATAGACTTTGCCACAGGACGGGGCCTGATCGTCGGCACTCGATGAGAAGGTGCTGTTTCATGGGGGCATTGGTGGGTGGGGGCAGGCAGCCCCCCCTCGGAGGAGAGCCTCACTGGGCCTCAGGGCCACCTTCGCTGCCTGAGGAGTGGCACGGATCGCTCATGCCCCTCTCTTGGCCACAGGTCCTTGGCCCATTTGGAGAGGTGAGGCGGGTCTGGTAGCGGAACTTCCCCTTCTTCCCAGACATCCTGCATCACCATGAGGGCCCTGCATTATCATTGAGGACACTGTCCCTGCTCGAGAGAGGCTCTGCGTGGTTTTGTACTGCTTGTGCCCCTCTCATTACCAGCCAGTCACATATTGATGAAAGGTGAGGTGGGTCCATTCCTTTGGTGATGCCTGGCATATGGCCCCCTTTTTTCCGTGCCTGCTGTGCTATACTTTAAATAAAGACCCAGAGTCAGTTTACCACCTACTTCCACCGGTTAACTTCTGGACGGCAAATTGGAGGAGTGTACTGAACTGAGGCGACAAATTCCCACCTCCATTGTAACCTGCACCTTGTCTCTGACTTGGAGAAGACCTTGGCGGCCTAGAGAGGCCATTGATCGTGAGGCAATTCAATGCCTGCTTTCTCTTCCTTGTTGACCTGGGTGTGTCTCCTGAGGTGCCTGACTTGCGATCCTAAACCATAGGGAAGTGTGGGGGTCAACAGCTTCATTAATTGGGTCAGAAGAGAGCAAGATCTCGGGAGCAGAGTGTACAGGGTGATAGTGACCCATCCTCGTCTGATAAATTTGACAAAATCCTGGAAGCCATTGTGGAATCCCAACAGGACTTGCGCTGCAGGGTTGGAGCTGTGGCCATTGAGGTGGGCCTCCTTCACGAAGATCATAGGAAGCTTTTGGGGTGAGTCAAACAGGCAGAGAATACACTCCAGGAGCTGCGTCCTGCGATTACGGACCTGAAAATTCAGGTTCGTAGATTGGTAACCAAGGTGCGGGAGTTGGAGGACAGGGCAGAGCACTCCAAGGGACACTCCAGTCGCCATAACCTTCGGGTGGTTGGTTTTCCTGACGGGGCAGAGGGCCAGGATCCGGTCTTCTTTTTCCAGTGCTGGCTTGTTCAGGTTATTTCTCCAGTTGCCCTTTCTGCCCACTTCCAGGTGGAGTGAGCGCACAGGGTTCTGGTGTGGAGGCCACCACTGGGATCACCCCCTAGACCGGTAGTAATTTGCCTCCTAAACTTCTGCGACAAGGAGACCATCCTAAAGGCCGGCCGCGCTGCGGACCCTGTGCATCTTAACATTGCACGCATCTTTCTCTTCCTGGATTACACGCTGATGGTGCAGCGCCGGAGGGCCTCCTTCCTGGGAGTCAAGAAGTGCCTCAGGCAGGTTGGCCTCACCTACTCTTTGTTGTACCCGGTGAAACTCAAGGTACTGGCCAACCAGACTAGTCATTTCTTTATGGAACCTGCTGAAGCCTGGGACTGGGTGGAGCAGTGGTGTTATGAATCATCTACTCCAGACACCCTGATACATCAATCTCTTACAAAGAACAGCGGCGTGGGAGAAGACGGCGTAACCAAACTGAGGGGACGCTGCGCACAGAGGGGGGCTCCCACCCCGACACAAGCAAGGGATCAGCAGCAACATACACTAGAGGCTGTGTCGCATCTGGTGGCGAAGCGTCCCTCCCCCCCTCTGCCACAATTCCCTGAAGATTCTCAGTCTGATGCTAACTCTGAAGCCTCATTGGGCGATGGTCCTACCAATTGTAACTCCACAAACTGCTTCTAAATGTGGTTAGGATGCATGTACATATTGAAATGGATGAGGCCTTCCATTCCTTCCACTGTTGTCCCCCCCTGCGGGCTACTTGCCCCTTCATACTATGGCTTGCACACACCTCACTTGTCCATTTCTGTTACAACACTGAGTCGGACAGACTTAGAGGGGCAAATTCACCAGGTGTTCTCTGCCACTGCTCTCACCTACTGGGAGTTTGGGTACTGATCTGTGATGCTGGTCACCCCTACCCCTCCTCATAAGACAATTTTCCTCTTCTTTTTAGCTGGAGACCCTTATGACGCCCCACTACTAGAGTTCCTACGCTATGGGTCTGTTTGTTCACTGTATGGGTATTCGCTATTCTGCGTCTGCCCTGGGTGGGTAGTTGGGCTTTATGTTAGTCTTGCTGTTTTTGGTTTCTCTTTTTGCAGGTCAAACATCACACACCTATCAGCACTGGGTTGCGATTCCACCACATGCCTTTAATATGCCATGACTAGGTTACAGAGATTTACTTGGAATGTGCAGGGAATGGGAACAGCGCATTAACGACACCCAATTCACCAATCCATATGGCAGCACAACACTCATAATGCATTTCTTCGGGAAACGCATGTGGCGGGAGGTGAAGATGTTCAACTACATAAACGATGGCGAGGGCAATGTTGTTGTACTACATTGTCTGTGTTTGCCCATGGGGCATTCGTCTGGATTTGTCCTGCTGTTCCCTTTCGGTGCCTGGCCGTGGAAGAGGACCTTAAGGGCTGCTATGTTTTTGTAGAGGGTCAACTTGATGGCCGGCCACTTCTGTTGGGCAGCATATATGTGCTGAATGTAGCCCAGCTGGCCTTCCTGGCCGCCTATCGGTTATACTCACAAAATAGGAACACATCCCATGGCTCATAGGTGGGGACTTCAACAGTGTGCATGATCCCGTCCTTGATCGTTTGCACCCCCTGCTACAGGTCTCCCCAGTGAAGGTGATTGCGGCGGGACTCTGACAGTGATTAGGCCCATTGCTACGTGTATAATCCCATGTATAAGTTAGCATTCTCTACACCATTTGCTTTTCTGTCGTCCATTTTGTATGGTGATCGAAACTGATTCTTATTTATTCTGTGAAATGTGCTTTGCTAAGTTTAGTTTCTGTAATAATGAGCAGTCCGTGCCAGCGCATAGCTTTCTCACTAGATAGAGGCCATCTCTCACCGGTCTGGTACTTTGAACACAGCACAGGGTGCAACAGCCTTGGATTGGGCCGGTTTGGGTAAGCTAAAGGAGAAGAAACCTTTTTTATGTATCCTTCTTTGTTTAGCTGCAGCTGCTTGGAAAATTCCATGATGGACTTGTTCTTTGCTGACCGTGTTATGTATAATGTATCCATACGTGTGATTCCTCAGTTCCCTCTGTACCACTCCTAGAGACTGTGCAGACGGGGCTCCGCTCTGAGTGTATATGAAAAACAATTATTGGTATATATTCTCCACTGACTCCTTGACTCTTCATTTGGTAAGGAAGGCTGAGAAGTGGTCAGTGGTGACCCGGGTGACCCTAGACGGGTCACTTCCTTCAATCCATTGGTCTCTCCTGGACAGCTGGGGTATGTTGTGCCCTGATGTGAAGGCCTACTCCTACTACTCCCACCTCACGATCTGCAAGTGGGATTAGATTGCATTATTTGCCACCCAGCATTTCATGCGAAGTTAGTGACCAGAGTATACCTTGTTCAGACCTTCTCCGATAATAACCCGCTGCAGCTTCATTTCGAATGCGGGACCCATCGTCCACTCATCTCCACGTGGCGACTTCAACCCAACCTATTGGAGGATAGTGTGTTTCAGGAGACTACCGGAGAGGTGCTGACTAACTATATGGCAGAAAACTGGGCCACAGCAGCGTCCAGGCCCATAGAATGGGAGGCACTGAAGGTGGTGCTCCGAGGTCACTGCATTAATGCGGTGGAGGAGGTGCGGGCTGACCTGCACAGGGAAATAGTGACTCTGGAACAGTCCTTGGGTACGTTGGAGGTGGCATCTTGCGTAGCGGTTCGCCATACGCTCGCGGATGCTCAGGAGCGGCATGCTCAACTGGTAGTCCAACTAAGATGCTTTGATTTCCGGGCCTATAAGGCTAAGATGCACACTGAGGGCGACAAGCCAGGCCGCTTAATGGCCTGACTGCTCCACAGTGTGTGCCCAATCATGCCTATTACTATGATTCGGCAATCCCCAACACAATTTCACAGCCTATTACAGGGCGCTTTATGACCCGTTGTCCATGGACCTGACGGATACTCTTCGGGTCTTCTTGGAGAATCTTCACCTGCCCACTATTGATCAATTGGCCCAAGATGAACTGCAGTTACCCCTCACAGAGCAGGAGCTTAGGGAGGCTATAGGTGGGTCAGCGACGTGTAAAACTCCCCGGCCTGGCTGGTTTTCCAGTTGAGTTTTATAAGACTTACAAAGGCATTCTAGTTCCTAAATTACTGGAACTATATCAAGCAGCCTTGGAGGAAGGGAGATTACTCCCCACACTCCCCGAGTCCCCTATAGTTTAGCTGCCAAAACACGACAGGGACCTGTTAGAGGTGACATCTTAGCGCCCCTTATCGATGTTGGGCACAAATTATAAGATTCTCAGTAAAGTCATCACTGGCTGACTCTTGGAACATATGCCCCGGCTGGTACATGGCGACCAAAATGGCTTCATTCCTAATCGTTCCACTACCTTTAATGTCCACAGACTCCATAGAATATTAGAACTGGCCCTGTCCCACTGGTTGCATTTTGCCTGCCTAGCGAAAGATCTGGATCGGACGTTTGATACTGTGGATTGGAACTACATGTTTGCAGTGCTTTCCTGATTTTCCATCCCAGCGCGTTTTCCGTGCCTCATTCGCTTGTTTTATACGGTCCCCACTGCACGAGTCAGGATAGGCCAACTCATTTTGCCCCTGATAGAGATCAGCAGGGGCATACGTCAAGGCTGCACACTGTTGTTGCTCATATTTTCACTGGCAGTGGAGGCATTGGCCCAGCGACTGCGGCGTGGTGGGGAGGACTTGGGAATTCGATCAGTAGAGGAATTACATGCTGTCTCCCTTTACGCAGATGACGTCTTAATTTATTTCTGTGACATTTTTACGGGGACTCGGGAGGATCGAAGAGGCCCTGAAAGAATTTCGGGAGGCTACTGGGCTGGGCGTGAACTGGGCGAAGACGTGCCTGTTCCCTGTCAGCCCGGACTGTCCGCCACAGTATTTGATGGTGGAACCTCACCTAGTGAGATGCGAACATTGTACCTTCCGGTTAGTGTTCAGATGTACCACGAGCCCAGAGATTTAATAGATGGCAACCTCACCCAGGCGATTACCTCCTTAAGACCGCAATTGGTGTTCTGGAGTATGCTTCCCCTAATGGTGCAAGGCTGGGTCTCGTTATAAAAAAAGTGATGCTCCCTGTCTCCTTTATTATTTTCATAACGTACCAGTTCACATCCCGAGAGCCACATTTCGCATCTTACATAGTATGCTGGGGACCTTTATTTGGAAGTACTGCTTTTTGTATGATGCTGAAACTCCCCTCTCCTATTGTTGTATTCCTCTTAGGGTGTCCATAAACAGGCTTTCCAGTATCATGTCCTTATATAGGCACAATTCGCCCTGTCCTTATATAGGCATAAAATCCCAGCCCTTATTTAGGCATTAAACCGTGCACTCCAAATACAGGCATGGTCTCTGACATCCGTCCACCCTAACGTCACAACGAGTTCTTGAAGAACAGACCCTTAGGCTGCGGGAGTTTCCCTAGTCCAGGACTATTGATTTCTTCAAGGACTCATATATTATGCATGAACCATTATTCCTTAGGGGTTCATTCATGACGTCTTTCGCTGTCCGACTCACGTCAATACTAACATTCTTAGGTGCTTCTCCGGTATAAATATACCTTCCCTAGCCCCTGTAAATCAGAGGAGACCTCGACTTCAGAGGAGCCCGTATCCCGGCCTGAC
Source organism: Calotriton arnoldi (assembly GCA_963921515.1). Taxonomy (NCBI): domain Eukaryota; kingdom Metazoa; phylum Chordata; class Amphibia; order Caudata; family Salamandridae; genus Calotriton; species Calotriton arnoldi. The sequence continues at coordinate 143,315 of CAWUFW010012630.1, forward strand.
GCACCGAGAAGACGCTGTCATCCCTGCACGCAGAGAGTCCAGCTTCCAGTGATCTGACTTCCCTTGCAGGGTGTTGGAGTTCGAGTCTGGCAAAGAGATTCCTACCTCTCTCATTCTTCAGGTATGGAGCAGACTAGAACCTAGAGGGACTCTTGGCATACTAGGCATACTGGGGTTAGTGTACTCTTAGTATACCATAGTAAGGAATACTTCACCTACTTCATACCTCGTCCTATACCTAGGTTAGGTTAGGTACATTGGGGTAGAACTAGAACAGAAACGCATGGTATGAGTACTCGCATTTTTTAGTCTGTGTTATTTATGTAACAGCATATGTACTAAAAGATAATGCTCTCGCAGTATTATTTATTTCTACTGCTCACACTGTACATTATTTATCTCGCATACTGTCTTGTGATCGTAACAGCACATTTTACTTACACGAGAAACAAGACTGTTCAATAAATCTTTTATTGAAACGCCCGTCTATTTCTTTCTGTGTAACTTGGAGAAAACTAAGCATGCACGACTGAGCTGAGTGAAATAGTTATCTATTGTTTCCACGACTCTGGTGTAGTGTAGCTCCTATTTCCCTTATAGGCTCTGCGCATTGGAATAATATATCCTATAGGTTTGACATAGGACTAAAGTCGGTATGTCCCTATCGAGTATATTAAACTTAATTACTTGTGCCAGCTAGCTCAGAGGCCACTAGAAACTTCTTGACGACAAGAAGGGATTAGTTTCTGGCAGCCGCAAAACATGACCACTGTGTTTCCCTTACAGAATCAGGACGTGTCCCAGAGTCGTAGAAACAATAGATAACTATTTCACTCAGCTCAGTTGTGCAGGATTCAGTTATGTCTCAAAGTTACACAGAAATAACAGACGGGCGTTTCAATAAAATGGTTTATTGAACAGTCTTGTTTCTGTTGTAAGTTAGATGTGCTGTTACGATCACAAGACAGTATGCGAGATAAATGATGTACAAGGTGAGCAGTAAAAATAAATAATACTGCGTTAGCATTATCTTTTCAGCATATATGCATTTACATAAAATGACACAGCCTAAAAATGCGAGTACTCATACGATGCGTTTCTTAGCCTAGTTCTACCCAGTGTGCCTAACCTTTCCTAGGTGTAGGGAGAAGTAGAAGTAGGTGCTGTATTCCTGACTAGAGTATACTAAGAGTAAGTTACGCCTAGAGTCTAGTATGCCAAGAGTCCCTCTAGGTTCTAGTCTGCTCCACACCTGAAGAATGAGAGAGGTAGGAATCTCTTTCCGGACTCGAACTCCAACACCCCGCAAGGGAAGTTAGATCACTGGAAGCTGGACTCTCTGCGTGCAGGAATGACAGTGTCTTCTCAGTGCGTCTGGCCGGGAATCGGGCTCCTCTGAAGTCAAGGTCTCCTCTGATTTACAGGGGTTTGGGAAGGTATATTTACACCTGAAAATGTTAGCATTGACGTGAGTTGGGTAGCGAAAGACGTCATGAATGAATCCCTTAAGGAATAGAGGTTCATGCATAATGTATGAGTCCTTGAAGAAATCAATAGTCCTGGGCAGGGAAACTCCCGCAGCCTAAGGGTCTGTTTTTCATGGACTCGTTGAGGCAGCTAGGGTGGACGGATGTCGGAAGCCATGCCTGTATTTGGTATGCATGGTTTATGCCTAAATAAGGTCTGGGATTTTATGCCTATATAAGGGCAGATTGGATTGTGCCTATATAAGGTCATGATTCTAGAAAGCCCGTTTATGGACACCCTATAAAGTATACAACACCCACTCCTCTTTTGTGTATACAACAATACTAAAATGCTAAACATTTAAAATGCTAAACATTAAAATGGAGTACCGCATATTAAAACATATCCTAAAAAAGCTTTAAAAGATACATTAAAATGCAAATGTTTCTGTACATCATCAAGCAGTGCTTTTCATTCCCAGCATAAGGCATGAAATAAATGCAGTTGGAACGAAATATAAAAGCAATATTTACATGTGATGAAAATGATCAATAAGGTTGTTCAAAATCAAAAGTCATTTCCTGTCATGAAACTTAAATGAACTGATTTAGACACACAAGATGACTAAGTGTCCCTGGAAGTACTGCCAAGTCTGTATTATAAGGCTAGTTCTACTTTAAGCAGATTGGAGTGCCATTTTCGTGTGAAAAAAATGGGACAAAAGTTCAAATTTGGTAAAGTTCCAAGGTTTTGAAAAATGAAGGCCAAATTGTTGCCGTTGTACTGGAACAAAGAATGCCAAACAGAGTTAGTTCACGGGTCTGGTGTAAACATGAGATCATCTATTTCAATAGACAAAACATCTTCCACTGTCGTTGGTGTAAGTTGGAACACCTCGTGTAAAAGATTGACCGCACAAAGATGGGAAACAACGCTCTCAGCAATGTTCGCGTTCGTTGTTACCTGTGTGCCTGAAGTTGTTTCTCGTACCTCAGCAGCAGCAGGAGGCGACTGTGAGATCTCAATGAATGCTGACATCAGTATTGGAAGCCTCTGGGGACAACACAGAGCATGGGCCGTTATCAGGTCCAGCAAAGCATCGACATCCTTTAGCACAGCTGATGGATATGTTAGACAAGCGTCCAACACGCATTCTTCACCGCATAGCAGGCATCGTAGAACAGGTAAGATGCAATCTTGCCAGATTGGTCGGAATGACAGGAACCATGTGGTATTAAGGTCCCGTAGACGAGTCATGCCTAGTAGCTGTACTATTCGCTCACAGCACTTTCTTTCAAGGAGAGCTTTCTCCATTTCGCTCGGAGTGATTTCGGCGAAGAGGCTGGCCATAGCGCAATAGTAGACAGATGAATAAAATTCCGGCAACAAGTGCTAGAATTAATGGTGTGCCACCAAACACCGAATGTGCAAAGTTCGGAATGATTCCATGTATTGCCTGGAACGGTGCTAAGAGACCGGTGCAAATGCTCTTAAATACATGAATAATTCCTGTTGTATCTGACATGTTAAAGACACGTGATATCATTTCTACGAAATGTATAGGGCAGTTTGTACGTATTAAAGTCTGTATCTCAGCCGAAGTCCTTGCAACTTGTAGATCATAGGTTTCTTTGGCCGAGGTCAAAGGCACTGTTTGCTGTAAAAGCATGGCTTTCATTCTGCTTAAAGTATCAAATCTTATAAAAGAGACGCTCAGTGAAGGCCATAAAGGCGACTCCCTGACTGTGTCTATTGGGGGAAACAATACTTGCATACAGCAAGTGACCCTGGAGTTGACCGTTACTAGATATGGGATGCCTGGCAACATTCCACAGCAGCCCTGATCATTCAACATGAGGTAACTCCCATTAGAAAGTTGTCCAAACGTTGAATTAATCACAGCAGCTGGTGCACCGTGCTGAAGGCAAGACAAGTTTGCCACAGAACCATTACAAGCTCCGTGTAAAATAATGTCCTGACATATGAGTGAACCGGTCAGTGCATGTTTACAGTTGATACCGCTAAGAAACACTTCACGATCCCCACTCCAACATCTATGTGTATATGGTAACCTCCAAGATATCTTAATGTATTCCTTACCCAACCTTTCATATTTGCCTGCTTGCATCTGTCTGAGGCAATACTGAAACTGAAAAGTAGTCACAGGCAACGTTATTTTGCCATGAATAACCCATTCTGTAGCTGGTTTATCTGCCACTGTAAATGGTAATTTCTCCATTTTTTCAATGCTCAGCACTGTATACCTTGCTCCTCTTTGTGCCAATTCGATCTGTTTATCAGTAAGATTGTATTCTGCAAACAGAGACAACGTGTTGATGAAACGCCAAGGCACATAGCCCGCTCGCAAAGATTGCAGCGTCCATGTCAATAACACTATAGAACGTAATTGAGATTGACCTTGTTGTAACATAGCCAAATCTTGTTCTAGAATGTCGATAGCAGAGGATACAATGCCATCCAATGAATAAATTCTGGAGGACAAAGTTGTTAACCCATTGTCGACTACAGAGAGTGTTTTCTCTAAATTAATACGATCAAGTTCACGTATTCGTTCTGCAGCCTCTATCAGTGACACTTTCCATGCTTCGTTATAAGCAGCATAGATGCCGGCATATATGAAACGTTTTTGGCGCGGTTTTCTTGGTCCAAGCAAGAATTCCCTAAGATCTGCGTCGTGTGCAAGTAAGGTTAAGTGTTGCTTCACATCCTGTAGTGTAGATTTATGCAACCAATCGAGGCATAATTTTCCTACACTGTATGTTGTTACTACCCCGGATGTTGTCTTTGGACATATCTTGGGTCTGGCCTATGAATAGTAAAGCCCTGAGTTTTGTTCAAGAACCTTTCCTGACAGTTGTTTGTGTCTGTGGGCCAGATCAACCATTTCTTCCAATTTGGATGAGTTCTGTTGAGTTGTAGTATATTGTCAACTGTCACCACTGCCTTCGTATTATTATCACTGGCAGGCGTTGGCACAGAAGGTGTTTTCATCTCTTTGATCTTGGCTAATCCAAGACAAGATGTCTGTTGGACGGTGTCATTCAAAAACAGTATTTGTTCAGGGATGATACAGGCTCTAAATAAAGCTTCTATACCCTGTACTTGCCAATCTTTACTACCCCAGACAGTTTTTGTCTCAATAGCGTCTTTCCATAAGTCGAAACCCTGTGTAGACAGTTGGGCAATAAATGCTTCAGAGTAAATCTGTTTGGTATTTGTTAACATAATTTTCAGTCCTGTTTTGTTTACATTTTTATAGTAAAACGTTTCTGGATCAGATGTATTATAACCTGAAAAATATGGAAACTTACTAGCAAAAGTTTTCGAACTACCTTGTGGTGGTGTAGGACAATGTTCCCATTGGTTAAACATAAACACATTTCCTAGATATGCAGTTTTGTGCAAATAATGATGACCATAGTGGTTATAACAATACAGTTTTTCATAATCGGATGAACCCTCTAAAAACTCATTTTTAGAAAATGCAGCAGATTTTTCTAGATCAAACATTATATCTTGAACAGTCTCTAAGTCCCAATCATCTGAATAGGTACTGGACGTAATGAAATCACTCAGTGAAATTTTAAACAAATGTGGAATGTTCAATTGTTCACTTGGACCGAAGATTTCATAATCTGTTTTGTCCCACACTATACCATCCTGTATAGGAACAGCTGTGATGTTCACTGATGACAAGTCTCTTGCTTCACGATGGGAAGATTTATGTGGTTTCAAAAGTACATTTACGTCTTTTCCTTCAATGTTCACATGGATGTATCTGCCACTTATAAGCACGCTTACAGTTGTTACCAAAGCTAGCCAGAGCAGGAAAACAAAAAGTCCAGATGTAATCCAGAGTTCAATCCATGGAGAAACCAGATAAGTCTTTTTCAGAAAGTGAATAAAGTCTTGTACTTGCTGCTTGAATTTTGATGAGGCTGGCGTCGTTTCAGGTTCGCTTGGATCTTCTGAGAACGTATCAAAGTCAATGAAATAGCCAGAAGCAGTTCTGTCAATTGTTGGAATTGCATCAGGATTCGTTGAAATCACAGGAACCAGTTCTTCACGAGTCACGTTGGTGTAGACAGGTGTATTTGGACGAACTGTTATTTGGTTGTCAAGAGGGATGAGTTCCATAGCCTGGTTGCTTAGTCCTTCATTTGTTACAGCCGAATTCTCGATCGTGATCAGTCTTTCAGTCTGAACCTCTTGAATAGTAGCGAGAGGAGTGCGTCTGCTACTAGGTCGGAGTCCACGAGGCCTACTGCTTAGTATTGGCCACATACTGTGGTTTGATCAGGTCGATTGACACAAATCTTTTCTCCTTTCTTCCAGCAAGGGCGGCAGAAGTACTGTCCTTGTTCCTTGAACAGCTAGAACAGGTACCGGTTGTCTGTAAGAAGGTCCAAATTCCTTCTTGTCCGCTATTTTTTCTCTGACTAGATCCCCAACTTTTGGAATCCAGACAGGCCTTGCTGGGACCGCCGATTTTTCCCCAGTGGTGGTTGGCTGTAGGGATACGTTGCTTTGTTTCGTTCTTAATTTGTTAAGATCCTGTAAAACAGCCAAACGATCTTTGATATCAAATGGTTTCATGTCCACCACTGTGCCTACGTGTTCTAAGTCTGGAACCCACATTCTTGTCCCAAATAGGACCTCATATGGAGTGACCCCCCCTAGAGAACTTCTTGGCAAATTATTGAGAGCGCCCTGAACGCTAATGAGGTGTTTGACCCACCCATCACCCGAGCCTAATACCCTAGCTGTTATAGACTGCTTTATGTCCCGGTTTTTCCTTTCCACAACAGAATTTCCCTCAGGATGGAAAGGAGAGGAGTACCGCAATGCAACGCCCAGACTGGCCATGGCCTCCTTGTAAGCCCTAGAGCTAAATGCAGGACCCTGGTCAGAATGAAACGTGCCTATTGCGTATGTGCCGATAAAGACTCGCAAATCTTTTATAACAGTTCGAGCGTCAGCCGAGCGCTGAGGCCATAACCATAGGAACCTAGAGCAAGAATCCACTGCAACCATGATGTATTTATAATTACCGTCCCTTTGCAAGGGACCGCAGTGGTCCAGGTAAACACAAGCTAATGGTTTATCCGAAATTAACAAGGGTGTCTGCGCAGGGCGTTTCACTGTTGAAACTTTCATCTGTTGACAAATATCACATTCTAAAACATAGTTCTTAGTTTGTTTCCGAATGCCAGGCCACCAATATCTTTGCTTGAGTAAAGATACTGTCGCAGAAACACCTGCATGGGCAGAAGCCATCCCTTCGTGTGCTGCTAGGATAAGTCCTAATCTTTGTTCCTTGTTTGGAATTACCCTATCCCCCACTCCAGGGATTCGAGCAAAAGGAACGTTATTCGCATCAATTACATAAGAGTACTTGAGTGGAAACCTTTTAGGTAACGCTGCACTGCTGCCTTTGCTTGAAGCATTGACAGCTAACATTATCTCACCGTCTATTTTTGTTTTTGAACGAGTGATCGCAGCTACGGAAGCCGTCTGAACAGCCCCCTTCGCGGCTTCGTCAGCCAATGAATTCCCTGCAACGTGAACGCCATCACGCTGATGACTCAGTGTGTGAATCACGTGAGCCTTTGGTAGTTCGTTTTTCAACTGAACTACTTGTTCCCAAAGCAATTTGTGCTTAATTGTGCCACCTTTCGCATCTTTAAAACCATTTTCAAGCCAGGTTCGTATATAATCATTATACGACTGAACACAGTAATAGGAATCGCACACCATCAGTGTGAGGAATTCTCGATCCGTACTCTCAAGTGCCAGTTTGAATGCCTGTAGTTCAGCTCGCTGAGCTGTACAATCACCTAGTGACTGAGTTTTTGTGACCATAGGTCTGAAGATGCCATTTCGCATGCGACCTTTAACGATAGCACACGCTGCACTGTAAGCTTGCTTACTACCTGTTGCGGGCTGTGCGGATCCGTCAGTGTAAATTATGAATTCATACTGATCGAGAGGCAGAATCTCAGTGGGCAGAGGACATTCTTGTTCATATTGGAGAAATGCCTGTGTTCTGGATCAAAAACATATTCAACATCAGTTGCAGCAAGAGAATTAACCCACTGTATCCATCTCGGATGTAAAGCTTTAACATTAGGAATGCTTGCTTTTGTAACTGCTTCTAAAGCTGGTACTGGGGTAACGACAATTATGCGTTTCCCTTGGGCTAAGGCTCTTTCCTTTGCTACAGCTGTTTGAACTGCTGTTAGAATTTTTTCAGTTGAACTGAAGCGCATTTCCACTTGTGTATACAAATCTGATTTGTAAGCAATTGGTACTTTCTCACCCTCATTAAAGGTTAAGTAAGTGAATACATATTGACCCGAAATTATTCGAATCACCAAATTTCTTTGACTTACGCGTGTTTGTAAGTGATTTGTTGCTAACATGTTAGCCTGGAGTGAACGCAAAATTTCTGTGTGTTCCTGTGTTCAGTTCTTATTTGAAAAATCAGGTTTGATTAATGCGTAGAGAGGTTTAACCCTTTCTGCGTAGTTTAGAATGTATGTTCTTCCAAAATTTAGGAATCCCAGTATTGATTGTAAGTTTTTCAGCGTTTTTGGAGGTTGGAGCAGCGCACATTTCTCTAGAAAGTTAGCTGCCAAGCTCTTGCCTTCACTTGAAAGCTCATATCCCAAAAATAGGACATTGAGATGGGCAATTCGAGATTTTTAAAGTTGAATTTATAGCCCTCAGAGGCGAATCCCAATATAATGGTGCTCACCCTGTTCAAGTGTCTTTCCAAGTCATCGTCTGTCAGATAGATGTCATTGACATAGGACAATGCCTCGTTGTCATAAATTTGTAGTAACTCCGTTACTCTCGCTGAGAATAAACCTGGGCTGTTCTTGAACCCTTGTGGGAGTCGACAAAAGTGACGCTGGGTCCCCATTATGGAGAATGCCGTTAAGTACCTGCTTTCAGGTGCTATATTTTGACAAAAGAAACCGTTTGAGATGTCTAATGTTGTTTTGTATTTTTACGCACAATGTTATTCATTAATGCTGTGCTGTGTGCATTTTGTACTGCAAAAGTTTTAGGACAAGTGTTTAAATGTCTGTAGTCCAAAACTAGACGATATGTATTGTCTGGTTTGGAGACAGGAAACAAAGGATTGTTCATGGAGGAGGTGCATGTTTCAATCACCCCTTGGTATTCAAGTTGATCTAAAATCTCCCTGACCTGTTTTTTAGCTTCTTGCTTAATAGGATACTGCCTCTGAGCAGTAGGTTCATGTTTCAGATTTATTTTATGGTGAGGGGAGTCCTCATCCCATCCTACATGATTTTTATATAATGCTGGAGCTTGGGCTACTGCCCATTTTCTGGCATATGTATATTTTAAATGAATTGGTATGTGAGTGGAGAAGGCAGGCATAATCATGTCCTCGCCATGTGGGCACTCCCTGACAAAATATGGTGGCCAGTCTTTTTCTGCTAGAAGTGTGTCATAACCCTTTGATAGTTTTCCCCAAAAAAGTGCTTTAACTTGTCTAGGTTTGTCTCCCTCCATCCGGAGTGTTATTTCATATAACCTTTGTGGAGTACTAACCCTGGTGTCCACAGTCTCTACTGTAATGTACTCATTCAAGTCCACTATCTCCAGAAGTTCCATCAGGTTCTGGCGAGCTATTGTGACTTCTGCTGCACTGTCCAGCATTGTCTGAGCCCATTCTCCGTTCTTGAGTTGACTTCTCAGAATTCTCGGCATGTCTTACTATTAGACCTGCTACTTTCTTTTGGAGAATTGAGGTTTAGTTTTAATTTTTGTTGCGTGCTTGTCGTCTTTCGATTTCACGCGTTCTTCTCTATGTTCTGTTCGTCCTCTTTTTCCGAAGTCTGTGATGAGACCTGAAAGGGACGAGAGGAACGTGTATCATTATCTTGATACCTATCAGGTTTTCTAAAATTATCCCTATTCCTGAGGTTGTACCTCCTTTCAGAGGGCTCCTTTTGAGGAGACCTACCTCGGGATTGAGATCTTTTCTCATTTGAATTTTGTTTAGTAGACTCCCACTTCTTTTTAGAAGATGTAGGAGTTTGTTTAATTGAGTCCTTCTCAGGACTTTCAGATAGTTTTGGCTTAACTGGTCTCCCACCCAAACTATCTCTGCCTAATTCTGCATAAGATTGCTCTATAATTCTGGGTAGCTCTGTTTGATGTTCTGTAACATCAAATTCCCTTAATTTTTGTCGGATCGCCACTGCCGCTGCCTCCCCTCTAATATTTGACAATATTATTGTTGAGACCTGGTCGAAATTTTTCAGCAATTTCATACCTAAATTTAAAGCAGGCTCTGCCCGTATTCGTTTTGAATTTGTTTTAGGACATCTGGTATTACCACAATTGACGGAATGCCGTGTGTTTTAGTGTAGATGGCAGCAAAGACTGAGCCCCAAGTGGTGCAGTCTTCCAGTTGTGGTGTGATCCCCATTGGTAAACTAATGGTTAGGATTCTGTGTTTCTCATGCGGGCTAGTATTTGGAAATACTGCTTCGATTTGAGTAATTTTTTGAGCTATCCAAAATGGAATTTGCTCCCGCTTAGTGGGCATTTTACCCATGACTGCGTATAGAGTCTGTGGTGTAATTTTTAGTGTACTCCCCTGTGGAGGAGTATGATTTGGAACTGTTAATGGTGGTTGGACTGTGAAAGTCCGCATGACATATTGAACCAATTGTCTGTAGATTTTTATTAACTCTGGGCCTGATTCACAGAACTAACTTACGTCAAAAACGTAAAGTTAGTACTTTTGGTATTCACAGAATACACTTACTCATTTTGGTATTCACAGAATGAACTTACTCATTTCGGTATTCACAGAAGTTAGTAGTCCTAACTTTAGGACTCCTAAATGCCTTCTGTGAATACCGAAAGTCTTAAAGTTAGGATTTTTCTCAGTTTAGGAGTAGTAAAGTTAGGACTCCTAACTTTAGGACTCCTAAATGCCTTCTGTGAATACCGAAAGTCTTAAAGTTAGGATTTTTCTCAGTTTAGGAGTAGTAAAGTTAGGAGTCCAATATCCCCCAACATAAAGGTATGGAAGTCATTAAAAAACATCTTAACCTCCGCCCTGCTCCACACCAGGTGCCGACAGACTTCATCATTTCACTTCTTGAAATCGCCCTAACTAGGAACTATTTTATGTTCGATAACAAGTACTACAGGCAATGTAAGGGCACTTCTATGGGGGCAATTTTTGCTCCAAATTTTGCAATCCTGTTTGTGGACGATATAGAGATGAACACCATCCTTAACTGTATGAATCCATTTCTTTCGAAAATACGTACATGGCGCAGATACATAGATGACGTCTTCATGATCTGGTCTGGTACTAACACTGAACTAGAAGCATTTTGTTCCTGGCTTAATAATGCACAAGCCGACCTTAGGTTCACTCACAACTATGACAACACCAAGATAGATTATCTTGACGTTTCCATTAAGTGCGCTAATGGTGAGCTCTACACTACTCTATTTAGAAAACCCACTGAGCGCAACACCCTCCTTCAATACAACAGTGCACACCCCAGGGCGCTGAGAGATGGCCTGCCCTATGGGCAATTCTTGAGAATCAGAAGGAACTGTAAGTTTAAAGAAGACTTCTTCCAAGAATCTGAATTACTCTGTAAAAAACTGACCGACAGAGGATACCCAAGGCGGCTAGTCAAACGTTCCATGAAACGTGCCTGGTATTCCCATCGCGAACACCTTCTACAACCCAGAGAAAGAACACCCCTTTCTAGAATCACGTGTGTAACCACATTTTGCCCTGCCAGCAACAAGGTTACCAAAATGATAAAAAAACATTGGAAAGTCCTTGCTCCTCTAGATCTTACTACAGATACCCCTCTCTTTGCTTTTAAAAGAGGACGTAACATTAGGGATCACCTAGTGAGGGCCCAAAAATCCACTACTAAGGACCATTCTATACATTCCTTTCTCAACCTACCACCACTGAAAGGTCACTATAAATGTAATAACTGTATGGCATGCGAATCCACCTCTAACACGAAACTGTTTGAATATGAGAATTCGAAGTACACATTACAATGTTTCACTAATTGTAACTCACAAAATGTAATTTACTGCATTGAATGTCCCTGTAAACTGCGGTACATTGGGCAAACCACACAGAAGATCAAGTCCAGAATTGCCCAACACAGAAGTAGAATCAAATGCAAGATTACAACAGCACCACTCGTGGAACATTTCATTGAAAAAGGACACTCAGAAACAGACTTCACGTGGCAAGTGATTGACAGCTTACATCCCAGCTACAGAGGTGGTAACCAACAACAAATCCTTAACCGCCTTGAATGTAAATGGATTTTCAAATGTCGAACTATCGAAAATGGACTGAACTCCCTGGAGGAATGGAATGCCATTCTTTAAAAACCCTTTTTCTACAGAACTACAGACACAGATTATGCTCTGACCTTTTACGATTCCTGTTGCCTTGCTTACTCTAGTGGTAATCCCTGCGGTCTCGCATACTTTAATACCATTTAAGACCACAGCAATACTGAACATTTGTATCGATTTATTTACGTCATCATTAATTTTATTTATTACTTTTTTATTGTTGCATTTTACAATATGCACTTTGTTCACTATCTATTCAATAATTTTTACTCATTAAGCTATCGTACCAATGGATACACGAGGAAACTATATATAGTGGTTTTGGCTCCCCTCCATTTCCCAGCAAGTTTTAATCCTTCAGCTGCTGGCAATTATCCAGGACGCACACTCAGGCACACATGCTGTTTCCCCAATCAGCAACACCTGTTTCCTATCAACAATGGCCTGAGGCTCCCTCCAGCTGAGACCAAGTATAAATAGCTTACACACACGGCGCTCCTCCCTCATTCATTAGCCAGCTACAGCAGCAGCAGGACGTTCTAGGCTGCACGGCTTCAGGCATCCATTCAATGCCCTGTCGCCCTACCAAATAAGTAAGTTACTCTGCTCCCCTGCGCTTCTGGTTTCACGAGCGCCAGGCTCATGTCACTGATTTTCCCTTTCTCTTATCATTTACTATCCAGATTGATGCTGCCCAGGTTGACTTTAGCACTGCCCTGCTGCACAGCCTAAGTCCAATTTATTTCGCCTGAAGAAACCCAGTAAGTTCCTGACTTGTCCACTACCTACACACATTTTTCCCCCCTCTTTGGTGTATTACCTTCCTCACGCGCCGTTCCTTAACTACGGCTCTCCCCCTTTCTTTCTTTCACATAGTCTGGCGGTTTAAAATATACTGCCTACGGGGAGCCCCTCAACTCCCGTCCTGAAGTACTGACCCCAGGAACTACTCAGCCATACACATGGTTAAACTCAAGTAAGTGCATCGCCCCTGCCCTACACGTAGAGTCTTCCCTTCATAAAATAATACAGACCTTGTCACCGCTCATAGCGCGTCTTTCTCTCAGTAACGGCGACTAATTAGGACCGTTTTCAGCCTGTTTTATAATTTAATTTTCCTCCTCACTCACGCCATTTCCTAACTGCTTGCTTTAAGACATAGCAACACCAGTATGATACCATCTTCTTAGTTTCACAACAGGGTCTGAATTAATTCCCACAGTGAATAAGTGCTTTACCAACCGGTTTTGTAAATCTTACTCCTTCCCTTCCTTGAGCCAAATTATTGTTCCTCCTTAGACTTCTTGATTAAATACACCAGTCCAATACTCAAACTAATCATTTCTACATAGGGAGCTAAATGTAATTTATATTTTGTCTGAATGCATATATACAGGGTCATAAATATTTGTTTTCCTTTACCCTTTTTTCCCCTTTTTCTCCTCCCCCTTCCTTTCCCCCCTTCTTCCCTTTTCCCTTTCCCCCCTTTCCCCTCCCCTTCCCCTCTTTAGCTAGCTCACCGTTGTCCTGAAGATGAACCCCAATACTTGGGTTCGAAACGTCGTCGACCATTTCACAACATGAACTCCTAAAAACTTGTATAAATCATTTAGGGAGTTCTACCATATTGTTGTCAATGCGATGTCTTTTTAAAAATTCACTACCACTCTTTCACAGCACGTTTTCTTTCACTTACTGTGTGAGCACCATAAAAAACTGAAACTGCTACGAATAAATTTCTGTCATCTTGTGACCTACATGACCCTTTACAGACTCTTTTTTCCTGCTCCCTAGTGAATTAATTTCTTTGCTGGAAATAATAAGTGCCCCACTCTGGGTCGCGCTTTTTGCTTTTGGACCTTTTTAGGCCACACCTGAACCATTGTTTTTTATAAATCCAATATCACCCCAGGTTCATATATCGGGGTACCCTTGTCTCCCATCAACCTCATCAAGCGCAGTGGCTACACTGCAAGGGTTCCACTTATTAAGTGGGTATATTAATTATCTTGTTAATGAATCTACTAATGATTACCACTAAATATTTGAGCACTAGGCTATAGATATTAAAAGATCATAACCACACTACATACAATGTCCATCTCGAATATTCCCACATACACAGATGAATACATTGCAAGAATTCTCTGTGGACCTTCCTTGTTTCATACACCAGTGCTAACAGCTAATGCACCACCGGACGTAGCAAGCGAGAAACTCACGGCTTTAGAAAGACTAAAGAAGAAGCATATTCGCACTGAATTACATGCGCGTATGCTCACTGAATATCTCAAGGCAGATATTATTCCAGTTGGTCTACAGGTACGCAACATCCCTGCTATCTTCCTAAAAGATAAGAAATTTAAAACTGGTTTCTCACATATCGGTACCACTTGCTCTCGCCACTGGATGGTGCTAGGCATAGATACAGCACTTGAGCACAGCAAGAGAGAATTGGAAGAGATTCTAGAACTAGAGAAAGCAATTCTTGAGCTAGATAGCTTAGCGGATGCAAAAGCTGTTCTAGAAAAATTGGAACGTTCTATCCTAGATTTCCAAAGCTTCGAGCACCACAAAAAATCGACAAAGGTGACTAAAGACATCAGAAACTACAATAAAGAAAAGACATACCCCTACCTGCAGGAAGATTTCTTTACTACAAATAGCCAAGAACATCAGAGAAACCCCACAGGCACTTGGGGAAGATTCAGGAACAGACAACCAGTAACTTTCTCTGACTCCTCACTTGACTCGGATACTTCAGACCCCGGCGCAGGCCCTAGTACCTCCACACATAACCCCAATTTTTTAGGCAGAGGCCAGACCTTTGTAGGAGAGAGAGGGAGAGGCAGAGGGAAGACAAGAGTCCATTTCCCACCAGGGGAACGCCAAACACGACGCAAGTTCTACCAGTGGGGATACCAGTACTAGAAAGTGGACCCCTGGTCGCAGCACAAAACATGGAACAACTCCCTATATTCAACCTCTCCACACACCAACTGGCTGCTACAGATATCACTCTTCTTAGCAGAGGCCTTTCTTTTGTTCTTACAGAAAAACCTAACTGGTTTAACATACAGACCGAAATCCTCCAGTTCTTCAGAAAAGTTAGACTTAAAGCGTTCTTTCAGAATAAGGAAAACACGATTAAGACAGACTTGACTGGTCTTCGCCCTAAATCTATTTTTAACCCTCCAAGTGGGTCTATGCCTCCTGAAGTTATTACTTTTGAACACCTTGTACTTAGAGATCTGAACCAAATTCAGCAAGACTACAGGTTTACACCTTTTAATGTGAGTCTAGAAGAAAAACATAGCCTTAACAGACTCAAAGCATTAGAGGATATTGTGATTAAACCCTGTGACAAAGGGGGCGGAATAGTATTACAGGACAGAACTGCATACGATAAAGAAATTTATCGCCAACTGGCCAATACCACCCATTACGAGCCCTTGACACGTGACCCTGTTAAAGAAATCAGCGACCTCATCCTTCATACGACCCAAAAGGGTCTAGAAGAAGGATTCATAAGTAAGAATGAATTTGCATTTCTTAACAATAAGACTCCACGGACACCTGTCCTATACACCCTCCCCAAAATGCATAAAAACCTAGAAGTTCCTCCTGGAAGACCAATACTCTCAGGGTGTGGCTCCATCTTGGAGCCTCTGGGTAAATACATTGACTTCTTTATCAAAGACATGGTACAGACAACTACCACTTATGTGAAAGATACCACCCACCTGATTAATCTGGTCGAGTCCCAACCCTTTGATCCCCAGACTGAACTCCTTGTCACTATGGACATTGAGTCCTTATACACCAATATCCCCCAACATAAAGGTATGGAAGTCATTAAAAAACATCTTAACCTCCGCCCTGCTCCACACCAGGTGCCGACAGACTTCATCATTTCACTTCTTGAAATCGCCCTAACTAGGAACTATTTTATGTTCGATAACAAGTACTACAGGCAATGTAAGGGCACTTCTATGGGGGCAATTTTTGCTCCAAATTTTGCAATCCTGTTTGTGGACGATATAGAGATGAACACCATCCTTAACTGTATGAATCCATTTCTTTCGAAAATACGTACATGGCGCAGATACATAGATGACGTCTTCATGATCTGGTCTGGTACTAACACTGAACTAGAAGCATTTTGTTCCTGGCTTAATAATGCACAAGCCGACCTTAGGTTCACTCACAACTATGACAACACCAAGATAGATTATCTTGACGTTTCCATTAAGTGCGCTAATGGTGAGCTCTACACTACTCTATTTAGAAAACCCACTGAGCGCAACACCCTCCTTCAATACAACAGTGCACACCCCAGGGCGCTGAGAGATGGCCTGCCCTATGGGCAATTCTTGAGAATCAGAAGGAACTGTAAGTTTAAAGAAGACTTCTTCCAAGAATCTGAATTACTCTGTAAAAAACTGACCGACAGAGGATACCCAAGGCGGCTAGTCAAACGTTCCATGAAACGTGCCTGGTATTCCCATCGCGAACACCTTCTACAACCCAGAGAAAGAACACCCCTTTCTAGAATCACGTGTGTAACCACATTTTGCCCTGCCAGCAACAAGGTTACCAAAATGATAAAAAAACATTGGAAAGTCCTTGCTCCTCTAGATCTTACTACAGATACCCCTCTCTTTGCTTTTAAAAGAGGACGTAACATTAGGGATCACCTAGTGAGGGCCCAAAAATCCACTACTAAGGACCATTCTATACATTCCTTTCTCAACCTACCACCACTGAAAGGTCACTATAAATGTAATAACTGTATGGCATGCGAATCCACCTCTAACACGAAACTGTTTGAATATGAGAATTCGAAGTACACATTACAATGTTTCACTAATTGTATCTCACAAAATGTAATTTACTGCATTGAATGTCCCTGTAAACTGCGGTACATTGGGCAAACCACACAGAAGATCAAGTCCAGAATTGCCCAACACAGAAGTAGAATCAAATGCAAGATTACAACAGCACCACTCGTGGAACATTTCATTGAAAAAGGACACTCAGAAACAGACTTCACGTGGCAAGTGATTGACAGCTTACATCCCAGCTACAGAGGTGGTAACCAACAACAAATCCTTAACCGCCTTGAATGTAAATGGATTTTCAAATGTCGAACTATCGAAAATGGACTGAACTCCCTGGAGGAATGGAATGCCATTCTTTAAAAACCCTTTTTCTACAGAACTACAGACACAGATTATGCTCTGACCTTTTACGATTCCTGTTGCCTTGCTTACTCTAGTGGTAATCCCTGCGGTCTCGCATACTTTAATACCATTTAAGACCACAGCAATACTGAACATTTGTATCGATTTATTTACGTCATCATTAATTTTATTTATTACTTTTTTATTGTTGCATTTTACAATATGCACTTTGTTCACTATCTATTCAATAATTTTTACTCATTAAGCTATCGTACCAATGGATACACGAGGAAACTATATATAGTGGTTTTGGCTCCCCTCCATTTCCCAGCAAGTTTCAATCCTTCAGCTGCTGGCAATTATCCAGGACGCACACTCAGGCACACATGCTGTTTCCCCAATCAGCAACACCTGTTTCCTATCAACAATGGCCTGAGGCTCCCTCCAGCTGAGACCAAGTATAAATAGCTTACACACACGGCGCTCCTCCCTCATTCATTAGCCAGCTACAGCAGCAGCAGGACGTTCTAGGCTGCACGGCTTCAGGCATCCATTCAATGCCCTGTCGCCCTACCAAATAAGTAAGTTACTCTGCTCCCCTGCGCTTCTGGTTTCACGAGCGCCAGGCTCATGTCACTGATTTTCCCTTTCTCTTATCATTTACTATCCAGATTGATGCTGCCCAGGTTGACTTTAGCACTGCCCTGCTGCACAGCCTAAGTCCAATTTATTTCGCCTGAAGAAACCCAGTAAGTTCCTGACTTGTCCACTACCTACACACATTTCCCCCCCCCCCCCTCTTTGGTGTATTACCTTCCTCACGCGCCGTTCCTTAACTACGGCTCTCCCCCCTTTCTTTTTTTCACATAGTCTGGCGGTTTAAAATATACTGCCTACGGGGAGCCCTCAACTCCCGTCCTGAAGTACTGACCCCAGGAACTACTCAGCCATACACATGGTTAAACTCAAGTAAGTGCATCGCCCCTGCCCTACACGTAGAGTCTTCCCTTCATAAAATAATACAGACCTTGTCACCGCTCATAGCGCGTCTTTCTCTCAGTAACGGCGACTAATTAGGACCGTTTTCAGCCTGTTTTGTAATTTTATTTTCCTCCTCACTCACGCCATTTCCTAACTGCTTGCTTTAAGACATAGCAACACCAGTATGATACCATCTTCTTAGTTTCACAACAGGGTCTGAATTAATTCCCACAGTGAATAAGTGCTTTACCAACCGGTTTTGTAAATCCTACTCCTTCCCTTCCTTGAGCCAAATTATTGTTCCTCCTTGGACTTCTTGATTAAATACACCAGTCCAATACTCAAACTAATCATTTCTACATAGGGAGCTAAATGTAATTTATATTTTGTCTGAATGCATATATACAGGGTCATAAATATTTGTTTTCCTTTACCCTTTTTCCCCTTTTTCTCCCCCCTTCCTTTTCCCCCCTTCTTCCCTTTTTCCTTTCCCCCCCTTTCCCCTCCCCTTCCCCTCTTAGCTAGCTCACCGTTGTCCTGAAGATGAACCCCAATACTTGGGTTCGAAACGTCGTCGACCATTTCACAACATGAACTCCTAAAAACTTGTATAAATCATTTAGGGAGTTCTACCATATTGTTGTCAATGTGATGTCTTTTTAAAAATTCACTACCACTCTTTCACAGCACGTTTTCTTTCACTTACTGTGTGAGCACCATAAAAAACTGAAACTGCTACGAATACATTTCTGTCATCTTGTGACCTACATGACCCTTTACAGACTCTTTTTTCCTGCTCCCTAGTGAATTAATTTCTTTGCTGGAAATAATAAGTGCCCCACTCTGGGTCGCGCTTTTTGCTTTTGGACCTTTTTAGGCCACACCTGAACCATTGTTTTTTATAAATCCAATTTCACCCCAGGTTCATATATCGGGGTACCCTTGTCTCCCATCAACCTCAATGTATCAAGAGGTGGCAAAATAAATTCTCCCACTTCACATTTCGGCTACACAGTTAAATCACGCCGTCAGATTCGAAACTCACTACAAAAACGATAGTGATAACGTGCATAGCCCCATCTGTGGTGCACTTACTACTCCAAAGAACTACTCAACTTCAGGTCCTCACGCAGGTCCACCATCGATGTTCTAGAAGCGCCATAACCTAGTTTATAAAGGGGATGTTGATTGGCGCTCAAGCGCAAGCCACTCCCCTTCCTTAGGCGAGTCACGGGCACGTCAGTCTAATCCAACGACATCGAAACAGGACAATATCTTCCTCTCGCATATGAAAGTTGCGGCAATCTTAAAGAAGACCACAACCTCTCTTAGTTCCATAAACCAGCATGTTACAATTCAACTGCTCACGTGTTGTCATCTGTCACGGTGACAGTTGTCAGGACCACAATTGATTCATAGCCCATAGGTCAACTCAATAAAAATCACACAAAACGACCCTAGTTCATTTTAATTATTTTACTAAAAAATTATATTTTAATTTGTGTCTACGTGTCAAACAAAACCATAAGGTAAATACCAATATTACCACGCATCAAAAAAACCTATTCCATTCATTGATATCCCGGGAAACTCCACTAACGTCTCCCCTCAGAGTCTTTCTGTCTTTTAAAAAAAATATATATATATAAAAAAGTGAATTGTACCGATCAAAATGCCATGAAACCGCTATGCACAATGTATCTGAAGATGTCAAAAACAAACGTGTTTTTCTTTAAATGCTTAGCCCATAGCGAAGGTACCAGGGAAAAAAAAAAATATATATATATATATATATATATATAAAAATATAAAATCATTTCCCATTTTTCACTTGGTGCTCAGCCCATACAGTTGGAACCAGGGTATAGAATCGTTCAAACCCTGTGTGCTGCTTTTTAGCCTGTCCACCCACCGTTGTTCACGGACCAACAAAAAACTGGCAATATCCACAGTATTAGGTGGAATGAAGGGTCTATCTAGTACTGTCCATCTAAGATCTAATTCACTATGTCTTTTCTCCTGGAAATGAGCCGTTAGTTTCGTATTAGTTTTGCCACACCTTATTGTACTCATATGTTCCAAAATACGAGTCTTCACCCGACGGGTAGTCATCCCTACATAAAACTTATAGCAAGGACACCTTATGAGGTAAATGACATTCTCTGTATTGCATGTTGTATGTTTCCTCTGCTCCCAGCGGCGGTTAGTTCCTATGTCCACTGTTTTCCCATTCAGTGAAAGAGGACAAGCCCTACAATAACCGCACGCATAATGCCCCATCACAGGAGGTAGGAAATGTTCTTGATTCTGTTCATTAGAGTGGTTTGTCAGCAGCCTCGGACATGTGTTAACAACCATATCTTTAATGCTGGCACTTTTTTTAAAAGAGAAAAGCGGAAAAGGTTGATCTAACCCGTTCGAATTGAGAATTCGCCAGTTTTTTTGTATTATCTTTTTAAGATGATTTGATGCCGTGTTAAATGTTGTGACACAAATACTGCTCTCAACTGTTTCTTTTTCGTTTGTTTCCAACAAGGCCTCCTATTGCAATTTCGTGCTCTTTTCTGGGCCTTTTTAATGACATACTCTGGATAATCTCTATGTCTGAGTTTATTACTCAGGTTATCTGCCTCTTTCTTGTAATCCCCAATTGAGGAACAGTTCCTACGAAGTCGTAGGAACTGTCCGTAGGGAAGATTTTCCCTAAGCGAGCGGGGATGAAAACTCTGAAAGGATAATAGATTATTCCTATCAGTGGCTTTGTGATAGACACTACTCACTAGCAATCCGTTCTCTGCTCTTATATTCAAATCCAAAAAGGGAAGTGAAGCATTAGTCATCGTGTTCGTAAAAAACAAAAAAGGATTTCTATGATTCAGCCAAACAAGAACATTTTCTGCCAAACTTCTACTTCCTCTCCAGATAATAAAAACGTCATCGATATATCTACGCCAAACCCTAATCTGATCGTGATATGGGTTGGCCGATGAAGCACACACTTTCCTCTTCAAATTTAGAAACATATAGACAAGCCAGACTTGGGGCACAAGAACTCCCCATGGAAGTTCCATGGGTTTGAAGAAAAAACCGATCTTCAAATTTAAAGAAATTTTTAGTTAGCGCCAGCTCCAAGAGACTTAAAATAAAGGCCCGGGGAGTTATATAATCCCATTCTTCAGAAAAAAGAATATTCTCGATCACCCTTAGGGTTTCTTGCTGCGGAATATTCGTATAGAGTGACTCTATATCAAGCCCGATCATCAAGTCACTGTCGGGATCAAACTCTAAGTCTTTAATAAGGTTCAAAACCTCCCTGGTATCTTTTAGATACGCTGGCATCTTCTTAACAAGAGGGCGCAAGAAAAAATCACAAAATTTGGACAAGGGCTCTAAGATGGAATTAGTACCCGAAACTATGGGGCGCCCAGGTGGTGGGCGTGTGGGTTTGTGCACTTTGGGCAAAATGTAAAAATACGGAACAGTCGGATGTTGTTTACAGAGAAAAAGAGCTTCCTTCTGACTGATCCAATCATTACCAACTGCCTCTTCCACATAAGAACCAATCAAAACTCTCAATTCTTCTGTAGGATCTCCAGGAAGGATTTTATAATTCCTTCTGTCATCCAAAAGACGGAGGCATTCGATATTATAAGCCTCTCTATCCTGAATCACAATAGCTCCGCCTTTGTCGGCGGGTTTTATAATTAACATTGGATCGTCTCTCAGTTCATTCAAAGCCTGCCTTTCACTTCTAGATAAGTTGAAGAACGGCTTCTCACTCTCTGATGTTTCCATCATTTCTACATCCCTCATCACAGCCTGTTCAAAAACTCCCACCTCTGGGGGTAACTGGCCCACACTGGGAACAAAGGTCGATTTATTCCTCAATCCTGTGTCGTCCTCTCTCTCAATCGTCTCCTTGCCTTCAAAGAACACTTTCAAACGCACACTGCGAAAAAATCCAGCCAATTCACACTTCAATTTGAATGAATCTAGCTGATTCGTTGGGACAAAACCCAATCCTTTGGACAAAACCCTCTCCTGTGTCTCCGTCAATGTTCTGACACTCAAATTCATAACTAGATGTGTTCCCTGCTGGTGCTGGGTTCCCCATCTCGTGCCATACTGCGTGTTATTCTCTGATTCATGTCCTCCCACTGTACTCTCTGTGTCTTCTGTGTCTTCTGCCTCCCTCTCCCCCTGCCTCTCTCTAAAAAAGGTTGGTATTCATTAGGGAAGAATTGAGGCGGTCCCATAGGTGGATACATGGGCGGCCATCCAAACCCCATCTGAGGTCCTTGTTGGTATGTGCGTGAGTAACCCCTAGACCAGCCTCTACCTCTGTATCTAGGTCTATAGTCCGCATCACTACTGTCACTTCCTGAACTGGATGTATCTATGTGAGTTCTTATCGGTTTCTTTTGTGTGTTCTGGATTTCCTTCATTTTAACATAATCATCATTAACCTAAGGGTACACCTTTTCCTCGCAAATTTCTTTAAATCCTTTTGTAGTTTATTCACTTTGGAATTCATTAGGTACTCCTTATATTCATTAACAGTGTTATTTGTCTCCTCAAGTTTCTTTTTAAACACAGAAATTTGTATCTGTGTTCTCAAGTTGTCCTCACTGGTCTGAATTTTAATCAATAGATCATCAGAGATTCTCTTAGCAGTGTCTATGATTAAAATCTCTAGAGCACCTCCAGGCGATCAATGACCAATTCTTTCGAAAGGAAGCATCCTCTAAAAAGATTAGAGGTTCATTGACCACCAGGAGTCCCCTTGGGGCTGCATTAGCTCTTAAATATTCAGTGAGAATGGCTCCATGCAAAATAGTTTTCACTTGTGTCCTTTTCAATTCAGTCAGAGAGTCCCAGCCTTCCACCTGTGTAAGTGCCTGTGTAAGTGTGGTGTCACCCAGCAGAGGGGGGCATGATAAAATACTAGCAGCAGCCTCATCACCGTAAGCAAGGCCCTGTTCCTCCATAGCTAGTGTCAATTATAATCACCTTCCGTCTATTTGACTGCTTGATCTCGGGTAATACCCGCTCACGTCTCTACGGCTCAGCGGCCGTGTTAACTCAAAATATCACAAAGAAGAGAGACTAGGGAAAAAAAGCCTTCTCTGACTCCCCTGTCATCAAAGAAAACTCACTCAACAGAGAAGAACTGAAACCATTACAACTCCTTGTTCAAACCGAAAGGAGCGACTGTATAAAAGGTCCTTTACTTCCAACCTTACAGAATAAGGACACAGAGGATAAGGTAAAAGCAAAAGAGAAAGAAAAAGAAAGACAACATTTGTCTTAATACTGCCCTCACACACTTTGCAGTGTCATGCTTCATCATAGGGCCGCATCTGACGTCCCGGTGCAGACCAACACCATGGACGGAGCGCAATTATTTTAGATATCTATGTGAAGAAAAGTGGTGAGGGTACAGAAGAAAGTGGTGGAAAAAACACACCAACATAAACCCACAACAAAGGGATGTAAAGGAAAAGATATTCCCTTCAGAAGGGACCAAAAGAGTGCAGACACACACAATTAAAACAACCTAAGGGGAAACTGCCATCACTCTTTATTAAAGTGACCCCTTGGTAGGATTAAAAATCAATAAACGGGATAATCAGGGAGGTAAAGACCCCTATATCCCTGCTGCAATTACCAACATGTTTCAGCCATTATTTCACGCCCAACAGGGTCGCTCTGGCATTCGTCAGGGTGTTGGTCCCAAGTTACCTGGTCTTCACCCCTAATTGGAGTTATTACCTTATGTCAACAGGCTAGAGTCCTGCAAGATAGTATACTCTGGGAAATTTCCGAGAGAAAACAATTTCCTGTAAAGAAAAGTAGAACATGTAATTACTGTTCTACTACCTTATTCCTAAATCTTTACATAATGCCATAATGCCATACACCCTCATCCTCTGCAACACCACACCAAATGGCATATAGTTACTCCACACATAAATGGACCAACCTCTAATTGATGATTCTATCATCCTCACCATGAACTCACACTAAGGCAACACCACATTGTACGTGAGCACAAACTAGGACTCCCTTAAGTGCTTAATACATTAATATGTACCCATTTCCAAAAAACCCAAACACGTGGCCTCTCTTTACCCCTTGATGGTTATTAGACACTTTCACTCAAATTTGTCCTTAAACTTACACAGGTTTATTAGAAATTCTCCAAACCCGGGACCTTTGTGGGACCGTGGCCTTGTAGTCACACTCTGGAATTCATGGAATGGGGAGGAAACAAAAACGAAACAAAACTGTATTACCATCAGATTATGTCTTTAAAACTGTCTAGGGTACTCTTCAACTCCACCCTTTCCCTATATATAAGACGTACTTCTTGACCACGCCAGAGCCCCAATTACATCTCTGCCCATAGGGCCCATTGTCTAACAAAACTCTGTGTAGTGATAAATACACCAGGATTAATCTCGCGGTCGATCAACTTAACCCGATCATGTTTTGGGCAAAACTGTCCTCTTCAGTGCCAATGTATCAAGACGTGGCAAAATAAATTCTCCCACTTCACATTTCGGCTACACAGTTAAATCACGCCGTCAGATTCGAAACTCACTACAAAAACGATAGTGATAACGTGCATAGCCCCATCTGTGGTGCACTTACTACTCCAAAGAACCACTCAACTTCAGGTCCTCACGCAGGTCCACCGTCGATGTTCTAGAAGCGCCATAACCTAGTTTATAAAGGGGATGTTGATTGGCGCTCAAGCGCAAGCCACTCCCCTTCCTTAGGCGAGTCACGGGCACGTCAGTCTAATCCAACGACATCGAAACAGGACAATATCTTCCTCTCGCATATGAAAGTTGCGGCCATCTTAAAGAAGACCACAACCTCTCTTAGTTCCATAAACCAGCATGTTACAATTCAACTGCTCACGTGTTGTCATCTGTCACGGTGACAGTTGTCAGGACCACAATTGATTCATAGCCCATAGGTCAACTCAATAAAAATCACACAAAACGACCCTAGTTCATTTTAATTATTTTACTAAAAAATTATATTTTAATTTGTGTCTACGTGTCAAACAAAACCATAAGGTAAATACCAATATTACACCACAGACTCTATACGCAGTCATGGGTAAAATGCCCACAAAACGTGAGCAAATACATTTCTGGATAGCTCAAAAAATTACTCAAATCGAAGCAGTATTTCCAAATACTAGCCCGTATGAGAAACACAGAATACTGACAATCAGTTTACCAATGGGGATCACACCACAACTAGAAGACTGCACCACTTGGGGCTCAGTCTTTGCTGCCATCTATACCAAAACACATGGCATTCCATCAATTGCGGTAATACCTGATGTCCTGAAACAAATTCAAAACGAATACGGGGCAGAGCCTGCTCTAAATTTAGGTATGAAATTACTGAAAAATTTCGACCAGGTCTCAACAATAATATTATCTAATATTAAAGGGGAGGCAGCAGCAGTTGCGATCCGCCAAAAATTAAGGGAATTTGATGTTACAGAACATCAAACAGAGCTACCCAGAATTATAGAACAATCTTATGCAGAATTAGGCAGAGATAGTTTGGGTGGAAGACCAGTGAAGCCGAAACTATCTGAAAGTCCTGAGAAGGACTCAAACAAACTCCTACATCTTCTAAAAAGAAGTGGGATACTAATAAACAAAATTCAAACGAGAAACATTCTCAATCCCGAGGTAGGTCTCCTCAAAAGGAGCCCTCTGAAAGGAGGTATAACCTCAGGAATAGGGATAATTTGAGAAAACCTGACAGGTATCAAGACACTGATACACGTTCCTCTCGTCCCTTTCAGATCTCATCACAGACTTCGGAAAGAAGAGGACGATCGGAACATAGAGAAGAACGCGTGAAATCGAAAGACGACAAACACGCTCCAAAAACTAAAGTAAAACCTCAATTCTCCAAAAAGAAAGTAGCAGGTCTAAAGATCAGACATGCCGAGAATACTGAGAACACAACTCAAGAACGGAGAATGGGCTCAGACAATGCTGGACAGTGAAGCAGAAGTCACAATAGTTCGCCAGAACCTGAAGGAACTTCTGGAGATAGTGGACTTGAATGAGTACATTACAGTCGAGACTGTAGACACCAGGGTTAGTACTCCACAAAAGTTATATGAAATAACACTCCGGATGGAGGGAGACAAACCTAGGCAGGTGAAAGCACTTATTTGGGAAAGACTATCCAGGGGCTATGACATACTTCTAGCAGAAAAGGACTGGCCACCACAATTTGTCAGGGAGTGCCCACATTGCGAGGACATTATTATGCCTGCCTTCTCCAACCATATTCCAATTCACCTAAAATATACATATGCCAGGAAATGGGCAGTGGCCCAGGCCCCAGCATTATATAAAAATCATGTAGGATGGGATGAGGACTCACCTCACCATAAAATACATCTGAAACATGAACCAACTGCACAAAGGCAGTACCCAATAAAGCAAGAAGCTAAAAAACAGGTCAGGGAGATCTTAGATCAACTTGAATACCAAGGGGTGATTGAAACATGCACTCTCCTCAATGAACAATCCTTTGTTTCCTGTCTCCAAACCAGACAATACATATCGTCTAGTTTTGGACTACAGACACCTAAACACTTGTTCTAAAACTTTTGCAGTGCAAAATGCACATAACACAGCATTAATGAATAACATTGTGCGTAAAAAATATAAAACAACATTAGACATCTCAAATGGTTTCTTTTGTCAAAACATAGCACCTGAAAGCAGGTACTTAACAGCATTCTCCATAATGGGGACCCAGCGTCACTTTTGTCGACTCCCACAAGGGTTCAACAACAACCCAGGTTTATTCTCAGCGAGGGTAACGGAGTTACTACAAATTTATGACAATGAGGCATTGTCCTATGTCGATGACATCTATCTGACAGACAATGACCTGGACAAACACTTGAACAGGGTGAGCACCATTATACTGGGTTTCGCCTCTGAGGGCTACAAGTTCAACTTTAAAAAGTCCAGAATTGCCCATCTCAATGTCCTATTTCTAGGATATGAGCTTGGCAGCTAACTTTTTAGAAAAGTGTGCGCTCCTCCAACCTCCAAAAACTCAAAAAAACTTACAATCCATACTGGGTTTCCTAAATTTTGGAAGAACATACATTCTAAATTACGCAGAAAGGGTTAAACCTCTCTACGCATTAATCAAACCTGATTTTTCGATCAGAAACTGGACACAGGAACACACAGAAATCTTGCGTTCACTCCAGGCTAACATGTTAGCAACAAATTACTTACAAACACGCGTAAGTCAACGCAATTTGGTAATCCGAATAATTTCGGGTCAATGTGGATTCACCTACTTAACCTTCAATGAGGGTGAGAAAATACCAATCGCATACAAATCCCATTTGTACACACAAGCGGAAATGCGCTTCAGTTCTACTGAAAAATTCTAACAGCAGTTCAAACCGCTGTAGCAAAAGAAAGAGCCTTAGCCCAAGGGAAACGCATTATTGTCGTAACCCGGTACCAGCTTTAGAAGCGGTCACAAAAGCAAGCATTCCAAATGCTAAAGCATTACATCCAAGATAGATACAATGGGTTAATTCTCTTGCTGCAACAGATGTTGAATATGTTTTTGATCCAGATTTAAAAACACAAGCATTCCTGCAATACGAACATGAATGTCCTCTGCCTACTGAAATTCTGCCTCTCGATCAGTACGAATTCATAATTTACACTGACGGATCCGCACAACCCGCAATAGGGAGTAAGCAAGCTTACAGTGCAGCGTGTGCAATCGTTAAAGGTCGCATGCGAAATGGCATCTTCAGACCTATGGTCACAAAAACACAGTCTCTAGGAGATTGTACAGCTCAGCGAGCTGAACTACAAGCATTCAAACTGGCACTTGAAAGTACAGATCGAGAATTCCCCACACTGATAGTGTGCGATTCCTTTTACTGTGTTCAGTCGTATAATGACTATATACAAAACTGGCTTGAAAAGGGTTTCAAAGATGCGAAAGGTGGCACAATAAAGAATAAACTGCTTTGGGAACAAGTAGTTCAGTTGAAAAACGAACTACCAAAGGCTCACGTGATCCACACACTGAGTCATCAACGTGATGGCGTTCACGTTGCAGGGAATTCATTGGCTGATGAAGCCGCAAAGGGGGCTGTGCAGATGGCTTCCGTAGCTGGGATCACTCGTTCAAAAACAAAAATAGACAGTGAGATAATGTTGGCTGTCAATGCTTCAAGCAAAGGCAGCAGTGCAGCGTTACCAAAAAAGTTTCCACTCAAGTACTCTTATGTAATTGATGCGAACAACGTTCCTTTTGCTCGAATCCCTGGAGTGGGGGATAGGGTAATTCCAAACATGGAACGCAGAGCAGCCTTGATTTATGAAACACATTTGGGGGAGGGTCTGTCACATCAAGGGATCTCTAAAACAATTTTGACATTAAAAGAGATGTACTGGTGGCCTGGAATGAATACAGAAATTCACATATTCATCAACAACTGCTAAGACTGTAAATTACAGCGAGAGAGCCACCAGACACCATGCTGCGAATGCGGCAACCCAGTACAGACACCATTGTTAGACGGCATTCGACTATCTACGCGCCTGCGTCCTACTGGACAAAGGCATTCCCACAAATACTGAATCTAGGTTCCAATGGTTATGGCCTCAGCGCTCGGCTGACGCTCGAACTGTTATAAAAGATTTGCGAGTCTTTATCGGCACATACGCAATAGGCACGCTACATTCTGACCAGGGTCCTGCGTTTAGCTCTAGGGCTTACAAAGAAGCCATGGCCAGTCTGGGCGTTGCATTGCGGTACTCCTCCCCATTCCATCCTGAGGGAAATTCTGTTGTGGAAAGGAAAAACCGGGACATAAAGCAGTCTATAACAGCTAGGGTATTAGGTTCGGGTGATGGGTGGGTCAAACACCTTAGTGGGGTTCAACGCTCTTTGAATAATCTGCCAAGAAGTTCTCTAGGGGGGTCACTCCATATGAGGTCCTATTTTGGACAAGAATGTGGGTACCAGACCTTGAACACGTAGGCACAGTGGTGGAAAATAAACCGTTTGATATCAAAGATCGTTTGGCTGTTTTACAGGAACTAAATAAATTAAGAACGCAACAAAGCAACGAATTGGGGGGCGGAGCTTGCTCGCGACCAAGTTGGCCACTTGAGCCCATCGCTCCGTGACACCGTTCCACTATCCGCAATTTATCCTGTAGCCCCGCAGCCTGTTGTACCTGCAACAACGAGCCTGGCGCACTGAAACTCGCCAGGAACCCGGAGGTCGAACGCCGGCGTCCGGCGGCCGCGTGCGGCCGACACACGGGACTCCGTTGGCGTCCGCGTTGCAAGGCCTGGATCCCCGGACTGTCGTGGCGACTTGTGGCGGTCCGGAGGCGACGGAGTGCGGGTGGAGCTGCGGGCGGCTGACTGGTGCACTACGGACCTGGAGAGCCTGCTCTGCCTGTTTTCCCTGACGGACACGCACCACGCGAGGGGCCAGCGGACCAATAGAGCCTGCAGCACGGTGCGGTTGGCTTGAGGACGGCCCGGCGGTGAGTGCGAACGCTGAGATCAGACCCGTGGAGGGGTTGGCTCCAGGCGGGCGCCATTTGCAGGCCGGAGCACTGAGTGGGCTAGACTCTTGTGACCCCTCGGTCCCACCGTATTTGTTTGCCGCTGTTGTCCGAGGGCTAGTGGCCGGAGGCGGGCAGGAGCTCTCTGGGATACTCTATAACGAGGGGGCTCCCCTCCGGCCCGAGTGAGACGCGGGCTGCGGCAGCGATCGCTAAAGGGCGACTGCGGCGCTGTAGCGCGGACCGCCGGAGGTCGGGGTGCCTACCACGTTGCTGACAGCCTCGATTCACGGAGGCGGCTCCCGGATGCGGTGGGCGCCCGAGTGGCTGAGAACGACGACATACTGGAGACGGCAGACAGGGCTGCCGGCGGAGCGAGGGACCAGGTACGGGGAGGTACGGAGGCCCACCATTATTCCGCTCAGTAGGAAGCACATTGTTGTTGGGCCCCCTACTTGTGCTGAGCGGGTGCTCTGGAACATCCGTGTCTGGCAATTGACAGCGAGGGATATTGGCCAATAGGAAGCCCAACTGGCGGATGGGATCGGAGTGGCTGTGGGCAACGCTTGCTGTCCGGAAGACCTAGCACAGGTGCAGGACCACGCAGGAGCCCTATATTGCGGGTACACCAGTGCGTCAGGATGGGCAGAGTGGACAGAGCACAACCTAAGTTATCCTTCGACCAGAAGCAATCAAAGTCGCATGACGCATCATCGGAGGAGTCCACCAGGGCGCAGGCTCCCATGGCGGAAGATGCTGGCCCGGATCTCCGCAGTCTACTAGTAGCTATGGAAAAAAGCCTGCAAAGCGGTATCACCTCCCTGGGTACGAAGATAGATGCCCTCTCCTACAGGATGGACAGAATGGGCGAGCGATTGGATAAGCACGCCGAGCGCTTAGACATGTCAGAGCGCAGAATAATGGAGGTAGAGGAAGCGCACACCACTCTGGATACGGAGCATAAGCAACTCGGAAGAGTCCTGCGGGTGCTCCAGGATAAAACGGAGGACTTGGAAGCGCGCTCACGTCGCTGCAACCTCAGGATTACAGGCCTACCGAAGACCACCTCAACCGGCAACATGGAACACTTTGTTGAACGCCTATTGGTCACACTACTGGGGGAAGGAGTCTTTTCCGCCATGTTTGTAGTGGAGAGAGCGCATCGGTCCCTGGGGCCTCGGCCACCTCCGGGGGCACCACCGCGTCCGATCATTGCGAAGTTGCTCAATTACCGAGATAGAGACACCGCCTTGAGATTGGCTAGGGAAAAACAATCTTTGTCCTACGAAGGTTCTGAGATATCCCTGTACCCGGACTTCACTGTACGTGTCCAGGAGGCACGCCGCCAGTTTGTCCCCATGAAAAAACAGCTGCGAGGGATGGGCATCGACTACGCCATGCTGTACCCTGCCAAGCTTCGGGTGAACAGACAGGGTCGGTCTCACATCTTTACTGACCCAAAGTTGCTGCAGAAGGCCCTGAAGGAGTGGGCCAAGGAGCAACGCCACAGCCCGGAACGACATCTACTTCTTGCAGAGGCGACAGGGGGATCCCTGGAGGATCAGGACTGACACAGGCGGAAGACCATCTCTCGATAAGTATGGTAACAGGGCGGGGGGAGGGCAGGTAGGGGGTGGCCAGGGGGTGGTGTGTGCAGTGCCTAATGCGAACTGGATTTTTCTGTCCGCGAACACGATTGGGGGGGAGCCCCGCTGGTCCAGCTCGTAAAATAATGCGGGGATGGCGGAGTGACAGTTGCAGATGTTGACGGACACAGTATGGGGCGGCTGCCTGTTGGGGCTGCCATTAAGGAGTCGCATAGAGACTGCGCTAGACGGCTGCGAGCTGCTGATGCGGACGCTTGGGGTAGTGTGTCCTGTACTTGGCTGATAGCGGCATCCCTGGTTGCAAGTGCCAGCTAATGCAATGGAATGGGTGGGCTGTGAGGCTGCAGCACAGACCACGAACGGTGTACGGGGGGCAGTCACTGCTTTTACTGTCTTTCTGATAGGTGCGAGCAACATCTGCCCACGAGTGCACCACACATAGGGAGATCTACTCAGTTGTGGGCGGGGGGGCGAAGGGTGGGTGGTTGGGAACCCAGGGGATGAATCGCGGCCGAGTTGGGGGTGGCCTGCTGTGGGTGGGGGGGGAAGAGTGGGGGGGAATGTTTGGGTGTTCTGGTTTATGAATGTTCTAGGCATTTTTATGCATGACATACTGATTGCTTATTTACTGCATAGATTGCAATACACAATGTGCTTTTATACATATGATGGTGGTACCTAGCGTGGTTAGCCCGACAGGGGTCCCGGACGCCATCCGCACGCTTACTTGGAACGTGCGGGGCCTTAACGATTACCGAAAACTACGTAAAGTCTTGAACTATTTACAAGGGCAGAATATCGACATTGCCCTCCTGCAGGAGACACACCTCCCATTGAACAGCACACTATTGCGCAGTAGGGGGCTGTTGGATAACATACATGCCTCGGGTTACACCACGCACTCCCGGGGGGTAATGACATGGGTTAATCCTAGGTCGGCTTTCTCTCTTGCCCAGCTGGACGCAGACAGAGACGGTCGCTATGTGATCTCCAGATGTCAGGGGAAAGGAATGGATTTAATTACAGTGAATGTTTATGGTCCTAACTTTGACTGCCCGGAGTTTTATACCACCCTCGCGGGCGCGGTTAGTAACTACCCGGATGCACGATACCTCTGGGGTGGGGACTTTAACTTGGTCAGGGACCCAAATCTGGATAGATCGGGGGGTCCGCCGAGGCGAATCTCGGCGGCGGCCAGAGAGCTGGAAAGTGTCATGGCAGGAGCGGACCTTTGCGACGTGTGGCGCGAGCGCCATCAGGAGAGAGGTGGTTATACTCACTACTCCGCTTATCACAATCTGCACACACGCATAGATTACTGGTTGGCATCCTCATCTCTTATGGGCTGTGTCTGGGAGTGTACGGTGTTGCCCAGGACTCTGTCGGATCATTCTCCCCTACTACTGGCTCTTGTTACGCCACGGAAGACCATCCCGCCATTTACTTGGCGGTTCCCACGTTATTCATTATTGGATCCCGTCTTCAAAAAAGACATGACTGACGCCATAGAAACTTATTTCGCCATTAATGTGGGCTCAGTGGATGATTTTCAGGTCGTGTGGGAAGCCTTCAAGGTCTACATACGGGGAGTGGCGATGGCCAAGCACTCGGGCGTACTCCGCGCTATCCGGCAGAGACTAGCTGCACTTGAACGGAGGCTAGGCGAACTGGAGGTACGCCAACTAAAAGGCGAGGATGAGGCAACCGCGCGCGAACTCAGGGCATTGCTGGAAGAATATCATGATGCAGCTGATAGCGAGGTCAAGCATCTAGGTAAATACGCCACGGCGCGGACGTACGGGGAGGGCGACAGGCCGGGCTCCACACTTGCACGCGTGTTGAAAGCCAAGCGATGTAAGACGTTAGTCACCGGAATTAAAACGACCGGGGGAGAGACATTAACGGAGGAGGAGGATATAGCTGACAGGTTTAAGCACTTTTATGCGGAGCTCTATGCCTCGCGGTCTCCTGGCTTGGAGAATGCAATTATTGACTATCTTGACCATATCCAGCTACCATTTCTCAATAACACACACCGAGAATTCCTGATGCGACCCATAGAGAAAGCAGAGATTTTAACGGCTCTATCAGGCATGAGAGCCTCTAGCGCTCCGGGGATGGACGGTTTAACGGTCGGCTTCTATAAAGCTTTTATTGACTTATTACTGCCACATATATCGGTGCTTTTTGATGACATGTGTGTCTCCGGTACTATGCCCCCATCGATGAGAGAGGCGGTGATTGTTGCCATCCCTAAATCTGGCAGGCCCTTGGATGAGTGTGGATCATACCGCCCTCTCTCCCTGCTCAACGTCGATACCAAACTGTATGCTAAGATCCTTGCTAACCGATTGGCCCCATTGGCTCCGATGCTGGTTGCACCTGAACAGGTGGGCTTCATCCCGGATAGGAACCTCACCTACAATTTGCGTACGGTGTTTGGTGCTATGCAACACACTAAGCAGGATTCTAAGGCAGTCGCGGTCTTCCTCGACATGGAGAAGGCCTTCGACTCCGTCGAGTGGCCCTTCATGAGGATGGTCCTGACTAGAATGGGATTGGGCCCCGTTTTCCTGCAACTGATCGGAGTACTTTATACTTCTCCGATGGCACGCATCAGAATAGGAAATCTTGTAACGGATTCCATCAAAATCTCCAGAGGTACGAGGCAGGGCTGCCCACTGTCCCTGATTTTATATGCGCTTGTCGCGGAACCTCTGGCGTGCGCGCTAAGGGAATACCATAGTAACAAGGGAGTCGCTTTTCCAACTTATAAGATCATAGTGTCATCATATGCGGATGACACGTTATTATATGTGCGAGAGCCTGAAAGTAACCTCTCCTCTGTCTTAAGGGAGGTAGTACATTTTGGGGCACTGTCGGGTTTGCGGGTCAATTGGCCTAAATCCACAATTTTTCCACTCACCCCCATCACAGCGCACTTCGAGCTGGACTTCCCGCTGCATTGGTCTACGGACGCGATCCGGTATCTCGGTGTACGCCTCCACACTGACCCGGAGGCAGTGTTCAGGGAGAACTACGGCACTGCAGTCAGCAGACTGGAGGTTGACGTAGAATCTTGGATTAAGTTGCCGCTGTCTCTGCTGGGTAAAATTTCGGTCATGAAGATGGTAGTTCTGCCCCGGTTCCTGTTTCTCTTTACAAACATCCCCATGGTATTACCGAGTACCTTCTTCCAGAGAGTCAGTAAATCACTGGTAAAACTAGCCTGGGCGGGTAAGCAGGCGAGGGTAAAATGGCAGATCCTTACGTTACCTTATCACATGGGGGGGCTCGGTGCGCCAGACCTTAATCTATATTACAGAGCGGCACAGGGCGCACACGCTTACTCTTGGAATCACGGTTCATCAGATATTCCGTTTATACGCATGGAAAAACTTTTTGCAGATCCGCTCCCACTCCCGGCCACGATCTTTGAATCTGTGGACCGCAGGACGGGGATTTTGGATTCTATCAACTCGACGCGACATGCTTGGCACGCCCTGCTACAAATGCAGGCGGGGGCACAGTTGTACGCACCGGCAATGCCCATTGAATGGGCTGGCTGGCCCCGTGCAGGGACAAGGGGGTTGTTAGAGCGTTGCAGTCATTAAACATACAGACCGTGGGAGACCTGTTTCACGACGGTACAGTTAAAACATGGGAGGGGGTGGAGGCGCCGGGGGTTAAAAGCACTATGTTACAACGGTTTCAGTTTCACAGGGTGCGGAGAGCACTGACAGAGACATTAGGCGAGGACTTACAAGAGCCCCCTGAGATGCTTGAACTGTCCTACATTATCCGGGCTACGTCGCCCCACAAAATAGTCTCCAACATATATAAATTAGCAATGTCTCATAGAGCAAACCATTATACCAAAGCCAGACTGGCCTGGCAGCGAGATTTACAACAGACCATAGAGGACCCTATGTGGCACTATTGCTGTACTAGCACCCGACGGATCTCCCTACACGGTAGGCACAGACTCATACATTTTAAGTACCTGAATAGGGTTTATTACACTCCGGAGAGGCTCCACAGATATGGGTTAAGGGAGAGCGCTGTTTGTGATAGGTGCCGAGCACCATCTGCTGATTTTTTCCACCTAGCATGGCAATGTCCTGGTGTGCACAAATACTGGGAATCAGTCTTTCTGGAACTGGGGAAAATTGTGGATACGGAGCTCCTTCCGACTCCGGCTTTGGCCCTTTTAGGGTATTCCCAGCACTTGCCTACGGCTATCCGAAGACTGGTAGACATGGGCCTTCTCCTGGCCAAACGGAGGGTTGCGATGTGTTGGTCGAGGGGCCCTCTCCCCACGCTGACCCAGTGGTCGCGAGACATGATTTACTGCAGCACTCAAACTGAGAATTTCAGCGAACTGCTCCCTCCCCGGAGTAGACCCAAGAATTTTTGGGGACTTTACGCAACATACATAACGATTAAGGAGTCGGACGGCGGCGGGGAGGTCCCGACGGATCCAGAAGGCCAGGTCCCTGACATGTCTAGTTGACTTACTGCCTGCGGTACGAGGAGGCCGTAGCCCCGTGCACCACCACGCACATAAGGCGTATGACTGCATGGGGAGAGAGTGAGGGTGCGAAGGGAGGACGAGAGAGATGTCCGTGCATATCTAATTGATTGGGGTCTCACTACATGGTCGCTCTGGTACTAGTACACAAATAATTGGTACATTATCCGTTTGTTTTTATTTGAAATGTAACAAACTATGGATGCTTTCGTAAAAAAGATTCTTTAGTGCATGCAAAACAATGTTGATCATGATGCCTTGGGGTTTTTTCTTTTAAAGTTTAGTTCATGATGGTAGCCACCACTTTGGGGGATCGGCCTTATAGCAGTGATTACGATTTAATTAAGAATAGCCGCCGGCCTCAGGGTTGTAGGCAAATGGCTGTGTTTGACTGTGAGCCTTTCAATAAAAAGTTTTTTAAAAAAACACAAAAAAAACAAAGCAACAAATTCCTACAGCCAACCACCACTGGGGATCAACCGGCTGTCCCGGCAAGGCCTGTCTGGATTCCAAAACTTGGGGATCTAGTCAGAGAAAAAATTGCGGACAAGAAGGAATTTGGACCTTCTTACAGACAACCAGTACCCGTCCTAGCAGTTCAAGGAACAAGAACAGTACTTCTGCCGCCCCTTGCTGGAAGAAAGGAGAAAAGATTTGTGTCCATCGACCTGATCAAACCACAGTATGTGGCCAATACTAAATAGTAGGCCTCGTGGACTCCGACCT
This sequence comes from Calotriton arnoldi, assembly GCA_963921515.1. Classification (NCBI taxonomy): domain Eukaryota; kingdom Metazoa; phylum Chordata; class Amphibia; order Caudata; family Salamandridae; genus Calotriton; species Calotriton arnoldi. Next base: position 179,849 of record CAWUFW010012630.1, read on the forward strand.
AGTAGCAGACGCACTCCTCTCGCTACTATCCAAGAGGTTCAGACTGAAAGACTGATAACAATCGAGAATTCGGCTGTAACAGATGGAGGACTAAGCAACAACGCTATGGAACTCATCCCTCTTGACAACAAAGTAACAGTTCGTCCTAATACACCTGTCTACACCAACGTGGCAAGTGATGAACTGGTTCCAGTGATTTCTACAAATCCTGATGCAATTCCAGCAATTGACAGAACTGCTTCTGGCTATTTCATTAACTTTGATACGTTCTCAGAAGATCCGAGTGAACCTGAAACGACGCCAGCATCATTCAAATTTAAGCAGCAAGTACAAGACTTTCTTCACTTTCTGAAAAAAACTTATTTGGTTTCTCCATGGATTGAACTCTGGATTACATCTGGACTTTTTGTTTTCCTGCTCTGGCTAGCTTTGGTAACAACTGTGAGCGTGCTTATAAGTGGCAGATACATCCATGTGAACACTGAAGGAAAAGGCGTGAACGTACTTTTGAAACCTCATAAATCTTCCCATCGTGAAGCAAGAGACTTGTCATCAGTGAACATCACAGCTGTTCCTATACAGGATGGTATAGTGTGGGACAAAACAGATTTTGAAATCTTCGGTCCGACGGAACAATTGAACATTCCACTAAGTGTTTAAAATTTCACTAAGTGATCTAATTACGTCCAGTACCTATTCAGATGATTGGGACTTTGAGACTGTGAATGACATTATGTTTGACCTAGAAAAATCTGCTGCATTTTCTAAACATGAATATTTAGAGGGTTCATCAGACTTTGAACAACTGTATTGTTATAACCACTATGGTCATCATTATTTGCATAAAACTGCATATCCAAGAAATGTGTTTATGTTTAACCAATGGGAACATTGTCCTACACCACCTAAAGGTAGTTCAAAAACATTTGCTAGTAAATTTCCATATTTTTCAGGTTACAATACATCTGATCCAGAAATGTTTTACTATAAAAATGTAAACAAGACAGGACTGAAAATTATGTTAACAAATACAAAACAGATTTACTCTGCATTATTTAATGCCCAACTGTCTAGACAGGGTTTCGACTTTTGGAAAGACACAATAGACACCAAAACAGTCTGGGGTACTAAAGATTGGCAAGTGCAGGGGATAGAAGCTTTATTTAGAGCCTGTATCATCCCTGAACAAATAATGTTTTTGAATGAAACCATCCAACAAACATCTTGTCTTGGATTAGCCAAGATCAAAGAAATGAACACACCTTCTGTACCAACACCTGCCAGAGATAACGATACACAGGCAGTGGTGCCAGTTGACAATATACTACAACTCAACAGATCTAATCCTGATTGGAAAAAATGGTTGATCTGGCCCACAGACACGAATAACTGTCAGGAAAGATTCCTGAATAAAACTCAGGGCTTTACTATTCATAGGCCAGACCCAAGATACGTCCAAAGACAACATCCGGGGGTAGTAACAACATACAGTGTAGGAAAATTATGCCTCGATTGGCTGCATAAGTCTACACTACAGGATGTGAAACAACACTTAGCCTTACTTAAAAAGGACGCAGACCTTAGGGAATTCTTGCTTGGACCAAGAAAACCGCGTCAAAAACGTTTCATATATGCCGGCATTTATGCTGCCTATAATGAAGCATGGAAAGTATCACAGATGGAGGCTGCAGAACGAATACGTGAACTTGATCGTATTAATTTAGAGAAAACACTCTCTGTGGTCGACAATGGGTTAACAACTTTGTCCTCCAGAATATATTCATTGGATGGCATTGTATCCTCTGCTATCGACATACTAGAACAAGATTTGGCGATGTTACAGCAAGGCCAGCCTCAATTACGTTCTATTATGTTATTAAGCTGGACGCTGCTATCTTTGCGAGCTGGCTATGTGCCTTGGCGTTTCATCAACACATCGGCTCTGTTTGCAGAATACAATCTAACTGATAAACAGATCGAACTGGCACAAAGAGGAGCAAAGTATACAGTGCTGAGCATTGAAAAACTGGAAAAGTTACCATTCACAGTGGCAGAAAAACCAGCTACAGAATGGCTTATTCATGGCAAAATAACATTACCTGTGAGTACTTTTCAGTTTCAGTATTGCCTCAGACAAATGCAAGCAGGCAAATATGAAAGGTTGGGTAAGGAATACATTAAGACATCTTGGGATTTACTGTATACATATAGATGTTGGAGTGGGGATCGTGAAGTGTTTTTGAGCGGTACAAACTGTAAACGTGCACTAAGCGGTTCGCTTATATGTCAGGACATTTCTTTACATGGGGCTTGTAATGGTTCTATGGCAAATTTGTCTTGCCATCAGCAAGGTACACCAGCTGCTGTGATTAATCCAACGTTTGGACAACTTTCTAATGGGAGTTACCTCATGTTGAATGATCAGAGTTGCTGCGGCATGCTTCCAGGCATCCCATATCTAGTAACGGTCAACTCTAGGGTCACTTGCTGTATGCAAGTATTGTTTGCCCCAATAGACACAGTCAGGGAGTCGCCTCTATGGCCTTCGCTGAACGTCTCTTTTGTAAGATTTGATACTTTGAGCAGAATGAAAGCCATGCTTTTACAACAAACAGTGCCTTTGACCTCGGCCAAAGAAACCTATGATCTACAAGTAGCAAGGACTTCGGCTGAGATACAGACTTTAATACGTACAAACTGCCCTATACATTTCGTAGAAATGATAGGACGTATCTTCAATATGTCTGATACAACCGGAATTGTACATGTATTTAAGAGCATCTGCTCCGGTCTGTTAACACCTTTCCAGGCAATACTCGGAATCATCCCGAACTTTGCACATTCGGTGTTTGGTGGCATACCATTAATTCTAGCACTTGTTGCCGGAATTCTATTTCTCTTCCTGCTATTGCACTATGGCCAGCCTATTCGCAGACATCACTCCAAGCGAAATGGAGAAAGCTCTCCTTGAACGAAAGTGCCGTGAGCGAATAGTACAGCTATTGGGCATGACTCGTCTACGGGACCTTAATATAACTTGGTTCCTGTCATTCAGACCAATCTGGCAAGATTGCATCTTACCTGTTCTACGATGCCTGCTATGCGGTGAAGAATGCGTGTTGGACACCTGTCTAACATTTCCATCAGCTACGCCAATGGATGTCGATACTCTGCTGGTCCCGATAACAGCCCATGCTCTGTGTTGTCCCCAGATGCTACCGATCCTGATGTCAGCATTCATTGAGATCTCACAGACGCTTCCGGCTGCTGCTGAGGTACGTGAAAGAACTACAGGCACACAGGTAACAACGGACGCGAACATTGCTGCGGCAACCTATGCTGGAAGCGATGCTTCTCATCTCTGTGCAATTAATCTACTTCACGAGGTGTTCCAACTGACACCAACCACAGTGGACGATGTTTTGTCTATAGAAATAGATGATCTCATGTTTACACCAGACCCGTAAACTGACTCTGATTCAGCATACAGTGTCCCAGAGATGCAGTAACAATTTGGCCTTCATTCTACAAAACAACTTGGAACTCTACCAAAATTGAACTTTTTTCCCATTTTTCGAACGAAAAGGGCACTTCAATCTGCTTAAAGTAAAACTAGCCTTATAATACAGACTTCAAGGTACTTCCACGGACACTTAGTCATCTTGTGTGTCAGTTCATTAATTTTCATGACATGAAATGACTCTGATTTTTGAACAACTTATCGATCATTTTCTGTCACATGTAAATATTACTGCTTCTTTCATTCCAATTGCATTTATTTTCGAACTTTATGCCTGAAATGAAAAGCATTTGCTTCAAATGTACAGTACCTTTTGCATTTTTTACTATGTTTTTTAATGCTTTTAAGAAATATTTTTAAATATGCGGTACTCCATTTTATGTTTAGCATTTTAAATGTTTAGCATTTTAGTATTATCGTACACACGAAAGTGGAGTGGGTGTTGTATTCCTCTTAGGGTGTCCATAAACGGGCTTTCCAGTATCATGTCCTTATATAGGCACAATTCGCCCTGTCCTTATATACGCATAAAATCCCAGCCCTTATTTAGGCATTAAACCGTGCACTCCAAATACAGGCATGGTCTCTGACATCCGTCCACCCTAACTTCACAACGAGTTCTTGAAGAACAGACCCTTAGGCTGCGGGAGTTTCCCTAGTCCAGGACTATTGATTTCTTCAAGGACTCATATATTATGCATGAACCATTATTCCTTAGGGGTTCATTCATGACGCCTTTCGCTGTCCGACTCACGTCAAAACTAACATTCTTAGGTGCTTCTCAGGTATAAATATACCTTCCCTAGCCCCTGTAAATCAGAGGAGACCTCGACTTCAGAGGAGCCCGTATCCCGGCCTGACGCACTGAGAAGACGCTGTCATCCCTGCACGCAGAGAGTCCAGCTTCCAGTGATCTGACTTCCCTTGCGGGGTGTTGGAGTTCGAGTCTGGCAAAGAGATTCCTACCTCTCTAATTCTTCAGGTATGGAGCAGACTAGAACCTAGAGGGACTCTTGGCATACTAGGCATACTGGGGTTAGCGTACTCTTAGTATACCATAGTAAGGAATACTTCACCTACTTCATACCTCGTCCTATACCTAGGTTAGGTTAGGTACATTGGGGTAGAACTAGATCAGAAACGCATCGTATGAGTACTCGCATTTTTAGTCTGTGTTATTTATGTAACAGCATATGTACTAAAAGATAATGCTCTCGCAGTATTATTTATTTCTACTGCTCACACTGTACATTATTTATCTCGCATACTGTCTTGTGATCGTAACAGCACATTTTACTTACACCAGAAACAAGACTGTTCAATAAATCTTTTATTGAAACGCCCGTCTATTTCTTTCTGTGTAACTTGGAGAAAACTAAGCATGCACGACTGAGCTGAGTGAAATAGTTATCTATTGTTTCCACGACTCTGGGACACGTTCTGATTCTAAAGGGAAACACAGTGGTCATGTTTTGCGGCTGCCAGAAACTACTCCCTTCTTGTTGTCAAGGAGTTTCTAGTGGCCTCTGAGCTAGCTGGCACAAGTAATTAAGTTTAATATACTCGATAGGGACATACTGACCTTAGTCCTATGTCAAACCTATAGGATATATTATTCCAATGCGCAGAGCCTATTAGGGAAATAGGAGCTACACTACACTATGATGTTGGGATCGCTATACTTTATTCATTAACTGCTCAAAGAAGTTTCATTGGTTGCCCCTTACTGGTGACCTGTCGTTTACTTAGAGTTTTGGACTGTCTGTGTTTGCTCTGCCCTGCTTATTGCCTTTGGATTAATTTGTCAGTGTTGATAAGATATGAATTGAACCAATATCCCCTGATGTGACCATTATTGTTACTTCTTTTGTTTATGATGTGTGGCATCAAGACACATCAAGAAAGCAAGCTGGTTCACCCCTGCACTCCAAGAGACCAGACCCTCCTGCAGATGACGCGAAAAGACATAGAGGAACAACAAAACCCCGGAAACATGTGCCGCCTACAAAGCAGCCACCACCACACACCACCAACTCATCAAATTCATAAGGAAGAAATCCCTTTAAGACAGAATCCTCACCAACGCACACAACACCAAAGAGCTCTTCTCCATCATCAAGGAATTCGCCAAACCCTGCAGCAAACCAACGGACATCTCACCCTCCTCAGAACTCTGCAACAGACTCAGCACCTTTTTCCACCACAAGATTAAGATGATCTACGACAACTTCGACAAGACCACCTCACAGTTCCTGCTCCCCCCTCATGCGACACCATCCAACAGACCCTACCCATATTGATCCCGCTCATGACAGAAAACACCTTGAAGACCAATCAATCAATCAATCAATCCACTTTATTTGATTAATTAAAATCATAAAAGTACAAGACATAAAATACATAGACACACACATTCCTATACAAAATTTTGGGAATAAAAGATTGAGCACAATCATATTTGTGTAATTCAGCAGCATCAAAGATTACAAAAGTTAAAAATTATTTCATTAAAATATCAGCATAATACAATATATAACATAAGAATCCATACAATAGCAGCAATGCAACTAGTAATGTTAAGATAATCCACAGAATACTCAGCTTCAGCAAATGAGGTTAATCGGCTCATTAAAGTGCGTAACAATATGCTTATTTTTTTTATTTCTTCCTGATCCTAATTGCAGCAACCAGAAAACAAGCAATATTAAAAATGTCCCATGTATTACTTAACATTTGCAGGTAAAGCAGTGCAGGTCTAACCTGTAGGAAACCCTTTTATTTAATAGGGGGACTAGGAACTTCCTACGTATATCCAAATAGAGGTCGCAGAACATTACAAAATGTAGGGTATCTTGTGTAGAAAAATTATCGCAAGAACACGGTCCTGCATCCTCTGGTTTACACCACCCCTCATAATCACCCAGGTTAAAATGAATCAAGTTAAAACGGAACCTAGTCAGGAGCCAACGATGGAACGGTTTAGTGACGGTTATCAGATACGGCTCAATTAATAACGACGTTTTTGTCAGAAAGTGAGCCCTAACTAAGTGTTTCTGTAGCTCCTGTTCTTCCCGTTCTGACATCAACATATTAATAAAGTTCATTCTAACCCCTTTCAGATCTTCCTTCCTAATCCTCTCCGGGGATTCAAATAGTTCTGGCCGCCCTATTTTGGATAGCATGGTTCTAACATATGCAAGCCAGTTAATATTACTTGCATTATCCAATTTGGCACAATCCCGCAATATCAAATGATTCAAGGTTAATTCTGGGTTAAGCTCATACTTTGAGCCAGCAGAGTAACGGCGCTGTACTCAAAGTATCAGAGACATAACCCAGCCCCAGTTCCTGGTGTATGGCAAAGGTTGAAGTAGATTGAGGAACAGACAGGAGACTACGTAAAAATCTGTTTTCCACTGTCTGTAGTCCTGCCTGTTGCTTGTATCCCCAAATAGATGAGCCATATGCTGCAATAGCCAAACACTTGGATCTATATAATTTTATAATGGCCTCCACAGGTCTAGCTCCCAACCGCTGGACAAATCCTAGTATGGCAGAGGTCGATCTAATTACTGCATTTTTTTTGATTTTTTGTTGGGGAACCCAAGAGCCTCTTTCATCGAACACTACTCCTAAATATGTAAACGAGGATACAGTAGTCACAACCCCCCCATTACAATAAAAAGTTTTTGCTTTAGGGGCTCTATGACTCGTAGTCATGATATGTGATTTCCCAATATTTACTACCAGGTCTAAAGACTGCATATAGGCTCCAAACGCATCCAGAAGCCGCTGGAGACCTACTGCAGTTCGTGCCAAAAGAACGGCATCGTCCGCGTATAGGAGAACCGGAATTGGACAGTCTCCTACACGCGGTATATCCAAGCTCGCCTCCACCAGAGATCTATCCAGGGCGTTAATATATCATGTAAAAAGCAGGGGTGCCAATATGCACCCCTGTCTTACGCCTCTTCTTGATTTAAAAGACTTTGAGCACTTGCCGTCTTGTGAAAGCCTAATTGATGCAGATAGGTCACGATGAAGATCAGCTAGGAAATAAACCAGACCCGGATCCAATCCCATTTCGAATAAAATACTCCACAGCTTCGACCTGTTAACCAGGTCGAAAGCTGAGGACAAATCCATAAAAGCCATTTTAAGCGAACCCTCTTTTGCCATAGTATATTTGCTAATTAATAAATACAGGTTAAGACATTGGTCCATAGTACTTCGTCCTTTTCTTAAACCGTACTGTAGATTGGAAACAATCTTGTTTTCATTGGACCAGTCTATAATCTTTTCTAAAATCACTTTGCCCAAAATTTTAACCGTCGAGTCAATTAGGGATATTGGTCTATAGCACCTCGGGTCCCCTCTCTGGCCCTTTTTAAAAACTGGTATAATAATCGACTGAGACCAGGATGCGGGAAACCCGCTCGTTCCTACGGCATTAAATACATTTGCAAGTATCTTAGCCCAAAATTTGGGGTTACACTTATAAAGATCTGCTGGGACACAGTCTGGACCTGGTGCTTTATTACTAGATGTGTCTTTTATTGCTCTCTCAACGTCTTCCTCATTAAAAAGAAGAGATACTGTATCTTGATGGGTTGATGCCTTAAAATAAGTTTCCATCGTCTCGTCAGAACCATAAATTCCCTCAAAATGAGCCAACCACTGTACTTCTGTGATGTTACTTTCCTGAATGTCATTTTCCTGACCTGTAAGAAGTGGGGAGTTAGCAATAGACCAAAATCTAGAGCTATCCTTTAACACATCGACAGAAACAAGATCATTCCAAGCCTCTGCCTTAATCTCTGATTTCCGCCTATGAACTGCAGTCTTGTATTGTTTCCGTAACCACACTATCAAGTCCCTATCTCGAGGAGAGCTTTTCAAAGCTAAAATTAGGGCACGGTGAGCTCGTGAGCAGTTTTCATCAAACCATTTTTCACTTAATTTAGTTTTCATTTTAGAGTTAATGGTCAAGTCCACTGATATCTGTCTACAAATACCATCAAAGGCTCCGAGGACCGCGTCCTCAGGGCTTAAAGGGTCAGCGCATATTGCAATATGTCCGCTAATTTTTAGGCAAAGATCTTTAAAAAAGGAATCTGGTACCACATTAGACCACTTGAGCCTCCGCCCTTGATCACGGGTTACCATACTGTTGACGCCCAAATTTTCCCCACCATTTCCCAGAAACCCACAACTATTATCCAGTTCCAATATGACAGGGTTATGGTCACTAAAGGATGAAACTATAGCATTGTAAAAAACTACCTTGTCAAGTAAAGTAGGGGACAAGAATATATAATCTATAATGGTGTCTCTAGCCTTGGATTTAAACGTAGGACAACGATCAAGTTGATTAAAAAAGGCTGGTTCAGGGGGTGCGTGGCTAGCCGACAACCAAGATGGCCGCTCTGGGGTAGAGCTCCGGTCGGCCACCGGCTAATTCCCCAAATAAATCCGCTACACAGATCCGGATGCCCGTAACTATCGAGGTCGGAGGAGTACCTTGATCTACTGACTGCTCGTAGACTTCCCCGAGGCGAATTGGTGACCATACGCCGACGCTAGCGTTCAATCTATCCTGCAGCCGGGGGCGGACCTGGCAGAGACGCCGCGCGGCCTGCGGCGCGGCCCGGGAACGCGCTGAAAGCTAGCGGCCCTGGAAAACGCCTGTGGCGGTCGGACCGCACTGCGGACGGAAGGCGCGGACTGGGCGTATCTGCCTGCACCGAGAGCTGATGCGAGGTGTCCCGGATTGCCAGTACGTCGCATGAGCCTGGGGCGCCCTATTCAATGTATACGGAGCATTGTTGCCCCGGCGGCCGGATATCTGGGAGGAAGCTGAGGGTCGACCTCTACGATCCTGCGCCCCCACCTGCTTTGGGAGATAGCGCGAAGGCCTGTGGACGCTTGGGGGGCAGTAGGACCGCTTGAAGATCTTCACCTTCAGTGGGGGGCACTGTTTACAGAAGGGTGACACTCTACGACCTCTCACGCCTACTGCTATCAGGGCGGTATTAGCCCGGGGAGGAAAGTTCCGTGGGGCCCAGGCTGCGCCCGACATCACTCCCGCCGGCCGCCATTTTGAGGCGCGTGGGACCCATCGCCATACGGACAGGGGCCGAGGAACCGATGACCGGCCGTCACTGCGTGTCTCCTGACGAGATTGACCCCTGCTGTTTCTTGCTTTGGGTGGAAGCGTAAGACACAATGGCCACATCGAGGGGACCCAAATCATCCACGCTTCAGAAATTATCTAAGTATGCCAACTCCAGAACCGCGGACTCTGAGGTGCGACACCCGGATGAGGAAACAACACGACAGTCTACTGAGGGTGGCCCGACGCTAGCGGACATAATGGAGGCGGTACAGGGGGTTCGCACGGCCCTGGAGCTCAAAATTGACACTGTTTCCATTGATGTCAACTTGATCCGTGCTGACCTCCGGAATATGGGGGAACGAGTCAAGGTAAATGAAGGGTCCATCGCGACGCTCACGACCTCCGCCACACGCCTGGAGTCGGTGGTCAAGCACTTACAAGCCCAGACGTCTGACCTTGAGGCCCGGCTGGAGGACTATGAAGGGCGCGCAAGAAGGAACAACATACGTATTTTAGGTGTTCCTGAACGGGCGGAACGGGCGGCTACTGATCTTTTCGGGAGGACTTAATCCAAAACCATCTACAACCTCGATCCCTCTCCAATTATTTCTCAGTCGAACGCGCCCACAGAGTACCTGGAGGCCCTCCGAAGCCGGGCGCTCCCCCACGTCCTATCCTGGCACGCATTTTCAATTTTCGGGATCGGGATGTCATCCTTCAGGCTGCTAGGAATGGACCACCCCTAAAATTTGAGGATTCCAGTATAACCTTTTTTCCAGACTTCACCCATAAGGTACAATTGAAACGTCGCTCCTTCCTGGAAGTCAAACGCGCTCTTAGGGGACACAATTTGAAATATGCCATGCTCTTCCCGGCGAAGCTGCGGGTGCAGGCAGATGGCAAGTCACTATTCTTCCACTCCCCAGAGGAGACCTGGGACTGGTTGGAGGGGTGGAGGTCGACTCCGGATCGGGACACTGCCTCCCGGGAACACGCACACGACTCCGAACGTCCTCCAGGGAGGTCTAGTTGAACTTATATGGTGCAGGTATCGTAACAGCCATTACAGGCTGTGACTCATGTTTCTTGGATTTGGCGAGTGGTTGAGACATTGCTTACGTCCCTGGGTCACACTCCTGACCCGTTATGAACAATAACCGTCTGTTATTCACATAGTGTCCTAAGTACATGGGTCTTTCAATATGTATTTTTCGCACAATTTTTGTTTATTTGACATTGATTTCTGGGAAGTATAGGAATGTTGGGACATGGCTCATTGTTGTACTCGGGGTTCTAGACTCCCACTTACAGTTGCCAGCTATTTTGATTTCTATTTGGGGCAGCTATTTTGTCCTTTGGGGGAAGAGGGTTGAATCTTGGGGTACGTTGGTTGGGTAGCGTCTCCCTCTTTTTAGGTTCTTTATGGGTATCCAAGCGCTCTGCAAATTGGGGTGGTGGGCAGTTCTGAGTCCACGTTGCAGGGAGGCAGGGTGGGGGGGTTTCTGGGTGTTCCACAAAGGTGGTTGTTTGTTTTTTGTTTTATGTTTTAAGCAATCTGTCTAGGTCGATTTTGTGCAATTCTATGATGGTAGCTGATGCCTATAGAGATTACACCTGTATGTTTTTGCATTGTGTCTTAATGTGTACACTGGTTCATCGGGCCCAATGGGAATTGGGGTCCCTGTTTCAGGATTCTAATGGGTGACACCCCTGTCTTCTCCACACCCCTGGGCCGACTTAAATTGATTACCTGGAATGTTAATGGACTGGGCGACCGGATTAAAAGGGGTTTGGTCTTGCAGTATCTGAAGAGACACTCCCCAGACCTTATACTTCTACAAGAGATGCACATACCGGGCACGACATATAAGGCGCTGAACCGCTGGGGCTACAAACTACTTGCGCATGCAGGATATACCAGGGGATCCAGGGGGGTGGATATCCTCGCAAGATCCTCCTTTCCCCTTCATGTTAAGAAAACCACACATGACCCTGATGGACGTTTTGTTACTGTGTCCGGAGATTGGGAGGGCCGTTCCCTCAATGTGACCTCGCTGTACATTCCCCCTAAACTTCACTCTTCCACATTGGCCGCTTTGAGCTCGCACCTGCTGAATTTGCCTGAGGGAGACCTTTTATTGGGGGGTGATTGTAACGCCGCTATAGTCGGAGAGATAGACCGTCTGCCATCCCGACGTCCTGAGCCACAGGGGAAATTGTTATCGGACTTTTTAGAGGCCCTTGGATTGATTGACGCGTGGCGTACTCTTCACCCTTTAGATCGACATTACACCTTCCTCTCCGGGGTCCATGGGAGTCTGTCCCGTATTGATTATCTCTTTTGCCAGGCCTCTCAACTTTCCATGTTTGGTGACATATCTTTCTTACCCAGGGGCATATCCGACCATTCCCCGATCTTAGCACATTACGGTGGGGTTTCGTCCCGCTCACATCGAGAGATGGCCCTTAACGCATGGTATCTCCGAGTTCCGGATATACGAGATAGGCTGATAAAGGCCACGACCGATTATTTTGCAGAAAATGATGGCTCCGTAGACTCCGATGTAACCTTGTGGGAGGCGTACAAAACGGTGATTCGTGGGTGCGGGGTGGCAGCTGTGGCGGGCCATCGAAAGGAACAACATAAACGACTAGAAGATATTGAATTAGAAGTGGCTAACCTCGAACGTGATCTTATCGCCTCTGCCTCCCCAGACACCTCTCATAGGCTTGCAGTGAAGCAGAAGGAATACCATGACATTGCTAGTGCGGCAGCCCGGGCGCATTATCGCTCTATTCAATATAGGGTTTATGAAATAGGAGATAAAGCCAGTAAAATACTGGCGTGGTTGGATAGACGAGAGGCGGCCAATCGATGGATTGCTGAAATAGTTGCGCCGGACGGGGAGAGGCGTAGTGACCGGGACGGAATTGCAGAGATTTTGCTAATTACTTTGAACGTCTCTATGTCCCTACATCCACTTCAACCCAGGAGGAGGCCGCTGCCTTGCTTTCCACCCTCCCCTGCTGCGCTTGGACCCCCAAGATGCGACTGATCTTGATGCACCTTTTGATTCTGAGGAGGTGTCTAAAGCAATAGGGGCACTGCGCTCTGGAAAGGCCATGGGACCTAGTGGCCTCCCAATCGAATTATACAAAGTGGCCTCGCAGGTCCTAGCTCCATATCTCCTCCGAATGTATAACGAAAGTGTAGATCATGGGGCCCTGCCCGAGACACAGCGTCTGGCTAATATTGTAGTTATACATAAGGAAGGAAAACCCCGGGACCAATGCGGCTCCTATCGACCGATCTCCCTTCTGGACCCGGAGGTCAAAATCCTAGCTAAGCTCTTGGCCCTTCGTCTATCGCCCCACCTACATAAGCTGATCCACCCGGACCAATCCGGTTTTATGCCGACAAAAAACACGGCACTCAATCTCCGTCGTCTTTACGGGGTGCTGGGCAGGGCCTCCACCATACGAGAAGACGCAATAATTGTGTCCTTAGATGCTAAAATGGCGTTCGATATGATGGAATGGCCCTTTTTATTTGCCGCCTTGGAGAGATACGGATTTGGCTCACATTTTCTGGCCTGGATACGTTTATTGTATACTAAGCCCTTGGCACGCGTAACAGTTAACGGTGGCAGATTGGTGGTTTTTGAATTGGGGAAAGGTACGAGGCAGGGCTGTCCTCTGTCACCGCTGCTCTTTGCGTTAGCACTGGAGCCCTTAGCGGTTTGGATTAGAGGGGCTCCATCTATTCGTGGATTAAATTGGGCTCCGGATTGGTCAGATAGAATATCCCTATATGCCGATGATATTCTTTTGTATTTAGCCAAACCCTGGTCATCGTTGCATTCGGTGCTTCATATCTTGGCCCTTTTCCGGAAATACTCGGGCTACATTATCAACTGGGACAAATCCTTGATATATGTCCTTAGTGGGAATCCTCCACGACTTCCCCGAGATTGTACGGCCGATGTGACCACAGAGGGCTTCCGTTACTTGGGTATATACGTTACGAAGGATCAGGATGCCTTTTATAGGAGGAATCTTCTTCCACCCCTGCACCGCCTCCGTGCCGATGTGCAGCATTGGAAGGGGTTGCCTCTCACCTTACTCGGAAGGGCAGCCCTTTTTAAAATGATGGCACTCCCCCGTTTTTGTATGCCCTGCAAAACACACCCTACTCAGTCTCGCCACAATATTTCTTAACAATTGACTCTGAAGTCCGTTCCCTGTTATGGAATGGCGGCACTCCCCGGATCGCGTTGAACAAACTCCAGCGTAGCTGGTACGACGGCGGTATCGCACTTCCCGCACTTAAAATGTATTATTGGGCCTCTCAACTGGTGGTCCTCAATCACTGGGCCCATCGCCCTATTGCGGACCCAGCGTACAGAATGGACCGCTTTAATATGACAGCGGGTAACTACTTGAGGGCACTCTACGGCGGGCCCAAGCATGTCCCTCTGTTCCCACCCACCTCCACCACAGTTTCAATTTGGCATGCAGCTACAACCGCGCTGGGATGGAAAGGTAAAATCACACGCGTTACCCCATTGCTAGAATCCTGTCACTTGGGGATGTTGTCAAATCAGCCCGGTTTTGATAAATGGGACCTGATTGGTCTCTCTGAAGTCGGAGACATGTGGGTGGAGGGTTCGGTGGTTCCATTCGCTGAGCTACAGGCCAAATTCCAGCTCCATGAGGGGAAACATTTCGTTACCTGCAAGCACGTAGCGCACTCACTAAGGCCATTCCTAGGGGCTCGGACCTCCCCGCCTCATCGCCTCTAGAAGACAGGCTCCTAGACGACTACCTGCCAGATAAGGCTATTTCCTTAACATACCGTAAGATACTTAACAACCTACCAGAACTACTCGATAAAATTCGTAGGAAATGGGTGGACGATCTCGGGGACATACCGGATGACGACTGGAGGGAGGCCCTGGCTTCTCCCAAGGAGGTGGCCATCAGGTCCCGGTTTAAATTTATCCAACTAAAATTACTCCACAGAGCTTACTATACTTCCACAGCTCTGGTTAAGATGGGATTCCTAACCTCCCCACTTTGTCCCCGTGACTGTGGTGCCATGGGTACTTTTCTGCATCAATGGTGGGACTGTCCGATCCCCCAATACTACTGGAACGAGATTATATCCCTTATGTCCCAAATATGTCAGAAACCAATAGACCCCACCCCAAGGCTGTGTCTTTTGAACATTTGGGACGCCACAGATCTGAATCGTACCGAACAACGGTGGGTCTCACTGGGTTGTATTGTAGCAAAGAGGAATATTGCCAGAACATGGAAGGGAGGAGTCGTGCCCCGGAGTACGGACTGGGCTGCAGATATGGACTGGTGCATGCAAGCCGAGAGGGTGATATATGAAGGTAGAGGCTGCCCGGGCAAATGGACTAGATTGTGGGGCCCATGGAACGAATATAGAGGACTTTTATGTACCCCCTTTGTAGATGATGCTCCTTATACTGAAGATGGAGAATCCCTTTAGACATCGAAGACTGCGATCTGCCTGTGTGTCATTGCTATTGTCTATTTTATTTATTATTGATCATAAAAATGAGGCATTTATTTTCAGTGATGCACCCCCTTTTGACGATTGCTTTAATTTATTGTTGTATTGTCATTTTTCATTTTACAATAAAAAGATTTATAAAAAAAAAAAAAAAGGCTGGTTCAAAAAGATCGGCCCCCGACAGAAGGTTCTCTAAACCCTCCCCCTGGGGAGAGTGCTCAAAATGAGGGATCACCGAATGAGTGTGAGCTAAGTTGACCTTGAAGACCATAAAAAGCATCAACTCCATAGCACCTTCAGACCCCTGCCCACACCACATCTTCCACAGAGCTGCCTCTGCCGACACACCTGAACTACGTCATACGATCAACTGCCCCTTCGAGACTGCCACCTTTCCCGACGACTGGCAACACGCCGAAGTCAACCCCCTCCTGAAGAAACCCTCTGCGTACCCGACGGACCTCAAGAACTTCTGGCCCATCTCCCTGCTTCCATTTTCAGCCAAGGTCATCAAAAAGGCCGTCAACACCCAGCTAGCAAACTTAATCGAAGCTAACAATGTCCTGGACAGCTCCCAATCCAGATTCCGAAGCAAACACAGCACCAAGACCGCCCTTCTCACCACCACTGACGAAATCTGCTCCCTCCTCGACCAGGGGGAAATGGCAGCCCTCATTCTCCTGGACCTCTTGACTGCATTCAACACCATCTCCCACCACACCCTAGCCACCAGACTCCATGACACCAGCATCTGCGGAAAGGCCCTTGACTGGACATGCTCCTTCCTCACGGGCAGAATCAGCGGGCCAGACTCCCTCCCTACCTCTCGGAACTGACAGAGACCAACTGTGGAGTGCCCCACGGTTCCTCCCTCAGCCCCACCCTCTTCAACGTCTACATGGCCCCCTTCACAAACATCGTCAGGAACCACGGGCTCAACATCGTCTCTTACACTGACGACACCCAGCGGATCCTCTTCCTCACCAACGAACCCAACATCACCAAACACAACTTCAAAGAAGGGATGAAAGCCTTCGTCACCTGGATGAAGAACAGCTGCCTGAAACTCAACTCAGAAAACAGAGAGGTCCTCATCCTTGGCTCCACCCCCTCCACATGGAACGACTCCTGGTGGCCCTCCGCCCTCTGAAATCCCCCCACCCCAACGGACTACGCACAAAACCTCAGCATCATACTAGACTCATCACTCACAATGAACTGCCAGATGAACGCCATATTCTTGACCTGCTTTAACACCCTCCACATGCTTCAAAAGACTTTCAGATGGATCCCAACTGAATCCAGAAAAACTGTCACACATGCACTCATCAGCAACCAGGCTGGACTACGGCAACGCTCTCTACGTCGGAATCAACAAGAAACTCCTTCGCAAACTCCAGACTGTCCAGAACGCCGCAGCCAGACTGATCCTCAACATCCCCCGTCGCAGTCACATCACCCAACACCTCTGCAATCTCCACTGGCTTCCAGCCGAAAAGAAGAATAACCTTCAAACTCCTCACCCACGCATACAAGGCCCATCACAACACCGGACCTGCATACCTGAACAGCCGCTTCTCCTTCCACGCGCCCAAAAGACACCTCAGATCAGCCCAGCTCTCTTTGGCCACTGTTCCACATATTAACAAAACCAGAACGGGAGGAAAATCCTTCTCCTACCTAGGAGCCAAAACCTGGAACACCCTCGCCCTCCAACTCCGGCAATCTACCACATTGCCCCAGTTCAGAAAGGACCTCAAGACCTGGCTCTTCGGATGACCCCAGCACTCAACGGAGCCGCCCACCCCCCCAGTGCCTTGAGACCTTCATGGGTGAGTAGTTGTGCTTTACCAACCCTGATTGATTGATTGATTGATTGATTGATTGATTGATTGAGTGTGGCTCCTCGGGGAACGCATATACTGCTGTAGATTTTGTTATGATATTGTTGCAATTCTAACGCGTATTGTATTACCAGACAATCAATAAAAATTGGTTTAAAAATAAATGGAGGAACTAAGCAGGCCCTGTCGTGACTTTACCAGGGTACCTTGGGTTCTTGGAGAAACTACAAAAACTATATATCCTCACAACCAAAAGGGTCTAGCGAACGTAATGGTACATTGCTTTTGTAAATCCACCATCATGACAAAAAGTTACAGATGAAAACATTGTCACAAATGGCTCATATTTCCTCCTCGTTTTCAATATTTATTTATTTCAACAGTTTCTTTGGGAACACCTTGAGGGATCTACAGATATGACCCCTTGCAGAATTTGGAACTGTGTCTTCTTTTCTAAATTCTATTGCTTTTCTGGATCACCCGTGGATTTCACAGTGGTGTGCACCACAAACTAGAAGTAGGGTGAAAGCACAAAAAATAGGAAAAATGGGCTACCTCTTTGAACAATGCCAAGCCTGTGGTAAAAATTAGGGGCCTTATTTACAAGAAAGCCTCTACAATGATATGATGGATCCCTGTGCTCTCCCCCTCGCTGGCGCACAATTGGCTGCCATGCGCCGATGTAGGCACCCTTGCACCATGGTGCACTGGTGCCTGCGTTGCGGGAATGATTGTTTTTGTGCAGGAAGGAACACCTTCCTGCACAAAAACAATCACAACAGGTGTGTTCCTCTTTCTATGTGTGCTGCATTGCAGAATGCAGCACACATAGAAAGTGAATGCATTTCTCCTCGTTGCGCCTCCCTATGCCTCCCCTGGAGAGGCGTAGCATTCTGACACATTCCCAGGTTCACGATTTCTCGTAAATCTGGGAATGTAGCAGAATCCATGGGTGTTGTGTGGAAACACCCATAGCAACACCCATTTGAGGTAGCCTTTAAATAACATTTTTGTAGTGCAGACCCATGGAACGCCCCTTTCACGCAAAGTGCTGCATGAAAAGGGGCCATATTTACAAGGACACAAAAAGCCACGCAGGGTGGCTTACGTGTCCTTGTAAATATGGGGCAGCTAAATGCGCCACCGGTACATCACAAAAGTGACGCACCGGCAGTTCAAGGGGCTTGTAAATAAGCCCCTCGTTTCTCTGATTTAGCTCTGCATATACCGGAAAGCTAGGAAGATGGTGACTTTAGCACATCAAACTGTTTGTTTATGCAATTTTTATGGAAAAAGACACTTTTATCCAGAGGACTTTTTTCCGATTTTTCCCCAAAACTAAAAAAGTATCTATATTTTGACTATTTTCTCGTGCCCTCCAGGAGAATTCACAAACCCTGGGTACCTTTAGAATCCCCAGGATGTTGAAAAAAGGATGCAAATTTGGCATTGATAGCAAAAGTTATGGAGGCCTAAGCGCAAACAACCTCAAATGGCCCAAAAAACGCTTAGCAAGGGCGGGTGTTCAGGATGTAAGCTATCGAATAACCTCGTTTTTGTTTAACAGCAATGTTGCACCTTTTGCAAAAAATATATATTCTACACATCATATAATGGCTACACATGAGTCCGTCTTGCAATACTTCAGCTGAAAATTGTGCTGTACAAAACAATTCCTTTTGTACAACCCACATCCTGAGGTCAGTATTTCAAGGTGCTGTCATGTGTTAATGCCCTCAGTAGCATATATGACAGCGCCTGTCAATACTTAAGCTCAGAATGTGCGCAAAAATAATTATTTTTTATGTAAAGCGCATATGATTCTGGGCTCAAGTATTTGAGAGCTCTCTCATGAGGTCACTGGCACATATAAGAATGCCTTGAAATAGTCCACCTCAGGAAGGGGCCTGTACAAAAATGAATACTATTTTGTACAACACACATCTAAATCTTGCATATTTCAAAGCGCTTTCATATTGGCTAATGGGGTAAATAAAACATAACAACACTGCTTCACATTATCATGTCATGAGTGAATTTCTAATGACACTCAAGTCTCAGTACAGTCCCCCTTCACAAACATCGTCAGGAACCACGGGCTCAACATCGTCTCTTACACTGACGACACCCAGCGGATCCTCTTCCTCACCAACGAACCCAACATCACCAAACACAACTTCAAAGAAGGGATGAAAGCCTTCGTCACCTGGATGAAGAACAGCTGCCTGAAACTCAACTCAGAAAACAGAGAGGTCCTCATCCTTGGCTCCACCCCCTCCACATGGAACGACTCCTGGTGGCCCTCCGCCCTCTGAAATCCCCCCACCCCAACGGACTACGCACAAAACCTCAGCATCATACTAGACTCATCACTCACAATGAACTGCCAGATGAACGCCATATTCTTGACCTGCTTTAACACCCTCCACATGCTTCAAAAGACTTTCAGATGGATCCCAACTGAATCCAGAAAAACTGTCACACATGCACTCATCAGCAACCAGGCTGGACTACGGCAACGCTCTCTACGTCGGAATCAACAAGAAACTCCTTCGCAAACTCCAGACTGTCCAGAACGCCGCAGCCAGACTGATCCTCAACATCCCCCGTCGCAGTCACATCACCCAACACCTCTGCAATCTCCACTGGCTTCCAGCCGAAAGAAGAATAACCTTCAAACTCCTCACCCACGCATACAAGGCCCATCACAACACCGGACCTGCACACCTGAACAGCCGCTTCTCCGTCCACGCGCCCAAAAGACACCTCAGATCAGCCCAGCTCTCTTTGGCCACTGTTCCACATATTAACAAAACCAGAACGGGAGGAAAATCCTTCTCCTACCTAGGAGCCAAAACCTGGAACACCCTCGCCCTCCAACTCCGGCAATCTACCACATTGCCCCAGTTCAGAAAGGACCTCAAGACCTGGCTCTTCGGATGACCCCAGCACTCAACGGAGCCGCCCACCCCCCCAGTGCCTTGAGACCTTCATGGGTGAGTAGTTGTGCTTTACCAACCCTGATTGATTGATTGATTGATTGATTGATTGAGTGTGGCTCCTCGGGGAACGCATATACTGCTGTAGATTTTGTTATGATATTGTTGCAATTCTAACGCGTATTGTATTACCAGACAATCAATAAAAATTGGTTTAAAAATAAATGGAGGAACTAAGCAGGCCCTGTCGTGACTTTACCAGGGTACCTTGGGTTCTTGGAGAAACTACAAAAACTATATATCCTCACAACCAAAAGGGTCTAGCGAACGTAATGGTACATTGCTTTTGTAAATCCACCATCATGACAAAAAGTTACAGATGAAAACATTGTCACAAATGGCTCATATTTCCTCCTCGTTTTCAATATTTATTTATTTTAACAGTTTCTTTGGGAACACCTTGAGGGATCTACAGATATGACCCCTTGCAGAATTTGGAACTGTGTCTTCTTTTCTAAATTCTATTGCTTTTCTGGATCACCCGTGGATTTCACAGTGGTGTGCACCACAAACTAGAAGTAGGGTGAAAGCACAAAAAATAGGAAAAATGGGCTACCTCTTTGAACAATGCCAAGCCTGTGGTAAAAATTAGGGGCCTTATTTACAAGAAAGCCTCTACAATGATATGATGGATCCCTGTGCTCTCCCCCTCGCTGGCGCATAATTGGCTGCCATGCGCCGATGTAGGCACCCTTGCACCATGGTGCACTGGTGCCTGCGTTGCGGGGATGATTGTTTTTGTGCAGGAAGGAACACCTTCCTGCACAAAAACAATCACAACAGGTGTGTTCCTCTTTCTATGTGTGCTGCATTGCAGAATGCAGCACACATAGAAAGTGAATGCATTTCTCCTCGTTGCGCCTCCCTATGCCTCCCCTGGAGAGCGTAGCATTCTGACACATTCCCAGGTTCACGATTTCTCGTAAATCTGGGAATGTAGCAGAATCCATGGGTGTTGTGTGGAAACACCCATAGCAACACCCATTTGAGGTAGCCTTTAAATAACATTTTTGTAGTGCAGACCCATGGAACGCCCCTTTCACGCAAAGTGCTGCATGAAAGGGGCCATATTTACAAGGACACAAAAAGCCACGCAGGGTGGCTTTACGTGTCCTTGTAAATATGGGGCAGCTAAATGCGCCACCGGTACATCACAAAAAGTGACGCACCGGCAGTTCAAGGGGCTTGTAAATAAGCCCCTCGTTTCTCTGATTTAGCTCTGCATATACCGGAAAGCTAGGAAGATGGTGACTTTAGCACATCAAACTGTTTGTTTATGCAATTTTTATGGAAAAAGACACTTTTATCCAGAGGACTTTTTCCGATTTTTCCCCAAAAACTAAAAAGTATCTATATTTTGACTATTTTCTCGTGCCCTCCAGGAGAATTCACAAACCCTGGGTACCTTTAGAATCCCCAGGATGTTGAAAAAAAGGATGCAAATTTGGCATTGATAGCAAAAGTTATGGAGGCCTAAGCGCAAACAACCTCAAATGGCCCAAAAAAACGCTTAGCAAGGGCGGGTGTTCAGGATGTAAGCTATCGAATAACCTCGTTTTTGTTTAACAGCAATGTTGCACCTTTTGCAAAAAATATATATTCTACACATCATATAATGGCTACACATGAGTCCGTCTTGCAATACTTCAGCTGAAAATTGTGCTGTACAAAACAATTCCTTTTGTACAACCCACATCCTGAGGTCAGTATTTCAAGGTGCTGTCATGTGTTAATGCCCTCAGTAGCATATATGACAGCGCCTGTCAATACTTAAGCTCAGAATGTGCGCAAAAATAATTATTTTTTATGTAAAGCGCATATGATTCTGGGCTCAAGTATTTGAGAGCTCTCTCATGAGGTCACTGGCACATATAAGAATGCCTTGAAATAGTCCACCTCAGGAAGGGGCCTGTACAAAAATGAATACTATTTTGTACAACACACATCTAAATCTTGCATATTTCAAAGCGCTTTCATATTGGCTAATGGGGTAAATAAAACATAACAACACTGCTTCACATTATCATGTCATGAGTGAATTTCTAATGACACTCAAGTCTCAGTACAGTCCCCCTTCACAAACATCGTCAGGAACCACGGGCTCAACATCGTCTCTTACACTGACGACACCCAGCGGATCCTCTTCCTCACCAACGAACCCAACATCACCAAACACAACTTCAAAGAAGGGATGAAAGCCTTCGTCACCTGGATGAAGAACAGCTGCCTGAAACTCAACTCAGAAAACAGAGAGGTCCTCATCCTTGGCTCCACCCCCTCCACATGGAACGACTCCTGGTGGCCCTCCGCCCTCTGAAATCCCCCCACCCCAACGGACTACGCACAAAACCTCAGCATCATACTAGACTCATCACTCACAATGAACTGCCAGATGAACGCCATATTCTTGACCTGCTTTAACACCCTCCACATGCTTCAAAAGACTTTCAGATGGATCCCAACTGAATCCAGAAAAACCGTCACACATGCACTCATCAGCAACCAGGCTGGACTACGGCAACGCTCTCTACGTCGGAATCAACAAGAAACTCCTTCGCAAACTCCAGACTGTCCAGAACGCCGCAGCCAGACTGATCCTCAACATCCCCCGTCGCAGTCACATCACCCAACACCTCTGCAATCTCCACTGGCTTCCAGCCGAAAGAAGAATAACCTTCAAACTCCTCACCCACGCATACAAGGCCCATCACAACACCGGACCTGCATACCTGAACAGCCGCTTCTCCTTCCACGCGCCCAAAAGACACCTCAGATCAGCCCAGCTCTCTTTGGCCACTGTTCCACATATTAACAAAACCAGAACGGGAGGAAAATCCTTCTCCTACCTAGGAGCCAAAACCTGGAACACCCTCGCCCTCCAACTCCGGCAATCTACCACATTGCCCCAGTTCAGAAAGGACCTCAAGACCTGGCTCTTCGGATGACCCCAGCACTCAACGGAGCCGCCCACCCCCCCAGTGCCTTGAGACCTTCATGGGTGAGTAGTTGTGCTTTACCAACCCTGATTGATTGATTGATTGATTGATTGAGTGTGGCTCCTCGGGGAACGCATATACTGCTGTAGATTTTGTTATGATATTGTTGCAATTCTAACGCGTATTGTATTACCAGACAATCAATAAAAATTGGTTTAAAAATAAATGGAGGAACTAAGCAGGCCCTGTCGTGACTTTACCAGGGTACCTTGGGTTCTTGGAGAAACTACAAAAACTATATATCCTCACAACCAAAGGGTCTAGCGAACGTAAGGGTACATTGCTTTTGTAAATCCACCATCATGACAAAAAGTTACAGATGAAAACATTGTCACAAATGGCTCATATTTCCTCCTCGTTTTCAATATTTATTTATTTCAACAGTTTCTTTGGGAACACCTTGAGGGATCTACAGATATGACCCCTTGCAGAATTTGGAACTGTGTCTTCTTTTCTAAATTCTATTGCTTTTCTGGATCACCCGTGGATTTCACAGTGGTGTGCACCACAAACTAGAAGTAGGGTGAAAGCACAAAAAATAGGAAAAATGGGCTACCTCTTTGAACAATGCCAAGCCTGTGGTAAAAATTAGGGGCCTTATTTACAAGAAAGCCTCTACAATGATATGATGGATCCCTGTGCTCTCCCCTCGCTGGCGCATAATTGGCTGCCATGCGCCGATGTAGGCACCCTTGCACCATGGTGCACTGGTGCCCTGCGTTGCGAGGATGATTGTTTTTGTGCAGGAAGGAACACCTTCCTGCACAAAAACAATCACAACAGGTGTGTTCCTCTTTCTATGTGTGCTGCATTGCAGAATGCAGCACACATAGAAAGTGAATGCATTTCTCCTCGTTGCGCCTCCCTATGCCTCCCCTGGAGAGGCGTAGCATTCTGACACATTCCCAGGTTCACGATTTCTCGTAAATCTGGGAATGTAGCAGAATCCATGGGTGTTGTGTGGAAACACCCATAGCAACACCCATTTGAGGTAGCCTTTAAATAACATTTTTGTAGTGCAGACCCATGGAACGCCCCTTTCACGCAAAGTGCTGCATGAAAAGGGGCCATATTTACAAGGACACAAAAAGCCACGCAGGGTGGCTTTACGTGTCCTTGTAAATATGGGGCAGCTAAATGCGCCACCGGTACATCACAAAAAGTGACGCACCGGCAGTTCAAGGGGCTTGTAAATAAGCCCCTCGTTTCTCTGATTTAGCTCTGCATATACCGGAAAGCTAGGAAGATGGTGACTTTAGCACATCAAACTGTTTGTTTATGCAATTTTTATGGAAAAAAGACACTTTTATCCAGAGGACTTTTTTCCGATTTTTCCCCAAAAACTAAAAAAGTATCTATATTTTGACTATTTTCTCGTGCCCTCCAGGAGAATTCACAAACCCTGGGTACCTTTAGAATCCCCAGGATGTTGAAAAAAAGGATGCAAATTTGGCATTGATAGCAAAAGTTATGGAGGCCTAAGCGCAAACAACCTCAAATGGCCCAAAAAAACGCTTAGCAAGGGCGGGTGTTCAGGATGTAAGCTATCGAATAACCTCGTTTTTTGTTTAACAGCAATGTTGCACCTTTTGCAAAAAATATATATTCTACACATCATATAATGGCTACACATGAGTCCGTCTTGCAATACTTCAGCTGAAAATTGTGCTGTACAAAACAATTCCTTTTGTACAACCCACATCCTGAGGTCAGTATTTCAAGGTGCTGTCATGTGTTAATGCCCTCAGTAGCATATATGACAGCGCCTGTCAATACTTAAGCTCAGAATGTGCGCAAAAAATAATTATTTTTTATGTAAAGCGCATATGATTCTGGGCTCAAGTATTTGAGAGCTCTCTCATGAGGTCACTGGCACATATAAGAATGCCTTGAAATAGTCCACCTCAGGAAGGGGCCTGTACAAAAATGAATACTATTTTGTACAACACACATCTAAATCTTGCATATTTCAAAGCGCTTTCATATTGGCTAATGGGGTAAATAAAACATAACAACACTGCTTCACATTATCATGTCATGAGTGAATTTCTAATGACACTCAAGTCTCAATACAGTCCCCCTTCACAAACATCGTCAGGAACCACGGGCTCAACATCGTCTCTTACACTGACGACACCCAGCGGATCCTCTTCCTCACCAACGAACCCAACATCACCAAACACAACTTCAAAGAAGGGATGAAAGCCTTCGTCACCTGGATGAAGAACAGCTGCCTGAAACTCAACTCAGAAAACAGAGAGGTCCTCATCCTTGGCTCCACCCCCTCCACATGGAACGACTCCTGGTGGCCCTCCGCCCTCTGAAATCCCCCCACCCCAACGGACTACGCACAAAACCTCAGCATCATACTAGACTCATCACTCACAATGAACTGCCAGATGAACGCCATATTCTTGACCTGCTTTAACACCCTCCACATGCTTCAAAAGACTTTCAGATGGATCCCAACTGAATCCAGAAAAACTGTCACACATGCACTCATCAGCAACCAGGCTGGACTACGGCAACGCTCTCTACGTCGGAATCAACAAGAAACTCCTTCGCAAACTCCAGACTGTCCAGAACGCCGCAGCCAGACTGATCCTCAACATCCCCCGTCGCAGTCACATCACCCAACACCTCTGCAATCTCCACTGGCTTCCAGCCGAAAGAAGAATAACCTTCAAACTCCTCACCCACGCATACAAGGCCCATCACAACACCGGACCTGCATACCTGAACAGCCGCTTCTCCTTCCACGCGCCCAAAGACACCTCAGATCAGCCCAGCTCTCTTTGGCCACTGTTCCACATATTAACAAAACCAGAACGGGAGGAAAATCCTTCTCCTACCTAGGAGCCAAAACCTGGAACACCCTCGCCCTCCAACTCCGGCAATCTACCACATTGCCCCAGTTCAGAAAGGACCTCAAGACCTGGCTCTTCGGATGACCCCAGCACTCAACGGAGCCGCCCACCCCCCCAGTGCCTTGAGACCTTCATGGGTGAGTAGTTGTGCTTTACCAACCCTGATTGATTGATTGATTGATTGATTGATTGATTGATTGATTGATTGAGTGTGGCTCCTCGGGGAACGCATATACTGCTGTAGATTTTGTTATGATATTGTTGCAATTCTAACGCGTATTGTATTACCAGACAATCAATAAAAATTGGTTTAAAAATAAATGGAGGAACTAAGCAGGCCCTGTCGTGACTTTACCAGGGTACCTTGGGTTCTTGGAGAAACTACAAAAACTATATATCCTCACAACCAAAAGGGTCTAGCGAACGTAATGGTACATTGCTTTTGTAAATCCACCATCATGACAAAAAGTTACAGATGAAAACATTGTCACAAATGGCTCATATTTCCTCCTCGTTTTCAATATTTATTTATTTCAACAGTTTCTTTGGGAACACCTTGAGGGATCTACAGATATGACCCCTTGCAGAATTTGGAACTGTGTCTTCTTTTCTAAATTCTATTGCTTTTCTGGATCACCCGTGGATTTCACAGTGGTGTGCACCACAAACTAGAAGTAGGGTGAAAGCACAAAAAATAGGAAAAATGGGCTACCTCTTTGAACAATGCCAAGCCTGTGGTAAAAATTAGGGGCCTTATTTACAAGAAAGCCTCTACAATGATATGATGGATCCCTGTGCTCTCCCCCTCGCTGGCGCACAATTGGCTGCCATGCGCCGATGTAGGCACCCTTGCACCATGGTGCACTGGTGCCTGCGTTGCGGGGATGATTGTTTTTGTGCAGGAAGGAACACCTTCCTGCACAAAAACAATCACAACAGGTGTGTTCCTCTTTCTATGTGTGCTGCATTGCAGAATGCAGCACACATAGAAAGTGAATGCATTTCTCCTCGTTGCGCCTCCCTATGCCTCCCCTGGAGGCGTAGCATTCTGACACATTCCCAGGTTCACGATTTCTCGTAAATCTGGGAATGTAGCAGAATCCATGGGTGTTGTGTGGAAACACCCATAGCAACACCCATTTGAGGTAGCCTTTAAATAACATTTTTGTAGTGCAGACCCATGGAACGCCCCTTTCACGCAAAGTGCTGCATGAAAAGGGGCCATATTTACAAGGACACAAAAAGCCACGCAGGGTGGCTTTACGTGTCCTTGTAAATATGGGGCAGCTAAATGCGCCACCGGTACATCACAAAAAGTGACGCACCGGCAGTTCAAGGGGCTTGTAAATAAGCCCCTCGTTTCTCTGATTTAGCTCTGCATATACCGGAAAGCTAGGAAGATGGTGACTTTAGCACATCAAACTGTTTGTTTATGCAATTTTTATGGAAAAAAGACACTTTTATCCAGAGGACTTTTTCCGATTTTTCCCCAAAAACTAAAAAAGTATCTATATTTTGACTATTTTCTCGTGCCCTCCAGGAGAATTCACAAACCCTGGGTACCTTTAGAATCCCCAGGATGTTGAAAAAAAGGATGCAAATTTGGCATTGATAGCAAAAGTTATGGAGGCCTAAGCGCAAACAACCTCAAATGGCCCAAAAACGCTTAGCAAGGGCGGGTGTTCAGGATGTAAGCTATCGAATAACCTCGTTTTTGTTTAACAGCAATGTTGCACCTTTTGCAAAAAATATATATTCTACACATCATATAATGGCTACACATGAGTCCGTCTTGCAATACTTCAGCTGAAAATGTGTGCTGTACAAAGCAATTCCTTTTGAACAACCCACATCCTGAGGTCAGTATTTCAAGGCGCTGTCATGTGTTAATGCCCTCAGTAGCATATATGACAGCGCCTGTCAATACTTAAGCTCAGAATGTGCGCAAAAAATAATTATTTTTTATGTAAAGCGCATATGATTCTGGGCTCAAGTATTTGAGAGCTCTCTCATGAGGTCACTGGCACATATAAGAATGCCTTGAAATAGTCCACCTCAGGAAGGGGCCTGTACAAAAATGAATACTATTTTGTACAACACACATCTAAATCTTGCATATTTCAAAGCGCTTTCATATTGGCTAATGGGGTAAATAAAACATAACAACACTGCTTCACATTATCATGTCATGAGTGAATTTCTAATGACACTCAAGTCTCAGTACAGTCCCAACTCCCTTGACCCCTGTCTGCATTAATAATACCACCACCCATCGACTCTGAGTGACGGCCTACAAACTGCACATTTAAGTTACATTAATCATACATAGGTGGCACGGGTGGGCTGAATGCACCTGTTTGAGGAAAATATTGTGATCCTGGGCAAGCATTATACTTCACCAAGATTCCTTTTTCTTCATTATCGCATTTGAGGTAGCCTTTAAATAACATTTTTGTAGTGCAGATTTTTATTGCCGACGGAGCAACATTGCAGTTACCCATACAAAAAAACAAGAGATTATTGTATGCTATCCAATAACCTCTTGCTTTTTGTTTAATACACTGCAATGCTGCTCCGTCTTTAATAAACATATGTACTACAAAAATGTGAGTACACATGACCCAGCCTTTAAATATGTACAAAACAGGATTAATTTTTGCACAGCCCACATCCTGAGCATAGTTTTTCAAGGTGCTGTCATATGTTAATAAAACCCTCACTAGAATTTATGAGATTGCTTTTAGATTCTTAAGCTCAGAATGCGCGCTCTGCAAAAGTGAATCCTTTCTTGTACAGCGCACATGTTCCGGAGCTCGACCTGCACACAATCCTAGGGGCTTCAATGCACTCTTACTTGCTGTGACGCGGTCTTACAGGTCTTCACTTTGCCATGTTTGCAGCCCTGCTTCAACCGAACATGTATGTACAGAGGGAGCACTGGAGCTGCTGGGCTTAGGAGTCAGGCTGGGGCTGAGCTCGTTGTCTGTGTGGTGACTGGCGTGGCTGTTGGGCACTCAATCAGTGCCAGTGACACTGTCAACCACAAGCCTCTCACGCACCACTATTCAGATGGAAGAGAAGGCCGCACGGCTGGAAGCACTTCACCAGAAGAGCACGTGGGAGCCACACCAATGTCAGAGAGAGGTGAAGGCCTGTAAAGAATTATGGGCAAGAGCGCTGGGGCAGGCAAATATATAGGCCAGTCATTGGTAGCGCTTTCTTGCTGCACAAGATGTAGGGCACAGGGTCCCAAACAGCACAGCAAAGAAGGGTGTAACTGGACTGTGTGTCTGTTCTTGCACCTGTTGTCAACAGGCTCCTGCCCACACACCCCTCCTCTTGCTGAGCTGCACTGTTTGGTGTTCAAAGTGAGCTCTGCAACTTGCATTGAACTCCACTGTGATTGGCTGTCTGTGTCATGTGCTTTTCAGTATATGTTACACACACAATTCAGCGTATCCAGTTAATTCACATCCTTATCCAGTTCATTCAGTATTCTATGCAACTCAATGTGATTCATATCCAATTTCAGTGATGCACATAATAATTTCGAACAGCATTATTTCCTCACTGTTATTCATAACCATTTCAAGATTTATCATATTTAAACCACTTAATATTTTAATTCATTTTTTTACTAGCTTTTATGTTATATCGACTATATATTAAACAGTACACTAGTCTACAGTAAATTGCAATACCTTAACACATGGGGGAGCATATAGTTATATATATTAACAGTCCAGAAGTATTCCTCTCTTCCCAGAACATCTTTTTCGCACATCTGGATGGCACCTCCAAAGCATAGTTGCATTAATCACAGCCCAAATGGGGCCAAGATGGTGCTTCGGGTACTATGACATTTGGGACTCTTGTCCAGTAATCAGTGTGTATACACATGCCGATCATGCCCCCGTTCATCCCCATTTCGCATGTTTGGCCCAATCTTTAACCTGTTTCAATGCCGTTGATATCATGAGCTAACATGTATGCTTGCAATGGGCCCCAGATGTTCTTGGGCGGGAGATCCTGGAGAATAGTTGAATAGTAAAGTGGAACATAGCATGGTGGAAGTCACCATAGTGAGCCAGACACTCCACCAGTTTCCGGAGGCAAGATCAACTGACACTTTTGTAACAGTTGAGACCTCGGACATCCATGTTGTGCCCCCTGATTGACTTTATCATTTAGACATTCAGATTGAAAATTAGATTAAACGCACCATTAATGTTATTTTCTGGGATAATTTAACTTCTTCTTATGACATTTTACTGACGGAGGTCGATTGGCCTCCTGCCTTTTTTCTTGCTTGTCCTCATGGCGAAGATGTAATCCTCCAGTCTTCTTCACATTTTGTTCCTGATGAGACAATGCATGCATATGTTTCTGAATGGGCCCTTGCTTTGGCCCCTGCATTATACCGCAACCAAGCTAATTCGGATAAGGATTCTCTGCAGCATATAATTCCAATGCGTTCCAACCCTCAGCCTCAACCTCAATATCCGATTAAACGAGATGCTAAAGCGTTCGTTAAAGACATCTTTACTCAGCTGGAGTATTAGAGTGTAATTGAGCCCTGTGTCTCTCCTATGATTAATCCTCTTTTTCCGACTTTGAAACCTGACAGCTCTTATCGTATCGTCTTAGATTACAGACATTTGAACAGTCATACACGCACTTTTGCATTGCAGAACATGCATAGTAAGACTGATTAATATCATCCGTAAAAAATGTGAAACTACACTTGATATTCTCACAGCTTTTTCAGTCACAACCTGGTTCCTGAGAGCAGTGATTGGTCAGCGGTTACCGCCCTTGGTTCCCAGAGGTGATACGCCCGTTTACCCATGGGGTATAAGAATAGCCCAGGGGGTTTGCGGCACGTATTGTGTCCCTTTTGCATGACATTGATCCTGATTCTTTGTCCTATGTCGATGACATATACCTTATCGATGATTAATTAAATCCTCCTTTAGCAAGAGTGGATCGCATTATTACACGATTCGCTGAACTTAGTTATAAGTTCAATTTTGTAAAGTCCCACATTGCGTTTCTTGCTGTCCTTTTTATTAGTTATGAATTAACCAATGAGGGTAGGGGTTTGGCTCCTTATTTTTTTGAAAAATGTGCACAATTGCAACCCCCTTTTACCCTCAAAAAATTGCAGTCTTTGCTTGGTTTTTTAATTTCGTCAGGACTTATATTCCTGATTATGCTCAATGAATTAAACCTCTTTATGCTTTGATACACCCCACGTTTTTGGCTTCTTCCTGGCTTCCAGAACATACTGCTGTCTTACGCCATTTGCAGTCTGATCTACTTGCTACACAATTCTTACAGACCAGGCTTAATACCACAAACTTAGTCATCCGGATATTGCCGGGTGCAATTGTTTTTTATGTGACAATTAATGAAGGAGACACTGTCCTCATTTCTTATAAATCGCACCCGTATACTCCTTCAGAAATGCGTTTTTCTTCTACTGAAACTTTTTTAACTGCAGTACAAATGGCCATACTTAAAGAACGGCCACTTGCCCAAGGTAAACGTATCTTTGTCATTTCATTTGTGCTGGCCTTAGAGGTATTCATAATTGTTAGCGTTCCTAATTCCAAAGCCCTCACCCCTATTGGATTCAATGGGCTACGTCTTTAACATCTGTTGATGCTACCTTTGTTTTTGACCCTACCTTGCAAAAACAAGAGTTTCTTCAATATGAATATGTTCATCCTCTGCCTTCCTCGCTTCTTCCTCTTGATCAGTATGAATGTATCATTTACACTGATGGTTCAGCACAGCCGGCCATTGGTTCTAAGCAGACGTATTTTGCAGCTTGTGCTATTGTAGGCACTATGATCGATGGAGTTTTCCAACCAGTTTGATTCATACTCAGTCCCTTGGGGACTGTACGGCATAGTTGGCCGAGTTGAGAGCTTTGCTTTTGCCTCTCGAGCATTCTGATCCTGAGTCACTCACCCTTGTGGTTTGTGATTCGTTTATTGTGTACAATCCTTTAATGACAATTTGCATTTTTGGAAACAAAATTATTTTCGGGATCCTAAGGGTAGCACAATACAGCATAAAATGCTTTGGGTTAAGGTGGCTGGTCTTAAAGATCGCCTACCACTTGCACATGTTGTACATATATTGGGCCATCAACGTGCGGGTATTGACGCTGCTGGGAATCCAATGGCTGATGAAGCAGCCAAATCTGCAGTAGCCACAGTTATGCATTCTATGACTAAAATTGATGACAACATTCTAGGTTCCATCGCCGCATCTTGGGATGGTACTGCTTTTCCTCAAGGATTTCCTTCTAAATATACTTATCAATTAACTGCTGACAAAGTTACCTTTGAAACAATTTCCGGGGTTGGTAATCATCTGATACTCAACCTCGATCGCAAACATTCTTTGATAGTGGCCGCTCATGAGGGTATAGCTTCTGCACATGCAGGAGTGGCTGCCACTGTTACACTCTTACAGCAGCATTATTGGTGGCGAGGTGTGTACCAGCAGACTCGCCGGTATGTCCTATGTTTGTCAACAAATTAAGTATTCTACTGTGTCCCGGCCACCTCAGACACACCTTTATATTTCTAATCAGCCGTTTGGCTGAATTTATCTCAATCATTGTGGTCCCCTTGTTTCAGATAATGCATTAAAATTTATTTTGGTTGCAGTGGATTCTTGCTCTAGGTTCCTCTGGACCTGGCCACAGCGCTCGGCTGTTGCTTGAACTGTTATTAAGGATTTGCAGGTGTTTGTCGGAACTTATGCCTGTGGCGCTTTCCATTCAGACCAGGGTACGGCTTTCGCCTATAAGGCTACCATGATTCAATGACGTCCATGGGGTGCTGGTGCATTTCTCGTCTCCATATATGCCCGAGGTCAATTCTGTTGTGGAGCGAATGAACCGTGGCTTATAGCAATCTTTAAGGGCGAGGGTATCAGGTACGGGATATGGCTGGTTAACTTATCTTTATGGGGTTCAAAGAGCGCTTAATAACCTCCCTAAAAGATCTCTAGGTGGGCGGACCCTTTATGAAATGCTTTTTGGCATCAAGATGTATGTTTCAGACCTTGATGGTCTAGACGTTGTGGCGGCAGCTGTAACCTTTGACCTAGATAACCACTCCGCTGTCTAGCAGGATCTACAAAAGTGTTGTGATGCTCTGACTAACAGTCATTTGCCTTCAACTCTCTCATCGGATGAAGCTATTCAGATACCTGTTTCACAACGGCTTCCTAAAGTTGATGATCTGGTTTGTAAAAAGGTGGCAATCAAGAAAGAATTCGGTCCCTCCTACCGTGCTCCTGTTCCAGTGCTTGGTCTTCAGGGTACCCGAACTGTGATTTTACCTCCACTTCCTGGATACAAAGAAAATCGCTTTGGTTCCATTGAACATATCAAGCTACACCATATGGCTGATTCTAAATATTATGCCTAGTGTTGTCCCAACGCAGAATGTTGCTTTACAACCAGTGAGCTCCATCCTTGCTGATTCTCCCCAGCTGCCAGAGGGGGATATCCAGTCTTCAGTTGACCTGGTACCTGTTACACCTCCTTCACACTCCATAATGGAAATTGTTTATTCTGACCCTCCAGTCAAGGCCACTTCTGCAGTACAAGCCTCAAGTGTCCATCCAGAATCACAGTCTCCTTTATTCCAGCTGAGTTCTTCTGGCTGCTGTATCAATCAAGATAACTTTTCTTCAGACGGTTCTTCATTGTCTTCTGTTTTGCATCCACCGCCAGCGCGAGTTTGTGTTTTCATCTCCTGGTTAAAACACACTTATCTGGTTCCACTGTGGATATATATCTCAATCATGTTTTCAATGGTATTTTTGTTCATGTGGATTGGATTTGTGACTGTGTTCTTCCTTTCGCTGAACAGCCAATACCTTCCATAACGTTCTGCTGCAGAACTGGTCAACGGGGTGTTGGCCTCACATTCTTCCTCGGCTAAAATGAAAAGAGACCAGCCCCTTGCTAACATTTCAGTGGTCCCAGTTACAGATGGAATTGTATGCGATAAAGTAACATTCAATATATTCGGTCCTACGGAGACCCTGCAGATACCATATGTGTTCTGAGTTTCCATGGGCGATGTAATAGTGCCGGTGTTGCAATCTGATGATTGGGATGTTGATACTGTGAATTCGAGGTTATCTGAACTGCAATATTACACTGTCTTTGAGTCTGAGGATTTATATTTAAATTCGCCTAACTATGCCGAATTGTTCTGTTATCAACATTATGGACATCATTTTTTGCATAGAACAAATGGACAGCATCCCCAATATAAATATACTCAATGGAAGCATTGCCCAACTCCACCTCAAGGTAGCTCAAAAATACAAAAGATGAACTACACATATTTCACAGGTTATGACACCTCAGACCTGAAATCATACTATTTTAAATTGGTTTCCACTATCTCGAAAAAATATATGCTTACTCAAACTAATCTAATCTATACAGCTTCCTTCATTGATGAACTAGCCCTGAAAGGCTATGGGTGTTGTAAAGACAATATTGACTTTAAATCAATCTAGGGCACTAAGTCCTGGCAAGTACGAGGTACAGAATCACTATTCCGCGCTTGTCTCATTCCTACACAAATAATGTTTCTGAATGACACGATCCAATAGACTACTTGTCTGGGATCGGCTAAAATTAAAGAACTGAATACTCCAATTATTCTGTCCCTTGCCTCTTTTGATGGTAGGCAATCTTGCACAAATTATACTGAAGACCAACAAAATAGTATGATACAAAACGGTACATTTAATTCTTCAGTTATGGCTCTGGGTGGGCGGTTAGTATGGCCGGTAGACACTAATGTTTATCATGTTCGTTTTTAAACTCCACATCTGGGCTCAAATCAAATAGACCTGATCCCCAATATTCACACTCCACACACCATAACACTAAGCAGACTCAATGCATTATTGTATGAACAAGAAGTGGCTCTCACTTCAGCTTGCGAAACCTTCGAATTGCAGGTGGCGAGAACTTCCAGTGAAATACAGTCACTGTTAAACACAAATTTTCCCCTATATTTCGGTGAACTGATGCATCAAATATTCAATGCTTTTGATACCACGAGCCTGGCACACTTGTGGGCTCTGACCTCGTGACATCTTTTCAAACTATTTTTGGAGTAATCCCAGCTTTTATACATCCTATTTTTTCCAGCGTTTTCTCTGGAATCCCGCTGCTGCTCATCCTGATTCCTGGCGTTCTAGTGCTGTTCCTGCTATTCCACAATGGATGCTCCCTTTTTGGTCCTTCCAGGGCAGGCATCCCTGCAGCTGTACCATGAGTGCATGCTACAGCTCTTTGGAGTGATGCCCATGGACGCTCTGGATGCCGAGTTTTGTTTAACCTTCTGCTATGCTTACTTCACCTGTGTGTAACCTGTGTTTCATTGCATTTGGTGCCATTTTCAATGGGCCCTGCAGGCCTGCCTGGCTACGTCACCACAAGCTGCACTGGATTTTGAACTGTTGATGAGTCCCTTAGTTACCCATTACCAGGACTGTTCCTTGGGTATGAGACTTGTTCATAACCCAGTGCTTTGGCCAGTGGCCAGAGATGATCCCTGTGCAATGGCACAGCATCTTTTGGATCTCCGTTTCATTGAAATCAACACAGGTTGTCCATGATGGTCTTGTCGACTACTGGCACCGAAGAGCATGTTTGTTCTCTAGACCTGCTCAATTGGATGGCTGATATTTTTACCTCGGAAGGTTCGGATTTCTTGTTGGAATCATTGGCTTTTCACTAGGCATCCCACATTGTGCACCCCCACTAGGCATCCCACATTGTGTTGATTACACTAATAAAAAAAAAGAATTCTTCTGTTTTTGCAATGGCCCATATCTGTACAACAATGACTGAACTATTAGTTCAAGCGCTTTGGATTTGCTTATCTGGTGATTTCTGTGGTCACTTTGGTGCTACCATCCTGACTAAGGGGAGGGTGTCATATATCACGTGCAGGCTTATTGTTGTTTTCCCTATGTAAGCCTGAGCACATTGCTGGCTGCACTCAGCTTTGAGCACATTACTATACAAATGTATTCTGCTAGTGCCAAGCTGTACTTTCACACAGAACCTGCCATTTTTTTTTGTGTTCTGTTCTTTCCTAGGATTAAGTCTGAACACCGTAGACGAGGTCAGACAACAATGCCCCTTGGTATTCTGTTTTGGCCAGGCTCTAGCACTGATAAAAAACACACAAATGCAGATGTTGTTTGGGAACACGTACTCTTTGTCATATAGGTATGCACAGACATGCAAATACACACTTGGAGAGAGATTTTTCGTAGAAGAGATAGGGACTACACTTGAGATGTAGAACTTACATCTGTGCATGCTAAGGTACGGGGTCCACTGCAAACACCGAGAGATCTTAAAGTTTTTTATATATAATCACTTTACTTCTGTAGAAGGGGAGGGGGTTAGTCTACCCTGTCTAATATCATGACAGCTCAGTCTATGACTTATGGATTGCTTACTATTATGACCGTATTTGTGTTAGGCATTTTCTTACTTATTGTGGCACATATACTGCATGCTAGAGCACTTGTTCCTCTGTGAGTGGGTAGGAGGGCAGGTGAGACACTATAGCTAGTCGGTCCCGGGCTCATGGGTACTAAGGTGGTAGGATGTCTCAGTCCCTGCCTACTAAGGTTCTATGGTCCCAAGCATAGTTCTGTGACTCAACAGAATCCCTGCAGCACCAGCTCTGTGTTTCCACAGCACCTTGGTATTAAGCCTTAGTGTTGAGGCGTTGGTCTGTATGGAGGAGTAGAGCTTGGTTACCAGTTATCTAACTGACTGTGCATTTAAGAACATAGATAATGTCTTAGGTTGAGCAGCTCCTCAGGAAACATAGGGTAGTGCTCCTTTCACAATGCCCAGAGGCAAAAAGTAGGTGAATGTGTCCATCAGGGAACAATCTGCTGTGTTTGCAAGTGTTGGGCAACTCAGAAATTGGCTGGTAGGGAATATCTCATTCAATGAGTGGATCCCCCAATTAGTCAACCTCTGCAGTACAACTTTATCTTTAGTCAGCAGTATAAAAGGGACGTGTTCCAGGGATTGATCAGGGGAACAGAGTACTGGACAACCGAGCCATCTACTAATCTCCTCCCATGCCAACTGTATGCATGCCATAGACGCTATCTATACTCGGCTGTGGTGCAAGACCTGCCCAGCAGGGCCCCAATGGATTGAGGTGTGCTATGTCATGTTTAATTTCTATGTGTGCCGCGTGGGGGAGGTTGGCCAGATGCAGTAATGTGCAAAGTGTACTTGAGTGCTATGGTAAATAATCTTAAAGTCCAGCGCTGCCTGCCTACCTGTTCGCAAGGTAAACTCAGAGTCTCCCAGCTAACCTGAAATTAGTTGCCAGCTCAGGCCAGGGTGATCATATGAGATTTGAGTGTTTTAAAAAAACTGTTGATTCACTAGTGTAGGAACATTGTTAAAAAGGTAAAGTAGTTTGGGTAAGATAACTATCTGAATAAAGGCACTTCTGCCTAACAACTATAGCGGCAGTTGCATCCAACGGCGAACCTGCTCTTTGATGTGTGTTGCAGCTGTCCTACAGTTGTCCATGATCATCTTGGTTGATCCACACACCCAAATATTTGATGGGGTTTGTACTCAAAAGCAGGGAGAGATATAATTCTCCAGGCTGCGTTCCTGTGTCATTGGGAGAATTGTGTATTTACTCCAATTGATTGCAATACCCAATAGTGCTTTAAATAGGGTAGACTCTCAGGTGGCCAGGCTGATGTTTTGTGGTGTGTTGGTTAGGTACAGCGTGATATCATCAGCATAGAATGACACTATCAGATTCTGTGGGGAAACATCTGCTCCTATTTACTGGTACCCATACTATGATTATAAATCAAAGGTTGGAATGTTAGTGAAAATCTAATGATTTCAGCATCCAATATTGCTTACGTGTTTCAGACAAAACATTCTGCCCATAGGGGTCATTCAGCTTTCATCGGGCTCCTCTACCTTCCTGCCTAGGGGTAAGTAACCAGGGTATACCAATACTTGTCCAGAAAAAAGATCATCTTCAAGCTCCCACTTCAAGCCTTAGGGGTAGGAAGGGAGGAAAAGAAGGAGCTGCTGTCTCCTAAATCCCCAGGGGCAAGATGTCATGACAAGCATGCTGCATGGCCTAGAGTGGTGCTCCCCACCCCTCAAGCCTCGGTTCTAGCTGGGGAGCTTTCATCTCAATGTCAATAGTCCTGGGGCAAACAAGACCAGAGGCCATCAGGTGCAATTATCAAGTGGCTGCCTCAGTCAGAGGTTTCACAGTATTTCATGTAGAAAAACAATGTTAAACTTGTAAGCTCATAGGGGAAATATTGCTTAGCTCAGTCTACTTAGATCGAACACTCCTTGGGGACAGGAGACCAATGCAGTGACACACACAGACTTTGAGTTTGTGCACAAAAGGTGTCAGGAAAAGGTAGGGCCTGTTGTGATCCATGATCTGAAGGAGTGCTGCATACAGCATTGCATATTGTATTCCAGCTTGGCAGAGTTTTCACTTGATGTCAAATACTCATGCTGGGCCTCTTGGAGTGTTAGCATGAAATCCAGAATGATGGAAAAATTGGAGTCCTCATGCATCAGAATGTCAGTGTCTGCCTTTCTCAGGCCAAGCGTAGGGCCACATTCTGATCACTGTAGTTGAATATTCTAGAGATAACTGAGCCCCAGGTGAGAGTCTAGGGTCCAGGAATCAGGGATCAGTGAGCCCTTTCCACAGCAAACAATGTGAACAGCTGTCAGCTCCAAAGAGGGATTTGAGATGCCATATTGCTTGTCGTCTCAGCCATACTTATGAGCCACAGGTTGTTGTATAACGATCTAGCTCCAAGTATACTGTACCATTAGTGCAAAAGTTTAGTTTAAGCAACCACATCTCAGTGCTTTTAGTTCTCCAACAATTGGAAATGCCATTTGTGTGTTCTGTGATGGTGGCATTTTTGCAAGTGGCACTAAAAATTAGAAGGGTATCCACTTTATAAGTAAGATTAATTAGGTATTACTAAAGTATGGATAGTATAAGGAGAATTAGATAGGTTATGCACCTAGTATAAAGACTAAGAGATTATCTATACTGTGTATTCAGGGAAAATATATTTTAACTATTTTATTACTTAGTATAGTATACATGTAATTTATTGAGTAACTGATATTAGTTTAACCTGGAAATGTCATATTTTAGATTATTTTAAAGGATTTTATATATTGTCATCTTTTACCCAAAACTAAAAGGAGGAACTAATGAATCAATAACCGTTTGTAATGAAATTCTATGTACTTTTATGCATTTTTAACCCTTTTGCTGCTAGGCCTTTTCCCCGCCCGTGCTAAGCCTTTTTTTGGCTATTTGGGGTAGTTCGCGCTTAGGCCCCTGTAACTTTTTGACCACATAAGGTATCCACGAAAAATTTGCGTCCTTTTCTTCCAACATCACGGGGAATCTAAAGGTACCCAGGGTTTGTGGATTCCCCTGGAGGGGACCTAAAAATTTGCCAAAATACAGTTACATTTTGTTTTTGTTTTTAGAAAAATGGGAAAAAAGTGCTGCAAATGAAAGCGTCTGGTTTTTTCCCTGCAAATGGTATCAACAAAGGGTTTGTGGGGCTGAAATAACTATTTCCCCAGCTTTCAGGGACTGACAGACTTTTGTCAGAAAACCAACATTTTTACATAGTTTTGGCATTTTACTGGGACATAGCCTATTTTTGCTATTTTTTGTGCTTTCAACCTTCTTCCAGTTAATGGTAAAAATGGGTATGAAAGCAATAATGGATCCTGGAAAGCTATACATTTTAGAAAAGTAGACAAAATTCTGAATTCAGCAATGGGTCATTTGTGTAGACGCTTCAAGGTTTCTTTATAGAAACAGACAGTTGAAAATAGGAAAAATTGCAAATGAGTTTTAAAAAAAACAGCCATTTGTGCCAACATTTTCATCTGTAACTTCTTCTACTTATGACAGATGTTTGAAAGCAATATATTGTTACATCTGCAGGACATTTATGGTTGTGGGGATATATAGTACTTGTACGTTCACCAAGAACCTGACGAACCCAGAGCCAATAACTGAGCAGCGGTTTGCAATGGTTTTTTACTATGTACCGGGTATATAGCAATTTATTTGGGAAAATATATACAGTAAAAAAATCAGGATGAAAGACACCTATGTATTTCTGAAATTGGAACAAAGTATAGAGTTTAGAAACAGAAGCTATTTGCACTTTCCGAAATTGTGAGTACCCATACTAGCATGAGAATTATAGGACATTTTTCAAAGTGACTAAGTTTTAACACATTGCCTTTCATTTGGAAGGCAGAAATGCATCAAAAGTCAATAGTTAATAACAGTTTCTATACAATTCTGTGTTACCCTAAGTCTCCCGATAAAAATGATACCTCACTTGTGGGGGTAGGCCTAGTGCCCGTGACAGGAAATGGCCCAAAACGCAACGTGGACACACCACATTTTCACAGTGAAAACTGACCCTTTTTTTGCCAAGTGCCTAGCTGTAGATTTTGGACCCTAGCTCTGCCGGCACCTAGGGAAACATAGCAAACCAATACATTTTTGAAAACTAGACACCCAGGGGAATCCAGGACGGGGTGACTTGTCTGGCTCTCAGCAGGTTCTGTTACCAAGAATCCCTTGCAAACCTCAAACTTTGTAAAAAAAAAACACATTTTCCTCACATTTCTGTGGTGGAAAGTTCTGGAATCGGTGTGTATCCACAAAATTCCACCCACCCCGAATTCCTCAAAGTCTTCCGAGAAAAATGGTACCTCACTTGTGTGGGTAGGCCTATTGCCCGTGACAGGAAACGACCCAAAACGCAACGTGGACACACAACATTTTCACAGTGAAAACTGACCCTTTTTTTGCAAAGGGCCTAGCTGTAGATTTTGAACCGTAGCTCTGCCGGCACCTAGGGAAACCTAGCAAACCTATACATTTTTGAAAACTAGACACCCAGAAGAATACAGGATAAGGTGACTTGTCTGGCTTTCACCAGGTTCTGTTACCCAGAATCCCTTGCAAACCTCAAACGTTGTAAAAAAACATATTTTCCTCACATTTCTGTGGTGGGAAGTTCTGGAATCTGCATGGATTTGCAAAATTCCACCCACCCCGCATTCCCCAAAGTCTTCTGAGAAAAATGGTACCTCACTTGTGTGGGTAGGCCTAGTGCCCGTGACAGGAAACTGTCCAAAATGCGATGTGGACACACAACGTTTTCACAGTGAAAACTGACTCTTTTTTTGCAAAGGGCATAGCTGTAGATTTTGAACCGTAGCTCTGCCGGCACCTAGGGAAACCTAGCAAACCTTTACATTTTTGAAAACTAGACACTCAGAAGAATACAGGATAAGGTGACTTGTCTGGCTCTCACCAGGTTCTCTTACCCAGAATCCCTTGCAAATCTCAAACTTTGTAAAAAAAAAAACACATTTTCCTCACTTTTCTGTGGTGGAAAGTTCTGGAATCTGCATGGATCCACAAAATTCTACCCACCCCACATTCCCCAAAGTCTTCAGAGAAAAATGGTACCTCACTTGTGTGGGTAGGCCTAGTGCCTGCGACAGGAAACGGCCCAAAACGCAACGTGGACACACTACATTTTCACAGTGAAAACATACCCTTTTTTTGCAAAGAGCCTAGCTGTAGATTTTGAACCCTAGCTCTGCTGGCATCTAGGGAAACCTAGCAAACCTATACATCTTTGAAAACTAGACACCCAGGGGAATACAGTATGGGGTGACTTGTCTGGCTTTCACCAGGTTCTGTTACCCAGAAACCCTTGCAAACCTCAAACTTTGTCAAAAAAACCACATTTTCCTCACATTTCTGTGGTGAAAAGTTCTGGAATATGAGTGGATACACAAAATTCTACCCACCCCGCATTTCTCCAAGTCTTCCGAGAAAAATGGTACCTCACTTGTGTGGGTAGGCCTAGTTCCCGCGACAGGAAACGGCCGGAAAAGCAACGTGGACGCACCACATTTTCATAGTGAAAACTGACCCTTTTTTTGCAAAGTGCCTAACTGTAGATTTTGAACCCTAGCTCTGCCAGCACCTAGGGAAACCTAGCAAACCTATACATTTTTGAAAACTAGACACCCAGGGGAATACAGGATGGGGTGAACTGTCTGGCTCTCACCATGTTCTGTTACCCTGAATCCCTTGCAAACCTCAAACTTTGTAAAAAAATACATTTTCCTCACATTTCTGTGGTGGAAAGTTCTGGAATCTGTGTGGATCCACAAAATTCCACGCACCCCGCATTTCCCAAAGTCTTCCAAGAAAAATGGTACCTCACTTGTGTGGGTAGGTCTAGTGCCCGGAACAGGAAACGGCCCAAAATGCAATGTGGACACACCACATTTTCACA
Source organism: Calotriton arnoldi (assembly GCA_963921515.1). NCBI lineage: Eukaryota > Metazoa > Chordata > Amphibia > Caudata > Salamandridae > Calotriton > Calotriton arnoldi. The sequence goes on from CAWUFW010012630.1 coordinate 222,205, forward strand.
GTGAAAACTCACCCTTTTTTTGCAAAGTGCCTAACTGTAGATTTTGAACCCTAGCTCTGCCAGCACCTAGGGAAACCTAGCAAACCTATACATTTTTGAAAACTAGACACCCAGGGGAATACAGGATGGGGTGAACTGTCTGGCTCTCACCATGTTCTGTTACCCTGAATCCCTTGCAAACCTCAAACTTTGTAAAAAAATACATTTTCCTCACATTTCTGTGGTGGAAAGTTCTGAAATCTGTGTGGATCCACAAAATTCCAAGCACCCCGCATTTCCCAAAGTCTTCCGAGAAAAATGGTACCTCACTTGTGTGGGTAGGCCTAGTGCCCGGAACAGGAAACGGCCCAAAATGCAATGTGGACACACCACATTTTCACAGTGAAAACTGACCCTTTTTTTGCAAAGTGCCTAACTGTAGATTTTGAACCCTAGCTCTGCCAGCACCTAGGGAAACCTAGCAAACCTATACATTTTTGAAAACTAGACACCCAGGGAATACAGGATGGGGTGAACTGTCTGGCTCTCACCATATTCTGTTACCCTGAATCCCTTGCAAACCTCAAACTTTGTAAAAAAATACATTTTCCTCACATTTCTGTGGTGGAAAGTTCTGGAATCTGTGTGGATCCACAAAATTCCACGCACCCCGCATTTCCCAAAGTCTTCCGAGAAAAATGGTACCTCACTTGTGTGGGTAGGCCTAGTGCCCGGAACAGGAAACAGCCCAAAATGCAATGTGGACACACCACATTTTCACAGTGAAAACTGACCCTTTTTTTGCAAAGTGCCTAGCTGTAGGTTTTGAACCCTAGCTCTGCCGGCACCTCGGGAAACCTAGCAAACCTGTACATTTTTGAAAACTAGACACCCAGGGGAATCCAGGATGGGGTGACTTGTCTGGCTCTCAGCAGGTTCTGTTACCCAGAATCCCTTGCAAACCTTAAACGTTGTAAAAAAAACACATTTTCCTCACATTTCTGTGGTGGAAAGTTCTGGAATCTGCCTGTATCCACAAAATTCCACCCACCTCGCATTCCCCAAAGTCTTCCGAGAAAAATGGTACCTCACTTGTGTGGGTAGGCCTAGTGCCCGCGACAGGAAACTGCCCAAAACGCAACGTGGACACACAACATTTTCACTGTGAAAACGGACACTTTTTTTGCAAAGTGCCTAGCTGTAGATTTTGAACGGTAGCTCTGCCGGCACCTAGGGAAACCTAGCAAACCTATACATTTTTGAAAACTAGACACCCAGAAGAATACAGGATGGGGTGACTTGTCTGGCTCTCACCAGGTTCTGTTACCCAGAATCCCTTGCAAACCTCCAACTTTGTAAAATAACACATTTTCCTCACATTTCTGTGGTGGAAAATTCTGGAATCTGCATGGATTCACAAAATTCCACCCACCCCACATTTCCCAAAGTCTTCCGAGAAAAATGGTACCTCACTTGTGTGGGTAGGCTTAGTGCCTGCGACAGGAAACGGCCCAAAACGCAACGTGGACACACTACATTTTCACAGTGAAAACTGACCCTTTTTTTGCAAAGTGCCTAGCTGTAGATTTTGAACCCTAGCTCTGCCTGCACCTAGGGAAACCTAGCAAACTTATACATTTTTAAAAAATAGACATCCAGGGAATCCAGGATGGGGTGACTTGTCTGGCTCTCACCAAGTTCTGTTACCCAGAATCCCTTGCAAACCTCAATCACTTTCATATAAATTTTACCATGCAACATATCTATTTCAACCTATGCCACATCCATTTAAATATGTATCATATTAATTTCAGTGCATACCATATTCATTTTGGTGAACAGCATGAGAATTTCAGTGTTGTTCATATTCATTTTAAGGCATGTTAAATTCATTTCAATGGGGCTTATATTAATTTCAACACATCATATTAATTTTAAATCACCTCATATTAATTTCCGCATATCTCATATTCATTCCAATCAAGGTAATGTTCATTTCAATGCAATTCATGGTCATTGCAACACGTGTAATGTTCATTTCAAGGTATGCAATATTATTTTCACTGTACAATATATTCTTTTCAAAATGTTATATATTCACTGCTGTAACTGACATTAATTTCAATCTGTCACACCCATTTCAATGTATGTCATATCCCTTTCAGCATTTGTCAGTGAGTTCGAGAAATGGCCTATTCTTTTTTATGCATATTGTATTCATTTCAGTGGTTGCTATATTGTTTACAGTGAGGACCATATTCATTTTAGTATGATTGATATATATTTCAGTACATCTCTTATTCAATTCAGAGTGTCTGTTATTCAAATTAATCACTGAGTAGCATATTCACTCTGACACGTTTCATATTTGTTCGGGTACAAGTCAGATTCATTCTTTCAGGTATCATAATTATTTTGATGCATATTGCATTTATTCTGGTTTGTGTCATATTCATTTTGCAGCAGGCTATGTATTTCAGGAGGTGTCATATATGGGGATCAGTAATATTGACGTGAACGGCTTCCCATACACATGGCATCAATTAATTAAATTGGGAATGGCTGGTGCAGTCTTGTCACAAGTTAAGCAAAAACAGAGGTTTGTAAGTGATAAAGGAGAGGTTCCACTTAATAGAAACTCCAACCTCCTTCGACGCTTTGAAGATTTTTTATATTGTATTTAACTTTTATTAGAACATTGGAATGTTGGGAGCTCCATTGAAGACAATGGAGTTGCTCTGGGCTTATAATGGCTGGTATAAGCCCAGCGCTCCAACATTCCAATGTTTGTCTTTTGTTTCTCCATTTTTAATTTAGAACATTCTACCCTTAGTGGGTGGAATGTTCTAATAGCTTTATAGCCCTTCTGCCTCAGGCTATACCGGTTGTTAAGGCCCTCTCCCTCGTTATAGGCCCTCGCCTGCGGCTCGGGCCTATAACTTGGGATCAGGGCCTTTAACAGCCGGTATAGCCCTCGGCAGCGGGCTATAAGGCTATATTATATAGCGTTGTTCTACTCACATAAGGAAGTTAGTGCCTCAACTGATTGAGATTTTTGCTTCATATTTTTTAAAATGTAGTCCTGTTTTTATTATGTGATAAACTTCACAAGACATCTCAGAACACAAAGCAAAAAGAGTGCACTTTGTGAGCTTCTCGTGCTCGGACTACGGGAATTTGAAGTGTTTAGCAACATGAAATGAATAGTGTTTGTCAGTTGATCTAAACTATTAGATTAAATTAGGATTTTAGATCCAGTGGATAGACAGTGGCAGCTCCTCTTCTATGGCGGAGGAGTGTCGCCCCACTGCTTTTAAGCAGTACCAAATAGAAAGCTAAAATGATAATAACTTAGAGTTATTATCATTTTATGCTTTGTGTCCTGCTACTTTGCAGACGGGTGGGTGGGCGAGGCTGCCTGCTCTCAGAGCAGGAAGGAGTGGTTTGCCCACTCCTAAGTGCGCAATGACTGTTTGGTCGGCCCTCCCGGGCCGCCCAAACCAGTCGTGCGCAGTTTCCTCGTTCTTCATGCAGGCTGCATTACAGTCTGCATGGATAACATGCCCATCCCTCTAGCCCCTGGCTGAGTGTCATGTCACGGCGCTCAGACCAATCACAACGCTGCATTGCAGCGTTGTGATTGGCTTAGGAGAAGGAGCCTGGCTGCTTGCTTCCTGTTCCTGGAGTCGCAGGCAGGAGAGCAGGAGCAGAGAAGCAGGACCCAGCCTCAAGGTAAGTTTCTTTTTTTTATTCCCCCCACGCCTGCCTCACCACCCGCGAGCCATGCTGGCCACCACTGTGGATAGATCGAGCTTACTCACAGTTCCGTTATAACCAATTGCTTTGTATGACACCAGGGCTTTAAGTGGGCCGGGTCTCACCGGTGCTGAGCACCGGCAGTTTTTTTAAGGAGGCCTCGAAACGGGTCTCTATCGGGCTCTGTTTTGTGCCCTGGCACAGGCGGTCCGTTTTTCTTCCGGACTGCAGTGACAGCAGGCACATCGATGTGCGCTGCTCACACTGCTCACTTCTCACTAGTGGAGAAGTTACCGCATGACGTGATCGTTGTAGGGGAAGGGAAATCCTTTAAAGAGAGTCATTTTCTCTCGGGATTTCCCTTCTCTTTTTGAAAGTCAGGAGCAACAACAATGTTGTGGTGTCACCAGGGCTGTAAGTCGAAGCTTTTTCAATATTATATACAAACCATAGTTTCGCTTATTTATCTTTTGAAACTAACAACCATTGACAAAGCCAATAGTCGTGACTTGTTGTAGGTATGATGTTACTTGTTGTTTCATATATCTGGATGCAATGACAGAAACCGCAAAATACAAGTCGGGCGACACACTATGCTAAACTCAGATTTTTAGCTTACGTGTTTTTAAGCCACGCCCTTTTTTACATTGGCCACGCCCCTTTGAGAGACCCCCCAGTTTTTTCATCCCACTTAAAGCCCTGTATGACACTAAATAACACACAATGTAGAGTCAGGTCACAAGGACAGGCCTTTCTGATGGAATACTTGTTGTTTGCTCGCACAGCGCATGCATTCTTCATTAGCAGATGTGAGCAGGCATCCAGTCCTGGTTTTATTGTTTGCACTCTGGTACTTTGCGTTGTGTTCTTTCCCTTATAAAAGTAAACAAATTTAACAGGGTAAGCTATTGACTGTGATATTCTGAAACTGCCTCATCCAATTCAGTGCTCCTTACTGGAGTGTATTTGATATTCGTGCAGCAGGTGCAGTGTATCTGGGGCCCAGGGCTTGAGGGGGCACTCAAACCTTATTTCCGGGGTCGCGTCAGGTACCTGAATCCAGCGCAAGTTATTTAGTTTTAAAAGTATATATATATAATTTTATTATATATATTATACCAAGGGATTAATATACACATTTGTAAATATCGTATATTTGTAACTGGAATAAAGATATATTATTGTTAAATATTTTTTTCAGGAATAGCTTCTCGTGTGCGCTGGTTGCGCGCCGGGTACGCGAATCCCATATGACTGCAAAAGAAAGCATTTAATTGGTTAAGAAGCTTTTTATTCTGGAACTTGCAGGACCCCACCCAAATTTTCCATTCTTCCAAGTACATCTTCAGAAGACACAGCTCTTGTGATTTCTGTTCTTCTTTTTTGCATGTTTTTGGTGTTTTTTTCAATCCACTGGAAAAATGACTTCTTCAATTCCACCACAGGACATTCCTAGAAAAGAAGAAGATTTGGAAGAACCAGTCAAGCAGCGTTATGAAAGTGTCATGTGTGCTTTTTTTTCAATTCCAGCTGGCGAAAAAAAGGTGAATGCACGCAAGGTGACCTGCACTTTGTCAAAGGGTCCTCTCTAGGGGGTTCTGACTAAAAATACTCCTGTGGCACTTCTTCTATGATGAAGCACCTGCAGACAATGCATCCACGTCATCTTGCGCGAGAGCAACATCGTTGCGAACTACAGCAACAAAGTCAGCAAGATGATCACGTTGCCGGGCCTAGCACCTCGGCAGGTTCTTCTGCATCGACCCAAAGAGCCCAAATAATCCCTGAGTTTGCTGGACTTGAGCAGCGGTGCATAAAGTGAAAGAAAGTTCTTTGTTGTGGAGAGCAATCTGTGGATGCTGTTGTGGTTGCTGCGAAAAACCACCATTGTTAATGTTTTTGTTTTTTTGTTTTTGCAATGAGTTTTTAATTGCAAAATGTTTGGGAAAGTTTTCTCAGTTCATTCTGTTGTTTTTTACATTTTTAAAAAAAAAACACCAAAAAAATACATAAAAGAGTTCAATAAACATAAAAAGAAATAAAAAGAAAAAAAGAAGAAAAAAATGGTTCTTTTTAGAACCGCCTATTTGGTTGAAAATAGACAAACTTCTATGTGTTGTATGAATTGCGGCAAGTGTAATATATGGAGGAGTGCATGGGTAGTGTGTTAGTGATTGCATGAGTACAGGGGTAGTGCCTGGGTGATTGGAGTAGTGCATGGGTAGTGTCTAGGTGATTGCATGAGTTCAGGGGTAGTGCCTGGGTGATTGGAGGAGTGCATGGGTAGTGCTTGAGTGATTGCATGAGTGCAGGGGTAGTGCCTGGGTGATTGGAGGAGTGCATGGGTACTGCTTGGGTGATTGGAGTAGTGCATGGGTAGTGCCTAGGTGATTGTATGAGTTCAGGGGTAGTGCCTGGGTGAATGTATGAGTGCATGGGTAGTGCCTGGGTGATTGGAGGAGTGCATGTACACTGCCTGAGTGATTGCATGAGTGCATGGGTAGTGCCTGTGTGATTGGAGGAGTGCATGGGTAGTGCCCGGATAATTTGATGAATGCATGGTAGTGCCTGGCTGATTGCATGAGTGCAGGGGTAGTGGCTGAATGTAGCAGTGCATGAGTAGTACCTGAGTGCATAGATGAGTGCATGGAAAGTGTTTGAGGGAATGGATGAGTGCATAGGTAGTGCCTGAGTGCATAGATGAGTACATGAGTAGTGCCTGGGTAAATGGATGAGTGCAACATTAGTACCTGAGTTATTGCATGAGTGCAGGGGTAGTGCCTCAGTGATTGGAGGAGTGCATGGATAATGCCTGGGTGAATGGTCGAGTCCAACAGTAGTGCCTGAGTGCATAGATGAGTGCATGAGTAGTGTCTGGGTGAATAAATGAGTGCAACAGTAGTGCCTGAGTGATTTAAGGAGCGCATGGGTAGTGCCTAGGTGATTGGAGGAGTGCATGGGTAGTGCCTGGGTGATTGGAGGAGTGCATGGGTAGTGCCTGGGTGATTGCATGAGTGCATGGGTAGTGCCTCGGTGATTAGAGGAGTGCATGGGTAGTGCCTGGGTGTTTGCATGAGTGGAGGGGTAGTGCATGGGTGATTGGAGGAGTGCATGGGTAGTGCCTGAGTGATTGAAGGAGTGAATGGGTAGTGCCTGGGTGACTGCCTGAGTGCAGGGGTAGTGCCTGGGTGATTGGAGGAGTGCATGGATAGTGCCTGGCTGTTTGCATGAGTGCATGGTGTAGTGGCTGTTTGCAGCAGTGCATGAGTAGTACCTGAGTGCATGGATAGTGTTTGAGGGAATGGATGAGTGCATAGGTAGTGCCTGAGTGCATAGATGAGTGCATGAGTAGTGCCCAGGTGAATGGATGAGTGGAACAGTAGTGCCTGAGTTATTGAATGAGTGCATGGGTTGTGCGTGGGTGATTGCATGAGTGCAGGGGTAGTGCCTCGGTGATTGGAGGAGTGCATGGATAATGCCTGGGTGAATGGTTGAGTGCAACAGTAGTGTCTGAGTGCATAGATAAGTGCATGAGTAGTGTCTGGGTGAATAAATGAGTGCAACAGTAGTACCTGAGTGATTTAAGGAGTGCATGGGTAGTGCCTGGGTGACTGGAGGAGTGCATGGGTAGTGCCTGGGTGATTGGAGGAGTGCATGGGTGGTGCCTGGATAATTGCATGAGTGCATGGGTAGTGCCTGGGTGATTGGAGGAGTGCATGGGTAGTGCCTGGGTGTTGGCATGAGTGCAAGGATAGTGTCTGGGTGATTGGAGGAGTGCATGGGTAGTGCCTGGGTGTTGGCATGAGTGCAGGGGTAGTGTCTGGGTGATTGGAGGAGTGCATGGGTAGTGCCTGGGTGATTGGAGGAGTGCATGGGTAGTGCCTGGGTGTTGGCATAAGTGCAGGGGTAGTGTCTGGGTGATAGGAGGAGTGCATGGGTAGTGCCTGGGTGCATGAAGGAGTGCATGGGTAGTGCCTGGGTGATTGGAGAAGTGCATGGGTAGTACTTGGGTGATTGCATGAGTGCAGGGGTAGTGCATGGATGGTTGGAAGACTGCATGGGTAGTGCTTGGGTGATTGCATGAGTGCAAGGGTAGTTGCTGGGTAATTGGAGGAGTGGATGGATAGTGACTGGCTGATTGCATGAGTGCAGAGGTAGTGCCTGAGTGCATGGATAAGTGCATGAATAGTGCCTGAATGCATAGATGAGTGCATGAGTAGTGCCTGGGTGAATAGATGAGTGCAACAGTAGTGCCTGAGCGATTACATGAGTGCAGGGGTAGTGCCTGGGTGATTGTAGCAGTACATGAGTAGTGCCTGGGTAAATCAAATGAGTGTGGGAGTAGTGCCCGAGTGCATGGATGAGTGCATGGGTAGTGTTTGAGGGAGTGGATGAGTGTAGTAAAAGTGCCTCTAAACATTATTTCACGTTATCATGCATATTACATTATTTGTTCTTACCTTTTTTTACTAATGTAGATACAAAACTCAGTGGAACTATTTTAGAGTAGTTTTGTTGTAAACTGAATTAAAAATCTTTTCAAACTTCACCATTACCTTCTGTGAAAAAGAAGAAGAAAAACTGTTATCAAATATAATATTAGACTTTTAAGAACACAACATAATTTTAGAATTACATAACACTTTCAGTTTCCCTTTTTTGCTGTTCTCAGATTGTACTCAATTTCACCATACACAGTTATGTTAATGTAGTATCATCATACTACAGAGGGGAAAAAAACAATCAACGAGATTGTAAAAAAAAACACCAAATCCGCGTTGAGCATTATTTAGAATATGTGTAGCTATGTGTTTACCTATCTACAGTTTCTTAATTACATTCTTCAAGTACATTTAGTCTCTTATTTCTCTCAAGTACATTTTGTAAAATGTACTCTCATTTACATCTCGTATAATATAGACAACAATTATATAAACTATTTGTTTCTAAACACAATTTTCCAAATACAATATGAATTAGCACAAACAATAATCCATACACTAATTGGTCACATCTTCCCAATAGGCCGAATAATGTTTCTGAAACTTTTGCATTGAAAATATGCAAAATAAACTTGTTAATTTGTGTTCACATCTTCCCAATAGGCCGAATGATGTATTCAAAACTTTAATGCACAAGGGTGAGGACACTGTTCCTAGGGAGGTATGCAAAGTATTGCTCACTCCTAAAGAAAAAGAAAAACAGAGAAAGAGGGATAGGGGTACTGGGTGTACTAGGCCTTGGACTCAATAGTGAAAGGGAAGAACAAGTCTTGTTCCTTGTTGCCCTCACACACCCCGAAGGATGTCATGCTTCATCATCGGGCAGTTGCTCCTCGTCGGGCCGGCGCTGCAATGCCCTACAGGTCCCCCGAAGGGTCACTTTGTCGGAGATCTTGTGCGAACTGCCATTTGGTGCATGCAGGTGTGCAGGGGAGTCCTAAGTAGGAGTTATGCAAAGTGCGTGTAGTGGTTAAAATTGACTAAGGGTTACCAAAGATATATGTTTTAATATGGCGGTACCCTTGTCAAAGTTAAAAACCCGTAGGTCAAGTGTTACCCCCAAAGCATAATGTGCCTGGGTAACTCAAAAGGTCGACATGTTTCGTGCCTCTGAGGTCCCGTAGGATCCGCGGCGCTTCTTCAGGACCAGGTGTGCGTAAGTGTGGTGTAGTGCACGTGGTAGAAGGTGATGCACAAAGCAGAAATTTTTTTTAGAACAAAAATGTATATATATATACACAGAGGGTATAGTCGCCCTCTAAGGGGATCAGGGCAGGCCCAGACCTGTGACTACTACTGGTGGGCTACAACTGAATAGTTGAGACTGCTTCCTGATCGACGGCCTAGAATGAGAGGGAGTAGTATTCCAAGGGCTAGGGACGTGGGCTGCCCGCACCTTACCGGGAAATAAACTCGGGTGCCGGCTCGTCTGCGCCTACCCGTACCTCACGTCTGCCCGTATTCAAAACTTTGGCATAAAAAATATCAGATATGAATTTGGTAATTCGTAAGGCAACCTAGATTTGAATTCCAAATGGACATCATTGCAATGTGTCCATCCATTATTGCACTTAAAATACACATTATAGTGTCCAGATGTTGTAGTAGGTCCATCATGGAAAATAATAGCCACTGCTTTAAAGATTCTTCCTGAAATTGATCCTTGACTTGCCACAAAATGTTTAATTTTGGTTTCCAATTTTCTTCCATTTGCTCTACAACGTTGTAGCATTAAAATGACATATTTTCCAAATCTTTCTATATATAATGTTGACAACATTTCTGATTTACAATGAGAACATTTCATATCTTGATTAGCTGTTTTTACTAATTTGATAAAAGATACTGATTTGCATTCTGGTATCGTCAACTATATCAATCGTTCAGTGTCTATTTCAGTGGTAAAAGATAAAATGAACACTCTTCACATTTATGATCCCATCTGAAACTCAGTCCAAATACATTTTCAATTTCTATTCCTTCATCTTCCAATACACCAGGCATAAGGATTAGAAATTCTTGTGCATCTTGTTGTATATTGAGTGTAAATTTCAAAGAACCAGTACATATATCCAGAAGATGCCGAATGCCAGAAGCAGTATGGATTTTACTTCTGTCAGTTACCAACTTTTGAAATACATAATGTAGTAAAGAACAGAATCTTTTTTCACGAATTTCCATAATTTCATGATGAAGATCTTATAAAACACAACATTCACAATTACATTAGCATAGCAGTTGATATCTGAACTATTTTCTAACTGCTATCCTACAATATCATCAACAGTGTCCATTTTCTTTTTCTTTGCACCTTCATGATTCTCTTCAATTGTTTTCTTTTTTTGAATCTCAGTAGAATATTTGTCATATTTCCTTTTTGGACACACTACAAGTTTCTCACATATGGGACATTCACTTAAGTTAGGAGCATAAAGTCTTCTTAACCGATTGTACTCTCTTACACAATTTGCATCAGCACTAATCTTTTTCTCATCAAAATCAATCAAATGCAAACCAGATAATGTTCTTACTCGAGACAATGCAACGTATGCCATTCCCTCTTTAAACACTGTACTTCCAATATTTACCAAAGCACTGTCTACACTTAGACCTTGAGATTTATGAATAGTTACTGCATATGCTAAAGACAGAGAAAACTGTTTTCTACAAACATACAAGTCATTTACAAGCAAAAAAAGTACAGCACAACGCCCGATCTGTCTTACCTATTCAATCTGATCAAATTTAATCTTCAAACATTCAATTACATCTCTGTTCTGAAAATTTACAAAATCAACAACTTTTCCCATTGCTCCATTCACTAAACCTTCTTCTACCTTCAAACTACGCCGTAAAATTACCCGACAGTTTAAACATACATGTAAAGTCTTTTGTAAACCTGCAGTCTTAGATACAGACTTTTCCAAAGAATCCAATTTTGACTGTAATTACTCTGAGAGAAGAATAGTCTCTCCTTGGTGTTCCATTTTATCAATAGCTTCCATTTTCACTATTGGTTGTTTTTCCAGTTTCAAAAGATCTTGAATGAATGTAGAACACTCTTGCAGTGTTGGCATTAGGCAAACTATAGACTACTTTTCTCTAATTTTTTTGTACATTATTTCAGGTGCTGCGTTTTCGGTTGTAAACAAGTTCCTTAGTAGCCAACTCTGTAAAGCTTGTTTACCATGTTTCGTCAAAACACCAATTCTTATATCTTTAAGAATATTTCCATAATCTTCATCACTTGCTTGTCGCATATTCTTAATAAGTTCTTTATATTCAAAAGGTAACCAAATATTCAACTTTCCAATACTTCTCAAAGATTTCCTAGTGTCTTCATGGACTAGTGTTTTAAAAACGGGTTGCCCTTTTACAGGAGTAAGTTGTAGTAGATCGCTGAATACAATTACACGTTTTCCCCCAAACAGAACATCATAATCTGTTGCATTCTTAAATGTACAAAGGCAAGCATTAAGTTTGAGACCATGCTCACCTCATCAATGATTAGAAGTTTCATATTCTCCAGTACTCTTGAAACTTCATAACACGCTTCTCCAGATATCTTTTGATATTCCAATGTATTTTCATGTTCAACTGGTAGCATAAGTAATCGATTTAAAGTAATCCCTTTAATGTTGTGTGCTGCTAATCCAGTTGGAGCTGTTACAACACAAGATAAATGTGATTCAGCAGTTTTGTGTAGATAACTGGTCAAAACTTTAATTAAGAAACTTTTTCCTGTTCCAGCTTGACCACTGATGTACATTAGAATAGGTTTAAATGATGTGCATTGGCATTATTTTCTTTCATGCAGCAAACCATGCTGTATCTGTCCTGTCACTTGCTGATATATTTATTTTTGTTCAATATTTAGTTCTTCTTCCAACTTTCCCAACTGGATAATATCCTGTTGTGCTGGTTGCATTGCCGTTTCTACTTCATTCATGGCTGTTGCTGCTTCATTTTCAATAATTGGTTGTCCTAGTGGATCTTGACTTAGTGGAGCAGAACTTTGACTATCTTGAGAACTGTCTCTAGCTATTTCAGCTGCAATAGTACTTTTTTGTTCAATCTCATCATTTAACATTTGTAGATAAGTTGGTAAAATTGTGCATTGAATGTTATCTTTACATCCATTAAAAGAATCTTCATAGAAGTCAAAATCCCTAAGTAATTCCATTTCACTACGCCAAGGCTTGAACAGATGCAGAAGTGCTAAATAGAAAAATTCCCTTTTATCTGGAATTTCGCAACTGAGTTTTCTGTGATTAATAAGATTTCCTTTGGCATGTTTTACCAAACATCCGTCACATCCAATTACTGCATATTTTTCTTCATTTATATTTTCTGTAACATTTCTCTTAAAGCTGTAATGTTGCAGTACTTCATAGAGACATAGGTTTTCCAGATGTGGACTCCTTTTGGGATAGTACGTATCCAACATATTAGTTTTAACAATATCTGTACTTTCTGGTTCATTCAATGCTAAGTATTCAATTTCTTGTAGAGATTTCAATACTCTATTTCGTGTGCCGGCAAGACATAGACTTACCCAAATGATTCCTCTTGATTCTGAATATAAACTGGCTGAGCTCAACCGATCCAAACATTCATAGGATCCAATCTCTTGATGGGAAAGCATTTCCGAGCTAAAGCTGTACAATTTTTTACTAAGTCTTTTCTCTTGTGAAATTTCTTCCCACATTTCTTTCAACTCTGTCTTTTCAGATTTGGTTATATATGACGTAACATAGCGAGCAACAGCAATTGAATTATCTGCAACATACTGGATATCCATGTTTGCATTCCACATTGTCAAAATCACTGGATTGTAGTCATTAATATACTTTGAATCTTCAGTTCTTTTTAAGTTGTATGTATTCTTCGGAGATTTTTGAGTTATAGTATGCCTTACTGCTGACATAAAACTATTGACTCTTCCTTTTTAAATTATTGGACAAGGGAATCCAAAACGAAATTTTGTATAAAATGTTTCCTTTGACTTGTATTTTCATCGACAATATTTTCCACATCGATGACTTTGAAACCATAAAACTTGTTGTCTCAAGCTGTTTTCTCCTCCTTTTTTAAAATGGCACAGGTAACATACTCTTCGAGAAAGACAAAACACTTTCATCAGTATCAGTTCCAAATTTTGGTGCATTCTTGATCCATAATAGCATGTGTATATGAGGAGCACCTCTGGCCTGGTACTACTTTCTCCAAAAGAAATGAGTAACTTCTCCAAGAGGTGGATTATTTTTATTGCAGATAAAAGACATCATAGCTTGAAACCTATGATTAAAATATCTGCACACATTTACAGGATCCAAGGAACACAGTTCTCCAGCTGTCTTCAATTCAATGTTTTTTACATTTGAATTTGCTTGTCGTAGAAATTCAAGTAAATCGTCCCATGCATATTCAGCACAGCTAAGTGTTACAAACCACGCAGGAGTACCTAGGTTTCTTAACATACATTTAAGTTCTCCATGACGATGATACCAATATTCATTAGTACCACATTGACACGCCATCAAATTAATTAACTGAGATTCTAGATGATCGTCTCTTTGTTGAACTTTGTCCATAAATTCCTTTGCAGAAACATGTGTAAGATGAACTCCTGTTTTTAATATATGGTTCACTGCATATGAAAGTCCAGACAAGTCAATGTCAAACAGAAGGTGAAATATATATGGAATTCACTGTCATACTCTTGGATTTTCTGAGTACAATCTTGTCGAGCGTTACTCTGAAGCTGGAATCTGTACTGCTCGTTCATCATATCGTCCACCTTCTCCAGTGGTGAACAACTGTGGAAAACAACGAGCTTCTAAACTTTTTTCCCATACACTCATGGGAGTTCCCTTTGCTTTCTTCATTTGAAATAATTCAATAGTGTTTCCAATCACTTCTTTTGAATGTAGAGGATGTATACTGTAATGTTCGTAAATTTCTTCACTCCTGGACTTGTCCACTTTTTCTGTTTGGCCAGTTGAAATTTATGTTTCATCTTCTAAACATATTTCCTGTTCTTCCACATTTACAGTTTTATAATAAATATTGTTCTGTACAAGATAAAATGTAGCCTTTTGAAGTTTGGCGACATCTACTAACTCTTGCCATATTTTCTGACTCTTTGTTGGTACACCATTAACTAGAATAACTACAGGCTCACTTTCCTCTCTCTCTAGCCCAACAGTTTCAATGTTTTTCTTAAAATCTAAAGGTAAGTACACAACTCTTCCTTTCAGACCTCTCTGTAAATCTGTTGGATGCAGCTTACCTGTTTTAGGCTCCATATGAACTATAGCCTGAAACGGGTGCACAGATTGAATAAGAATGCACTCATATGTATTTAAATCTGCCAGTTCCAGAGGAATAGCTACCAACTCTAAGGGGCAGATTTACAAGCCCCTTGCGCCACCTTTGCGTCACTTTTCCCATGTTAAAAGTGACGCAAAAGTGGCGCAAGGGGCTTGTAAATCTGCCCCTAAGTTGTTATGTACTGTTCTAGCTGGCATATTGTTCTCTTCTAATTTGTTGTAACAATATTTACAAATACGTTGATCAGTACCCAACTCAAAACAACCTTCCACCAACAAATAAGAACCAAATTGCTCCCACTTATCATTGTTTTCCTTTTCACTTTTTAAATACACATCAACATTCCTAGTTTGACTTCTATAGTGAGTATGTCGACAACAAATACAAACATAGTTTGGTTTTTCATATGAAAGTATCCTAAACTTTGTAATTTCTTCTGCAAACTTCTCAGCACTAATATCTTCCACCTGTTCTTCAACACCTACACTTATCAAGCTCTCACTTTCTCTACACTCCTCTTGTGAACCAAAGAAATGAAACTGTATATCATCACAGACTTTTTTTTCATCCAATACTGAACCATGCGAAAGAGCTGTGTTCATTTCACTTAAAGATAATGCAGGACTTTTTACGTAGTACAATCTCCTTACTAACTTCCGCATTTCTGAGTGATGTACTGCTAACATTTTTAAATGATGAAAAGTACTTTGACACACTTTTCTAGAAAGCCAAGCCAGAGAATGACCCTGCAACTTAGTATATGTTCTCACTTGACAAGGATCTAGTCCTTGCAACATCTTAATCTTTTGTTTAACACTTTTTTTTGCATAATCTTGTAAGAAAAATCTTAATATATCGATAGATTCCTGTCGAATACTACAAATACTACTACAATGCCACTTATACACTGGAGCTTGTGCACGTCTCCCTTGAACTTCTTCAGTTATTACTTCTTCCACATTTCTAGGAACCATCTTTTCTTTTTCAATTGGACAACCATCTTTTATCTCATAACAACGACCACTGGTATAAACTGCATGAACTAATGTATTTTGTTGAAAATAGCTTTCTTCATTAAAAAAAGGCTCAGTACTAGAAGTGTGCTTCCATTCACCAGAAAAAGTTTTGCAAAAGTTACTTCTTTTAACTAGTCTTTTTCTTTTTCTTTTCTCCTTCATAAAGTTTATTGTTCTATTCAAAGTTTTCATTCTCTTTAATACCAATATAAATAATTTTCGTTTCAATTCAAAAGCTTTTTCTACTACACTTTCAATCTGTTGCTTTTTCTTGTAAGCTGCTGATCTTCTTTTATATTTTTTATAATCTTTCAATAAATTTTGTAATACTCTACTTTTATACATTCTCTTCCTAATGTCTTTATATTCTTTCATCCTTCTTTCAACATGGATTGTTTTCCCATAACTTGATTTTTCATTCATAAGTCCTTTTTTTAGTTTCCTTCAGATTGGTTGTACAACTTTTCTTTCTCTTTTCCACTGTTTGAAAATTCATTACATTCTTTAAAAGTCTTTTAGCAAATTCTTTAGTTTTCTTACCAGAAGTATTTTTCTTCAATGTCACATTTTGAACTTCATATAATTTCTGCTTTTCTCTCTCTTTTAAATAGTACTGGTTTTTTTCTTGTCTTTTCTTTTGATCTTTTCTTGCCATACTCAATCTTTCTTATTAAAAATGGTGAATATCTGAAAAAAAGAAAAGTTTAAATAGTTTCTAAAAATAATTTTATATTATTAAAATAAACACAAATATTCTCATCTACAATTAAATAAATTCTTTCAATTACATTGCAAAGGTATGTCAGACACTGCACAATTCCTTCATTTAGAAGACATCACAACTGCCGCAAAAAAATGACAGAGCAGAACTAAAGGATTTCTCTACTACTAGTCAAACCAATCAGGTTCAAATGTATAATACATCAGCCAATAGATATATAAGTAGACACATACGTCATTCACAACACCATAAAGTCCCTTACAACTTCACAGACTGGTGTTCCCAACTCAAAATAACACCTAAAGTGTTGAGTTTATACAAATATAAAACTGCAGCCCTTCACATATCTCTGTTGTAAGTCTCACCATATTTCTGAAAGCATCCATACATGTGTCTGTACCTTTTGCTAGTGACACCATATATAAAACAAATTTACAAATAGTTCTATACCTGTGTTTTTTCACAGACTCATACAAAGTACCCTAATCACTAAACCATCTGCCAACATGTCTTTAACCTCACTTTTGTGCTGCAGCTTCACCATTCTGCAACTACTCAAGTTGTTGGGCGTACCCAAATATAAAGCAGCAAACCTTCACATGAGTCTGTTGTAAATCTCACCATATTCCTGAAAGTATGTATGCATGTGTCTGTACCTTTTACTAGTACTATCATATATAAAAGAAACATACAAATAGAGGTATACCTGTGTTTTATACATCTAGTATCTTCAGATGCATAGCACATGAGAATGCATGTGCAAATACAGACATACATCAATCACAAGACCATGCAGATCTTAAACTTAAAACTTGACAGACCGCACTTTACATTTGAAAGAGACACCTACATTTATGCGGTGTACTTCAAGTGTATATTTCCCCAGACTCATAGAAAGTAGCCTAATCACTAATCCCTGTGCCAACATGTCTTAAATTTCACTCTTGTGCTGCAGCTTCACCATTCTACGAGTACTCAGAATGTTGGGCCTAACCAAATATAAAGCAGCAAGCTACCACATGTCTCTGCCGTAAGTCTCACCATATTCCTAAAAGCATGCATCCATGTGTCTGTAACTATTGCTAGTGCCACCATATATAAAAGAAGCATACAAATAGATATATACTTGTGTTTAACAAATGTAGCATCTTCAGATGGATAACACATATCAGAATACATGAGTAAGTAGAAATATATCTACTTAGACACCTACATTTATGTGATGTACTTCAAGTGTACCTTTCCACAGACTCATACTCATTCTGCAACTACTTAGGGTGATCGGCTAGCCAAATATAAAGCAGCAACCCATCACATGTCTATGCTATAAGTCTCACCATCTTCCTGAAAGCATGCATGCATATGTTTGTACGCTGCATAAATGTAGGTGTCTATGTAGATATGTCTCTACTTACTCATGTATTCTGACATTTGTTATCCACCTGAAGATGCTACATATGTAAAACACAAGTATACATATATTTGCATGCTTCTTTTATATATGGTGGTACTAGCAACAGGTACAGACACATGCATGCATGGTTTCAGGAAGATGGTGAGACTTACAGCAGAGACATGTGAAGGGTTGCTGCTTTGTTTTTGCCTATGCTCAATACCTAACTAGTAGTAGAATGGTAAAGCAGCAGCAGAAAAGTAATATTTAAGATATGTTGGGTGAGGAATTAGTGATTATGGTACTTTGTAAGAGTCTCTGGAAAAGTTCACTAGAAGTGCGCAAAATAAATCTAGATGTCTGTTTGAAATGTGAAGTGCAGTCTGTCAAGTTTTAAGGTCTTCATGGTCTTGTGATTGAGGTATGTATGTACTTGCAAAAGTATTGTGATATGTCTTATGTTTCTGAAGATGCTAGACGTATAAAACACAGGTATACATCTATTTGTATGGTTCTTTTATATATGATGCTACTAGCAAAATGTACAGATATATGCATGCATACTAGCAGCAGCAGCGGAAAAGTGATGTTTAAGATATGTTGGGTGAGGAATTAGTGATTATGGTACTTTCTAAGAGTCTGTGGAAAACTTCACTTGAAGTATGCCGCATAAATCTAGGTGTCTGTTTGAAATATTAAGTGTAGTCTGTCACGTTTTAAGGCCTTTATGGACTTGTGAGTGAGGTATGTCTCTACTTGCACATGTATTCTGATGTGTGTTATGGTTCTGAAGATGGTAGGCATATAAAACACAGGTATACATCTATTTGTATATTTCTTTTATATATGATGTTGCTAGTAAAAGGTACAGACATATGCATGCATGCTTTCAGGAAGATGGTGAGACTTACAGCAGAGACATGTGAAGGATTGCTGCTTTATATTTGGCTAGGCCCAACACCCTAAGTAGTCGTAGAATGGTGAAGCAGCAGCACAAAAGTGAGGTTTAAGGCATGTTAGGAGATGGATTAGTTATTAGGCTACTTTGTATGAGTCTGTGGAAAGCTACACTACAAATATACCGCATAATTTTCAGTATCTGCTTCAAAGGTGAAGTGCAGTCTGTCAAGTTTTAAGGTCTGCATGGTGTTGTGGCTGAGGTATGTCTCTACTTGCACATGTATTCTGATATGTATTACGTATAAAACACAAGTATACATCTATTTGGATATTTCTTTTATATATGATGCTGCTAGCAAAAGGTACAGACGTATGCATGCATGCTTTCAGGAATATGGTGACACAGCTGAGACATGTGATACATT
Source organism: Calotriton arnoldi (assembly GCA_963921515.1). NCBI lineage: Eukaryota > Metazoa > Chordata > Amphibia > Caudata > Salamandridae > Calotriton > Calotriton arnoldi. The sequence goes on from CAWUFW010012630.1 coordinate 241,230, forward strand.
GCTGCTTTATATTTGGTGATGCCCAACATCCTGAGTAGTCGCAGAATAGTGAAATTGCAGCACAATTGTGAGGTTTATGACATGGTGTACACTTTTGTGCTACAGCTTCACCATTCTGTAACTACTCAGGGTGTTTGGCCTACCCACATATAAAGCAGCAAACCTTCACATGAGTCTGTTATAAATCTCACCATATTCCTGAAAGCATGTATGCATGTGTCTGTACCTTTTACTAGTACTACCATTAATAAAAGAAACATACAAATAGAGATATATCTGTGTTTTATACTTCTAGCATCTTCAAATGCATAACACATTTGAGAATACATATGCAAGTAGAGACATACATCAATCACAAGACCATGCAGACCTTAAAACTTGAGAGACTGCACTTCACATGTCAAACAGACACCTACATTTATGCGGCGTACTTTAAGTGTACCTTTCCACACCCTCATACAAACTAGCCTAATCACTAATCCATTTCCTAACATGTCTTAAACCTCACTTTTGTGCTGCAGCTTCACCATTCTGCGACTACTTAGGTTATTGGGCCCAGCCAAACGTAAAGCCGCAGTCTATTACATGTCTCACCTGTAAGTCTCACCATATTCCTGAAAGCATGCATGCATGCATACGTCTGTACCTTTTGAAAGCAGCATCATATATAAAAGAAATATACAAATAGATGTATACCTGTGTTTTATATGCCTAGCATCTTCAGATGCATAACACGTATCAGAATACATGTGCAAGTAGAGACATACCTCACTCACAAGTCCATACAGGCCTTAAAACGTGACAGACTACACTTAATATTTCAAACATACACCTAGATTTATGCGGCATACTTCAAGTGAAGTTTTCCACAGACTCTTAGAAAGTACCATAATCACTAATTTCTCACCCCACATATCTTAAACATCACTTTTCCGCTGCTGCTGCTAGACCATTCTACTACTAATCAGATGTAGAGCCTAGCAAAATACAAAGCAGCAACCCTTCACATATCTCTGTTGTAAATCTCCCCATATTTCTAAAAGCATGGATGCATGTGTCTGTACCTTTTCCTAGTGCCATCATATATAAAAGAAACATACAAAAGATGTATACCTGTGTTTTATACATCTAGCATCTTCAGATGCATAACACATATGAAAATACATCTTCAAATACAGACATACCTCAGTCACAAGACCATGCAGACCTTAAAACCTCAGAAGCTGCACTTCTCATTTCAAGAAGAGACCTAAAATTATGTGGTGTATTTCAAGCATACCTTTCCACAGCCTCATACAAAGTAGCCTAATCACTAATTCCTCAGCCAACATGTCTTAAACCTCACGTTTGAGCTGCAGCTTCGCCATTCTGCAACTACTTAGAGTGTTGGGCCTAGCTAAATATAAACCAGCAACCCTTCACCTATCTCTGCTGTAAGTCTCACCATCTTCCTGAAAGCATGCATGCATATGTCTGCTCCTTTTGCTAGCAGCATCACACATAAAAGAAATATACAGATAGATGTATACCTGTGTTTTATACGTATATCGTCTTCAGATGCATAACACATATCCCAATACATGGGCAAGTACACACATACCTCAATCACAAGACCATGAAGACCTTAAAACTTGACAGACTGCACTTCACATTTCAAACAGACACCTAGATTTATGCGGTGCACTTCAAGTGAACCTTTCCACAGACTCTTACAAAGTATCATAATCACTAATTTCTCACCCAACATATCTTAAACATCACTTTTGCGCTGCTGCTGCTTCACCATTCTACTACTACTCAGGTATTGAGCATAGCCAAAAACAAAGCAGCAACCCGTCACATGTCTCTGCTGTATGTCTCACCATCTTCCTGAAAGCATGCATGCATGTGTCTGTACCTTTTGCTAGCAGCATCATATATAAAAGAAATATACAGATAAATGTATACCTGTGTTTTATATGTCTATCATCTTCAGATGCATAACACGTATCATAATACATGTGCAAGTAGAGACATACCTCAGTCACAAGACCATCCACATCTTAAAACTTGACAGACTACACTTCCCATTTAAAGCAAACACCAAAAATTATGTGGCATATTTCAACTGTACCTCTCTAGAGACTTATAAAAAGTAGCCTAATCACTAATACCTTAAGTCAACATCTTTTAAACCTCACTTTTGTGCTGCAGCTTCACCATTCTACTACTACTCACAGTGTTGAGCCTAGCCACATACAAAGCAATAACACCTCTTTGTTATATATCTTGCATCTTCAAATGTATAAGACATATGAGAATACATATACAAGTAGAGACATACTTCAGTCACAAGTCCATGCACACCTTAAAACTTGACAAACTGCACTTCCAATTTGAAAGCGACACCTAAAATATGCGGTATACTTCAATTGTACATTTCCACACACTAATACAAACTACCATAATCGCTAATCCATCTTCCAATATACACATATCACTATGCACAATCTATTTCAAACAACATTTAAGTACAATAAAACAAACTACAATACATATCTCTACATTTAATAATATATTTCAAACATCACAGTTCTTGAATAATTTTTAAAGTTTGAAAATAAAGCTAATACATAATACACCTCACAAATTTATAACTCACCTTCCAAATAGTATTGTAGAATATGAAATATCAGAAACTCATAAAAGATTTTCTTATGCACACAATCAATGTAATGCACCACTCTCAACAAGGTAAAACCAGTAATGGTAAACTTTCCATCTCTTTCTCCACACAAATAAATGTAAGTAACAAATCACATTGCTTCCTACATTATTTCAAACTGTAAAACACATTTCTATTGGTTAGACATATTAACCCTTTCCAACTGTCTTCTAAAAGTGCCCAAACTGGTTCTGTAATTTTCTGGAATCGTTACTCCACCGTGTACCATCGCGATGGAGCTGCGAATCCATACGGGAGTTCAAAAACCTATTACTAATAATACTAGCATTATTTTTTAAGAACACACCACTTCTCAACATAGTACTAATTTGGGAAATCTTACTTTAATAAGATATCACTTATATATATATTACAACTTCATATTTTAAAGCCACAGTTAAGTTTCAACCCTTTCCCCATTCTGCTTAATCCCAGTTTCTATAGTAACAGTTTCTGCAATATTCAACTGAATTGGCAGGTCACAAGTTCACCATATTTTCAAGTTCAGCTCACAAGCTTACAAATGCAAATAGCAGGTGTGGTTGACTTTTGCAAAATATCTCCTTATCCTATCTACTGTACCTTTCAAACATTTTTTAATAACCAATAAGAAACATGCTTTTTTAAGAAAGTAACATGCATCCTCTTTTTGAGTGTACAATGTTCATGAACAGCCAATCAGTTATCTGCTTCTTAAAAACAGCATCTTGTCCACCATTTTAGATACCTCTCATTCTACCAACTGACTACCTCAGCTACAGACATCTTCTCATTACTTCCAGACATCCCTTCAAGATGCTTACAGTATGGATTGTAGGGCACAGCTATGTTTTCTGCTGCAAAAGGTATGCTGAACACATAGATATTGACAAAGATCTAGCTTTGCAAAATGTGGATATTAAATGGATTGCACAGAGAGGATTAAAGTGGCACCAATTGATGCCTTTGGTTAAAACCTTTTTGCATCTCCAACCCCCTGACCTCATGATTGTGCACTGTGGTGGCAATGACCTAGGCACATTGACTGGAGTAGGACTGGAAATGCTCATGCAGGATACCTTTGCACAATTGATGTCGCTTTTCCCCCAAACTGTCTTGTATACTCTAATATATGCCAAAGACAGAAATGGAAGAGGTCAAATCAATTCTGTCCACAGATTGAGAAAGCTAGAAAGAATGTCAATAAAGCTGTTTATGCTTACCTCAGAGACCAGAGCTCCATCTATAACAACAATCTACGTTTTGATATGGATGACATCTACAGAAGTGATGGAGTACACTTCACAAACTGTCTTTCTCAACAACCTAAAGCTGTGCATCTGCACTTACATGTAGCTACAACAAACTCATAATGAAAACAAGGGCTCTTTTTAGAGCCACCCTATAACACAATAGTGAATCTATTTTATTTTTACACATAGATATTTTTCTTTCATTTTTTTGTGGATTTGCGCACCCGTCAGGAATCTGAAAAAGCATGAATTCAATGTACTACAACACAATACACTTTTCAGGTTTAACTTTTAATTTTTAATTTTATATATTTTTAGTAACTCTATCAAATTTAATCTTATTATTAACTTCAATCACACTACCTCTATAAAGCAAGTTCACAATTGCAACACTATCTTCTAAATTATATACTATTAAATTATTTATTTGAGGTGGATCCGCGAATCGAACACGACGTTACACGGGGCGGCCGCACTGAGAGCCGCAATGGGTCGCGACTCCAAAACCAAAAGAAAAAAAACCGCTCCACTTCCATTATTCGGTATCCGCCTTGGGGACCCCATCCCCCGGGGCATGCTATCACATTGGGGACCCCGGGGGGAAGCCCCAATGCCCCCGCGGTCCCTGCCGGCTCCCCGCCTCCTGCGGGAGCCGGAATTGCTTTTGGGCAAAGGGAGCTGCTGACATGCAGCTCCCTTTGCCCAAAGCAATTCTGCTTTGCTTCGTGGAAGCGAGAGCAGGTTTCCTGCTCTCGCTTCCATGAAGCGAAGCAGAGTTTGCAATGACAGGGCAGGAGCAGTGCTCCTGCCCTGCCATTGCAAACTGCAATGTCCTGGGGGTGGGCACCCCGGGACATTGCTGGAGCTGGCTCTGGTGGGTGGTGGTCCCCAGGGCCAAGTAGGGCTCCAGGAGGGGGGCCCCCCTCCTAATGTATGCAAAGCCCCGGGGAGGTGGTGGTCCCCGGGGCCGGGGGTCCGCAACGGACCCCCACCTTCTTTTAATTAGTGCCTCGGGGTGGTGTTCCCCGGGGCATGTGGGGTGCTCGAGCCCCCCACACTACTTTATTTTAAGCAGAGTCCCGGGGAGGTGGCGGTCCCCGGGCTGCAGGGGCCTCAGCAGGGCCCCCGCATAAACATACAGAAATGCCCCCGGGGCCTGGCCCACCCGGGTGCTCATTAAAAGGAAGAATGGGACACTGTGCTTCATTTTTTTTAAATTTTCTCTGCACGATTCGCGCACCCAACGCGACTCCGGCTAACAAAATGCTTTTTTTGGCCCTGAGGGTTCCTGTGGGACCCCCTGACTAGGCCTAGGGGGTCAGGGTGTTTCTACCCTGCCCCCTTTTCTTTTTTGTTAACCATTTTCTTCTTTTTTTTCTTGTGACTCGGTTTTAGCAAATCACAAGATGGCTCCCAACACTTCTAGGTTTGGAGTGTTGACAGCCAATCACAATTAAGCTTGTGCTCGGGAGGCTTCGTGAATCCACCGCGGTCACCAGATATCGCTATTTTTTTATTTTTGAATTTCTCAGGAACTACTGAACGGATTTACAACATTTAGAACACTTTCTAAACCAAGACCTACCTTTTTGCCAAATTTGATGTAATTCCATTCAGCAGTTCGGGCTGTGGCTTTGTCTAAAGTTTCCTATAGAAATTAACATGGAGAAAACGCGTTTTGGGACCCCCCTTTTTTCTCGGCCCCCGCTCTACGAATCACCCCACAACTTTTAAGACAGGAGCTGACCTGAGCGAACCATTAGTTTTGAAAATTTCGCAATGATTCGTCAAACGGTGCCAAAGATATTGGCAAATGAAGAAACGCTTTTTGAATAGAAACGAGGTCCTAACTATAACTACCTACTGGCGACCGCCAGTAGGTAATATTTATTAATTTTTTTAATGAAAAACCATAGGTTTAAGTAACATTATAGTTAGGTGAAATGTTCAGTAAGAATGTAACGTTTTAAACTCTAAACATCACAGAAATTCACCAGTTATAGTTGTCTTAAGTAACTATAACTTGTGCGCTAAGGTAACTATAACTCGCAACCCCACCATGCACAGTTTCTCATTAATAATGTCATCACAAATGTTGCAGTGATATTATCAATTATGTCATAGATGATGTCAAAAGCAATGTAAGATGTTTGATAATAAGCCGTGCATAGAGAGGGGTGCCCGCCTGAGGATAAACCAATGTAAAAAAACATTTAGCTGCAAATTCGCAGATGATCTGCATATCTACAGCAAATTTTTTTTTTAAAGTGCAGGCTTCTGTGCCTTTCAACCACTGCCCCTGCGTTGGCCAGGGCAGTGGAGGAAAGGCATGGTGTTTATTTGAGGGGGTATATGGCTCTCTCACCAAGCATTCGAGAGGCTCCAGGGGACCCCATCCCCAGAGTTGTAAATCAAATGAAGAGTAGGCAGGTACACGGTCCCCTCCCCAAGCCTCCCAGTGGCTCCGAGGCCCTCATCCGCTTGACACAATAACTTAAAAAAGGAGAGGGGCTGTGGGACCGCTCTCTGAGCCAGGAGAGGCCTTGGCGACCCCATCCTGCAGGGCCATCATTTAAATAAAGAAGAGGGGGCCATGCAGCCCCTCTCTCTAAGCCATGCAATGGCTCTAGGGACCCCATCCCCGGGGACACCATCTATTTCCCTGCCCGCAGGATGATGGGAGGGAAAATATAAAGTTGTTCAATCGGGCAGGAAAACAAAGTTGCTCCCACCCAGTGGGACAACAAAACATTTCCCTGTCCACATTCTTGAACAGAGAAATTAGTTGATTGCTTCCACCTCGCAGTTGCGAAAGAAAACTGTTCCAACAGGAATGTAGTCTCTTACTAGACCCACGATAGCTGCAAGCAGGGTAGCCTTCAGGGCTGAAGGAGACCTGGCCCTCCCTCCGCAGCCCCACATGAGGGACGCACTGTGAGGTGCCCCAAGTTGGCAGTCTAGAAAAAAAAAAATAACAGGACTAGTTGTGGTGTGCCCCAAGTGGGCCCCGGGCACAGCACTATATAATAAAAGAAACCTGAAAATGCAGGCGGGCCACGGGGGCCCTGTGCCTACTCCCATGGCCCCAAAAATAATAATGGTGTGGGGTACCGCAGGTGGGTATCGATACACCTCTAATATGAGGAAGAATTTCTGGCTCCTGCCCCTGGACCACACCATTAGGCCTAGGGGATCATGGTATTCCTACCCTGCTTTTTTGCATTTTCTTATGACTCAGGACCCAGTTCCAAGTCCTAAGATGGCTGCCAGCACTTCCTGGTTAAGGTGGTGGCAGCCAATAAGATCTCAGGATGAGATCTGTCAGCTCTGCGGATCCTCCGCAGCGTGATATATACAATTTAGTTTTAACCTTAATTTTTCCAACACTACTCAAGGGATCTACACCAAAACACAAAACAAACTTTTTCTGTACCAAGATTTAGCTTTGTGTCAAACGTGGTGTAAATACATTCAGCAGTTTGGGCTGTAGCTGTGTCTAAAGTTCCTACAGAAAAATGAATGGGGAAAATGTGTTTTGAGACCCCCCTTTTTCTTGGGCCCTGCTTGACAGATCTAACAAAAACTTTCCATGCACAGACTAGCCAAAAGGTAGCACTTTTAAAAAAGTTTGGTGGAGATTCGTCAAACACCGCCAAAGTTATTAGCAACACAAAAAGGCATTTCCAATAGAAACACGATCTTAACTATAACGATCACCACTAATATTATATTTATATACATTTTAAATCTTTAAATTTGTAATATTTTACATGAAAAAAATTGATTTGTATAATGTGTAGTTTACAGTGAGTTTGGGTATATTGTTTTTAGAATGTTTTAAAGTATTTTCATACATGTTTTAAATGATTTTTATATCTTATTGAAACATTATTTTCAAAACTTTCATTAAACTATAAGAAATTAAAAAATATATATGGTTATTAAGGGTTAACATGTATTTTTCCCAAAGTCTGTCAGACTGGAGATACAACAGTAAATCTAACCTCTCCAGTATATGCCCTTTCTACACTGTTTGTTAATCTGGAGTTAGAATAGTAAACCTGCCCCCTCCCCAACAATGCTTGCACTTTCCCTAATGTTTGTTAGATTGAAGTTAGAATTGTAAATCTGTTCCCCATGCATACACTTTCCCCTACATTTGTTAAATTGAAGTTAGAATAGTAAATCTGCTGCCTCCAATGTATTTCCTTTCCCAAACCGGGAATGCCCATGCTCTACCCATGGATTTTGGAGCATTCCCAGATTTACAAACTCTTGGGGGCAACCTTTATCAAAATGTCACACAATACAGCACAGCAAGACACCTTACTGCGCTGCATTGCATGACAGGGAGAAGGAAGGAATGCTTCATATTTAACATTATATGGTGCATTCCTGTCCTCTCCTTGTGCGGGTGCACTATGTGCCGCCTGGCGCCAATGCAGGCACCCTTGAACCATGGTGCAAGGGTGCCTGATTTGTAGAAAGGACTGTTTTGTGCAGGATGGTACAACTTCATGCACAAAAAGAATCCTTTGAGGCTTTTCTTCTTTTTATCTGTGCTGAGGAATGCAGCACATGTAGAAAGAGGAAAAAACGAAGTGCAACAAAGATATTTCTACTTGTAATGCCCCCCCCCTGGGAAGTCATAGCATTTCGAGGCATTCCCAGATCTACCACTCATGGTAAATCTGGAAATGTGGCAAAATCCATGGGTGGATGCATGTGAACACCCATGCTCCACCCATAGAATGCCTTCCTGGGACAGAGTGAGGCAAGGCAATGTCTTGCGTTTCCTTCCATCACTCCAGATTTACTAAGCCACACAGGGACAAGCAAGGTGGCCTTGCATGACTTGGTAATCTCATTCCAGGTTTTACATCTACATGTATCCCCTTGCGTGGTGCAAGGACGATGCAAAACCTTTGATAAATTTCACACTTGTAAACCTGTGAACACATCAAAATGCTACACCTTCCCAAGTGAGGCGCAACTTGAAGAAATATCTTCTTTTCTGCTCGCTATTTCGTCTTTCCACATGTGATGCATTGTGCAGCACACATATAAAGATGCAAAAGCTTACAAGGATTGGTTCTCTGCAGGAAGTTATCCCCTCCTGCACACAAACAATCCTGTCATACTGCAGGCACCCTTACACTATGGTGCAAGGGTGCCTGCATAGGCATTAGGCTGCACGCAGTGCGCCAGCACAAGGACAGAGCAGAAATGCTTCATATGTTTGTAAATATGGAAAATCTTTGCTCTCTCGCTTTCATGCAACACAGCGCAGCAACTTTGCTTGCTGTCCTGCATTGCGTGAAAGTTTAGTAAATATACCCACCAGTACCTCGAAAGGAAGTCAATGCCGGTGTGGATGGACTAGGATTAATAATTGTTATCAGGATGCTGTTTGGCCCTATTCTTGTCAGGACACCCTGGAGTAGCGAGGCAGATCTGTTTGCTACTGTCAGTGGTTCAAGAGCCAATACAACGAGTAGTGGTGAGAATGGGCATCATTGACAGGTGCCATGTTTGATTTAAAATGTAAAGGAAAGGTGTTCTCCACTACAGATTTTTGCCTTTGGTTTAATGTACAGCCACTTAAGTTTATCGATGAAATCCTAACCTAGGCTGAAACGGAACATGATCGTGAGGTGATAAGGCTATTTAATGCAGACAAAGGTTTTTTCTGCTTTAGGGACATGGCCGCAGTTTCAATTTCTGGATTCTCATAGGAAATGAGCTGGAGTTCTCATATGTTTTCTTGATGCCCTGCCATGGACAAACCTGCCCTGTGAGTCATGTATTAATGAAGCAATCACCTTACAAATCCTGGTGACTAAGACCATTGCCAGCATCTCAACATCGACATTCACGAGTATAATGGCTCTGTAGCTCCCGCATTCCAATGGGTCCTTACGATCCTTGGGTAGAACAGTTATAATGGCTTTTTATGAGATAGGGCCCAGTGTGCTTGATTCCATGACCTCCTGAAAGACCTAACTTAACATTTGGGTCACCTGCTATTTACATGTTTTGAGAAACTCACTGAGGAAGCCATCTTCTCCTAGGGATTTGCATGTTGGTAGAGCAGCAATGGTTTAGCCCATTGCTTACACAGTGATTTCCCCCTGTAACAAACCCCTGTCCTCATCTGTCAAGCATGGCACTTTGTATGGAGTCTAAGAACCTATCTTCTTCTGGAGAAATATCAGTGTGAGTGCAACTATATAAACCTTTGTACAAAGTTGTGAATGTGACAACATTTACAGCCAATGTCCTAATAGGTGGTATTGCAAGTCACAACTACCTGAGCCTAAGCTGGAAGGCTAGCATTGCTCTGCTTTTTCTCCATACTCAGAAAGCCTCCATTTGAGTTTGACCAGCGCTTTTTCCACCACAGACATATAGAGTATTACATACAAGCTTTTCTGCTCCCAGGCAGTGTCTATTGTGTAAGGAAGGATTAGTATTATACTTCTTTGTATGAGCTACTATCAATTGCTCTCACGCTTGCATTACAGGGTCAATTTTCACTTCACTATAGCTGAGTCTCTCATCAAGAGGCCGCACCATGTTGCTTTCCCAGCTGCCCAAACCATCTGCTGCAAGGCAACAGAATGTTCATTTTCTGCTCTATAAACCCTCACATGTGTGTTCAACATTTTTTTCTCTTCCGGTAGGCAATATTTGGATGCCAGCATCCTCCAGAATCCCTCAGGAGTAGTCAACGGTCTATGTTGAAATTAATCAGAATGAAATCATGGTCTGATAGACCCAAGCAGTATCCGAACATGGAAGGGGAGGTGTAAAAGAAAGTAATGTGTGAGGAAGAAAATCAGCTTGTGAGGAGGTACTGTGCACTGATAATACAAAGGAATAAACCCTATACGTAGGGTTATCTATACATGACATAGCCACTAGCCCATTGTCCCCATTAGATCCAGCAGATGATCCCTGTCCGCTGCACTCTTTCTGTCTGGTGGGGGAGTCCAGTCAATAATCGGTTCGGGAACTAAATTTCAAGCACCTCCTGCAATTAGTTTGGTTTTCTCACACTCTGTAAATATTCTAATGAGTTGGCAGAAAAAGGAAACCCTACTCACATTGCGTGCATATACAGAACTGACTACTAGGGATTGCTCATCAATCTTCAATTTTACACCTCACTTCCTGCCCTCTGAGTCAGTCCATGAATGACAGGTTCTGTTGGGAAGTGCTTTTGAATAAAAATGGCTACCCCACATTTCCTGGAGGGCTATGAGTATGGTGGCTGACCAGTGTGGCTAAGTTTAAGGAACATGTGTGACTACTGCCTTTTCCCCTCCCCACCAAGTGCTGCTTGAGTTTGTCTTTTTCTTTAGAGGCCTTCTTTCACCTAGGCTGTCAGATGTCTGTCTATGGAGTTTGGATTTAGAGCATGATGTAAGCACTGGGAAAACAAAGAATTGGGGCAAAAAGATCACTGGTATGTAACGAACAAGTTGCTTACCTTCTGGAACGATCTTTCTGATAGCGACTGTATCTAGCCACAGATTTCTGACCTTTTGAATATTGACCTGGCATTAGACTGGATCTGGAAACTGTTCCATAGTATCTCTACCAACCAGAAGTTGGTGAAAGGAGGTGTTGTGTGGCTCTACACTGATGCCATTCCGCTCCGGATGTGGTGTGAGGCATCTATATAGGTGCCACTCCTACATGCTGACACTAGTTGCTTTCAAGACTGTTTGGGACCCCAGTTGTGTAGGACCAAAAGCTAATTGTAGGAGCCGTGTACAGATTCCTTGGCTTGGAATCTTATTAGTGGGTAGAATCCAATCACAGAAAGGGGTGGATGGGAGGGTCAGTGGAGAATCTGTGGCTAGACAAATGCCTCTACCAAAAAGAGCGTTACCAATGGTAAGTACATTGTTCATCTGATAGAGACAGGCTTCTAGCCACAGATTCCTCACCTTTTGATTCAATACTAAACTAGTACCTAATAGGATGTGGGATGTGAATGGACTGAAACCAGAAAGTCGTGCAGGACCAAGCAGGCAAAGTGTCCATCTCTATTGACTTGGATATCCAGACATTAGTGCTTCATGGACTTATGGAGGGATGCCAATGTAGCTGCCTGGCAGATGTCTCGGAAAGGGACTCCGCGTGCCAGTGCAGCAGTAGACAATTTGGCCCTGGTGGAATTGTCTGGCAGCCCTCCTGGAGGGTATTTCTTTGCCAATGCATAGCAGATCTTAATGTAAAGCATGATCCAGCACAATATGGTACATGTCTGTACAGTCTTGCTCTTTTTTGCTAAGGCGAACCCCAAAAGATCTGATTGTCCACTCGGTGCTCTTTGGTACGATTGATGTAGGAGCTGAGTGCTCTTTTGGGGTCCAAGCGATGGAGTCTCTCCTCCTCCTTAGAGGGGTGAGGCAGTGCATAGAGCCCCAGCAGGGTGATGGTTTGACCTACGTGGAATGGTGTCACAACTGTCAGCAAGTAGGATGCCTGAGTCCAGAACCAGTTTGTCTAGCAAGAAAATGGTATATGATAGATGAACATCGAGCCTGAAGCTCACTCACCCGCTGTGCTGTGGTGATGGCGATTAGGAACACAGTTTTGATGGCGAGGAGCTATAGGGGACAGCTGTGGAGTGGCTTGATTGGACACATTAAAAAAGTAAGGATGAGATTGAGGACCCTTTGAGGCACCACAAAAGGAGAAGGGGAAAACATTTGCTGCAGCCCTTTAAAAAAAAACACATCACAGCCTTTGATTTAAATAACAATGGCTGATCAGGCAACCGCAGGAAGACTGAAAGGGATGAAAGATAACCTTTAGCAGTACCCAAAGCAAAGCCTTGCTGGTTGAGATAGTGAAAAACCAACAAATCATTAGACAATTGGACCTGGAGAGGGTCAATTGGTCATACGCCATACTAAACCATAAACTTGTCCCAGCGACAGCCGTATACAGCCTTTGTCGAGGGACGCCTGACTGCTAAGATGTCATCTACTGCCTCTGGAGAAAGATTGAAGACATTCAGCTGGCGTAGGTCAATCTCTATGCATGGAGGTGGAGATTGTGAGGGCCGTGATAAAGAATCTGACCTTTCTGCTGCAACAGCAGATCCTCCCAGAGGGGCAGCGTGATCAAAGGACAGATGCTTAAGCCCAGGAGTACTGGAACCAACATCTCCATGCCCAATCTGGGGCAGTAGGATGACTTGGGCCTGGTCTGCCCTTGTGTTTTTGAGAACTCAGGGCAGGAGTGGTACTTCCAGAAAGGCATACAGGAGTCCCAAGTCCACACAAAGCAAAACATGTCTCTGAGCAAGAGACGCTTTGGAAACCCTAATGCACAGACGTGCTGACATTGCATATTTTCGGCTTTGGAGAACAGATCAAGTCAATGCTCTCCTCATTCGCTGAAGAGAACTTGAGCCACCTCTGGGTGTAACTGCCCTACTCTCCTTGTAAAAGACACACAATTGTTGTTTTTGCATTTGTCACCCCGAGTGGGACGGGTATGCCCAGACGTGGGTCCCGTGCTCTCCATGCCACTGGAGTCAAGCTATCCTGGCTGAAGAGGGGTGAAACCCCGAAACCGGTCCTAGGATGCTTGTTTCCAGTCCATGGAGGACCTGGCCTGGCAGTTCGGGCTGGACTGTTCCCATTGGGCACAGGGTCAAGACTGATTTGCATATGGCTGGGTTCAAACTGGAATGGCATGGTGAGCAAAAAAACGATGGATTTAGGCCCAGATCTCTGTACTGGGGTGAATGTATGACATTGTTCTGCATTCTGTCCATCAATTGTTGTTTTTGCTACTCTCCTTGTAGCATTCAAGGGTAGAGTCAACATTGTCTCCAAACAGAGGAGTAACATGGATGGGCATTTCTATATAAGAAGACTAGACGACGCTCGAGAACCCTGTTGATTGTAGCCACGCATAGCGATGAATGGCAAATCTGGTGCCTATGGCTCACTTAACAGAGTCGGTGGTGTCCAATACACGACGAATTGAGAGCTTGGTGGTTTAATAACAATCATGAATCTCCTGGGAAAGGACAAAGAGGAGGTCTTCTGGAACATCATCAAGGACTTGTGCCACTGAGTCCCAGAGGGCATAAGTGTAATGGCCCAACAAAAAGAAGGCATTGATCAATCACAGGGAAAACTGACTCATGAGAAGAGGTGCTTCCAAATGTCTCCACTTGCTTTAATTCCCTGTTAGGTGCAGTGGTAGGGACACTGTTGGGGTTGGCCCGACTGGTGGAGGCGTGCACCATGAGGCTCTCTGCTGTAGAGTGCTGCAAAAGATAGGCAGGGTCACCTGGAGCAGGGAAATGGCACCTGGTGATGTGCCTGTTAACTGGGAGGTCAGTGCAAGGCTTGGCCCAAGGAGGGTATCGGTTAGCGCCTCATTGAAAGGGAGGAGGTGCTCAGAAGCAGTCTGGCCTAGTTGCAGGAGCTCAGTCAATATGTTTGTTTTTACCCCATGGTGGGGAGCTGGAGGTTAAGCCCTTCAGCTGCCCTATGCATAACCATAACATAGGAGCCAGATTCTTCCATAGTAGGGGCTGGATTGGGAGGAAAGGGCTGTCTCTGGGGAGGTATCTTGGCTCCTGCAAGTCCTCATACCAATTGTCCTCGGTATTTGGTGAACAAACTCATCACCCTGGTCATAGTCGCTAACAGAGTCGGTCCCAAAAAGGCAATGTAAAGAATGTTACCTGCCTTGTGGTAATACCAGTGTGGAAATGGGCATCATGTTGGATTTTGGTGCAACACTGGTTGAAGTCATACTGGCGTTGATTCAGCACCGGAGAGGACAACTGGACCACTTGTTCAGGTGGTGAGGTTACGTCGATGTAACTGTGTCTTGTATGGGTGAGGGGTGGCATCGGAACTGAAGCCTAGGACAGAAGTGGCTTGAAGGGTCTACCTGACGCCAAGGGCTCCATGCACCAAAGAAAATGGGTAGAGATTTAAAGAGCCGGAGTGAAGCTGCGTGAAACTCTCCAATCTGACACAGGATTGCTGAAAGCCTCAGTAACATGGATTGGGCTCAAACCAGCTGCAGGTTTGACTCCGAAGTCAGCCGACTTCAAGAGTGTGACCAAGACAAGATAGTTGGCACTGACCACACTCTTTGTCAGGAGAGTGGGAGTGGTGCAAAGTAGCAGAACTCAGTTTAGACTTCTTGTGTTTTTGTGCTTACTGGAGTACTTGGAGTGTGACAAAAACTGGCCTCTAGAGTGGCTACATTGACTCCAGGAACTGGAGTGGGATAGAGCCTTGGATTTAGAGCAGGACTTGGAATAGTCCTGATACTGCATCTTCTTATGCTTGGTGACAAAGTTTCACCTCATGCTCTCTGATTGCCTTCAAGTTCATCGATATGCAGTATCAGCAGGTCATAGACTTGTGGTCCAACCCCTGACACCACTGGCAAACCTGGTAGAGATCTGTTAAAGACATCTTCTTGTGACAGTCCGTACAGGATTTAAAACCTGTCGTCTTAAGGGGTGACATCTCTTGCAAACTGGATACATTTACAAAGAAAAATCATGAAGAAAGGGTCTCTGAGAGACAAGAGACGATCTGGACCTATGTCTGGTAGTGTGGAATGAAAGGAACTGACATCAGCATGTCGGAGTGGTGCCTATATAAGCCCTGCACATGACTTTCAGAGCGGAATAGCCTCAGTACGGAGCTGCATGGCACCACCTTCCGGTTCTCAAAGGTACTATGGAAAAGTTTCAGGATCCAGTCTGACGTCTGGAATTGTTAAAAGGTGTGGAATCTGCATCTAGAAGTCTCAATTTGAAAAAGCATCATTATATATCAAGAGGCTTCTTCGTCATCTCACACATAGCAGCATCCATTTAATTAAACCTGTGTTCCAATTTCTGTGAATAAATGAAAGGTTCTTTTGAAGCATAGTATAAGCTTGGAAACTACTGTGTGAAATATAACATTATCACAATATAACTTTATGGTTTTGTTAATAAAAACGCACCATCAGTTGGACGGGCAGCTCTCCTACCACTGGCTGACCTGTTAAAAAACAAAGGAAGAACCAATATTTAAATAAGGGGATGCCATTGTTAGCTTTAGTATAAGGTGTAATTACATCATGAACAGTTCAAGTGTAGATATTCATATTAAAAAAAACAATAATGCATATTCAATTGTTTATTAGCACAGATACATTTCTCTGTACAATGTTATCTACACCAACGTTTAAGGCTCTGATGTAGCCATAGCTGAAAATGACTCTAGTCCATTGGTCTTTACAGTGTGGATTTTGGCTCAACAGCACATCAGGGGACGGGACGAGTAGTGAGAGCCCAACAGAAGACAGAAACACTGAGGGCCAGACCTACAAAAAATAGTGCAATGCAGCACGGCAGCCAAAGATACTGAGCTGCATTGGGCTAGAGAAAGAAAGCAGCACAGAGCCAAATTTCCTCTGCTCCAGCTCTCGTCCCATGAGCTGGTGCCCAAACAGGGTGCCTAGCACCAAACTCATCTTTGCACCATAGTGCAAAGGTGTATGCGTGCTGTCTAGCACAGGCTTTGTACTCAAAGGCGACCCTTTCAGTACAAAGTCTTATGCTTAGGCAATTTTTTTTAACATTTCCAATGAAATGTTAGTATAAATTAAAACTTTTCTTTGACTTTGCACCTGCTTAAAGAAGGCACTATTTTTTATGCAAGCCATGTCTGACAACCTTTGCTAATTTGAATTTGCATCAAAAGTCATGGGTGGTAGTGCTGAAATGCCCAAGAACCATCCATACTATCCCCCTTGACGCAATGTAGTGCAAAGAAGTAGAAAACACTATTTGTGTTACAAAAATGCCAGCTTTCCAGTGCACAAAAAGATTTGCGCTGTAAAGTTAATACCACAGCAAACTTTGTGTAGCTTTCCATGATTTTGTGGCAGCATATTTTTTGGCAAGCAGACACCATCTCTGCTTGCACAGCAGTCCTATGAGTGCTCTGTGGAACAATAAGGGGGATATTATGGTCTCACTTTTATACACCAAAATTAAACAAGAGTTGTGTATCCATCGCCTGCATCTGTAGAACTGATTTGGGAACGGTTCTTCTTTCAAATGTACTTTCCTGGCTGCTACCAGGCATAGCTTTGTGTAGAGTTGTGGTCCTCATAACAAGCAAGTCTCCAACCTGGAGCACACTCAACAGAGTAACAGGTGTGAGGTTACTGCTCGTGGCTTTCAACAGCAAACTGGAGGAATGATCAGGGAAAATCAAGGGCAGACCTTATCTAAAAGATTACATACCTTGTACAACAAAGCCTGCGTTCCCATCCCCTTGCCCTTACCATCGATCAAAGGATGCTGTTCAGGAAGACTAATCAGCAGCTCCTTGCTTAGCAAAAGGCCTTATTGAATATCTAAAGAAGCATCATCTCTTCTTCTTTCACAGTGCCTAGGTCTCCTCCTTCAGCTTGATGAATATCAAGACTTCCACTGTTTGAAAAACATCTTCTCCATCTTGAGCAAATGCCAGATCATGGGTATCCAAAATGGATCCTACAGGCCGCCATTCCTCTGGCTCACTCAAACACTATCATGTACCACACAGGCTGAACACATTCACACTCACAACATATACTCTGTATGTTAGTGCTATGGACTAAGAAAGTGAATAGAAGCAGAACTTTACATAAATGGGCCAGTAGTTCTCCGCTCCAAGTGCACAGATAAAAAGATCTGATCAGAAATATGAATTCACAAAATGTAGTACGCCACCAACACTGTTTGTGTGTTAAACGGATAACAGGGACAGTAGCCCACTGTCAGTTAATGAGGGCAAGCATGGTGTGCCCCTCAAGTTCGTAAGACAAACCCAGCACTTGCTCATGTCAAAGGACACGCCTAGGCCTCTGTGCACACGTTAGATTAGTGTGACACCAGGGTCAAAAATTAAAAGATTACCAGGTACACTCCGTAGGGCACTAACGGCAGAAGAACACACCTTTACACTTTGCAGGGGATATTACTACCCCAACAGGTAGTTGCATCCTCATGGTTGCTACTTAAACAAAGACTCTGATCTCCCAAGCAAACTCATCTGAACTAAGGTAAAGTCAGCAAATTAAATGAGTCAGATTGTCATAGTCTCCACGTAAATATGCAACAATGATCTTGTGAATGAATTTAGAGGAACATCTGAATAGTACCTACTGGTCAGTACAAAGTACTTTGAAGGATAACTGATCTTTTATTGGAAGCCATTGTAAGGTAATGAAAAGAGGATGGGAGATGACCTAAGCCTTTGTCACTAACCTGACTACTTCATTTTGAAGCAATGGATACAGAGGAAAAGATAACTAGGTAGGACAAGATATAGGGAAGTAGGATAATCTAAATGTGAGCCTGTGATGAGTGAAAACGCATGTCTTTTCTCTTTGCCGTTGAGGAAAGGGGCAGTCCTTTTCAGATTGCACATGTAAAACGAACATGTAATGAAGACTGAAATGTGAGAAATCGCTGCATGGTTAAAGACAAATTGTGAACTGTGCTTTCTGAAGTCGGAAATATTCCAACCTGCATGGGCCAGTGGGATTCTATCCAGAGGTCAAATCTCATGTTTATCACCATCAAACCAGTTACATCTGCATATATCTTCTGCCATTCGCTCCCCATTCTACCCCAGATCACTCATACTGATTAAATTGTGTATCTGCCGAAAGTTGTTTCTAGCTTAAAGATATGCCAAGTGTTATTGACATACATGTAGAAAAATGTCTTTGGAGCAGATGAGATTTACCAGAGTATTAAAATGCAATGTGTTAAATATTGTTTACAAAAATGTTGTTAAATTGAGTTTACATATTTTATTATTAACTCCAATCTAAAGGGAGAGTTTGTGGCCTAACGGCTAGGATGGTCAATCTCAAATATGGGGAACTGGGTTTGAGTCTGAGCAATGACGCTCAACATCCAGTGACTCTGGGCAAATCACTTAATCTCCCAGTGCCTAACAAAAATGAATGTGTCCTTGTGTAATGCAACTGGTGCTCATGTAAAGCGCATCATCCAGCCAACACGTATATGTTGGTACTTTATTCATATTCCCTCCTCGGGCTTTAACCAGCAAACGTGTTTGCTGGTTGAAGCCCGAGGTGGGATATGAGACATATTGAGGTATCAATGACAGGCGTATAATTCCCGTTCTCTCAGTGACGGACAAAGGTGTTGGAAAGTACTTTTGGAACCAGTATGACCCATTTCTAGACGGAATTGAATCAAGTACCAACATTTATATTAACAGGAATAACATAAGAGTCCTTTCAATACGAGATGAGAATATTCTTTAACACGATATGTATGAGCCCTGATGAAGTTCAAAAGAGACGTTTTGAACAAAATGCGTTGGCTGGATGATATATGTACATTTATGGATTTCAAGTGAAGGAAAAAAGAAATAAAGAGGACTGTTTATAAATATTGTTTGGAAACATTTTGGATGAGAACACTTTCCCCAGTGCGCCTTTCCAATTGGATTATTGAATTCTGTTTTAATGCTGTTACACACTTTTTGAGGTTGCTGAGCTACGTTTTATTGACTGCACTTTCTGTTTACGTCAACATCACCTTGTATGGGTAGGACAAGGCCATTCCAGAAGATTCCACATCATTCTATACACTACATCAACATGGCTAGGGATCTACTTTCAACTACTAAACCGACTTCTTCTAGCACAAAACCTAAAAGGGTGCAAAATCATCCTTTATCACCTATTTGTCTTCTCACAATCCTGTCTTGGACACTATCCTAGATGAGGGGAGGGGTCTAAAACCTTTCATGTGTGCTATTAATGAAATACTTCGGCAAATAGAGGATCATTATGGAGAGTAAAATGTTTGAAATGCAGCAAAGTGTTAGCAATGTTAAAGATGTGGTCACTAAAATTTCTTTTCTCAAACACGAAATCCAAAAACTTAGACTGCATACTGAGAACTGTGAAAAAAGAAAAAGAATAATCTTTGCTTATACAGATTTCAGGAGAACCTGGAGGGACCTGACCTTCTTGTCTTCCTAAGAAATTTCTACCTGATCTTCTTGGTCTTCCAAATACTACTCCTCTTAACATTCAAAGGGCACACCATTTTGGTCGTCCTCAATCTCATTCTTTTAGACCTTGAGGTATCATCATGTTGTTTTTGGAATTTACTGGCCGTTTACGTGTCTTGAAAGGCGTCAAAGAAAAGCATCATCTCAGTTAGTCTGGCCACAAAAGTTTTATCTCTCAAGACCTCTCTAATGCAACAAATGCCAAAAGAAAGGTGTTCCTTGCCCTGAGACCTCAAATGAGACAGTTCAATATTCGCTTTGTCATCTACACTCATGTTTATGCAAAATTACCTATGAAAGCACTTCTCGATCCTTTGATGGTCTTGCTAAATTACATTTGTTTATTCAGAATAATTAATTTCATACTATGGATACTAATGTTCAAAATTCTTAAGAATGTCTTTTCAGTTTCTTCCTTATGTTCTTGAGTAAAAGACTTCTTCAATATACTTTACTTTTTATCTCCCTGCTGTTATTCTTGCTCTGGTGCTGACACATCTCATGCTCTTCTTTCATGCGCTTCTCTTGAGATCTGGGTCTCTATCCCGGGTCTGTCTCTTCATTCTTTTGTCTATACCTTCTTTCTGTCCTTTTCTTTTTTTTCTTGTGATTATGTGAGTGCTTGCATGTCTTTAATTACTACCATGTTTTCATTGCTTACACATTATGTTGTTGTTAATAAATGGTGTCATTTTGTCTCCATTTTCATTTTTGCAGCCTGTCACCCATGTTCCTGTTTCCCTATTCTTATTCCCCAATATGTTTAACGTTGTCTCATGGAATGTTTGCGATCTGGGACATCCAGTCAAAACACAAAAAGTACTCTCTCATTTGTCAAAATTTAATTCACTAATTTTTAACAGAAAACTCATTGTAATGATGTTGAATCACTTAAATTAAAACACCAATGTGTTGGCCAGGTTATTTTTTCTCCAGTCATTGATCGTAAGGGTGGTGTGGCGATCCTATGCCAGAAATCACTAATTGACAGTATTAGCAACTGAATGTGATACTAATGGACGAAGGGTATGTTATGTTATAGGGTATTTGTTAAGCGCACGGCTACGCCAAGGAGTATTAGTTACAGACACTATTTATAATAAATACATATCTTTATTCAATATCTATGGACCAGTCAAGCCTGATCCTGATTTCTGGCATAACATTAAAATAAACCTTGCTTCTATTGATAATCCCAACATTATTGTAGAAGGTGATTTTGATCAATGAATGGGTAAACCCTTTACCGACAGGAAATCTAAATACAAATTCAACCCTTATAAGTCCCATAAGGCATTTAAATCAGCCATTACCACTCATTCATTATTTGATGTCTGGAAGACTTGTAACCCTGATACATGTGAGTTTAAATTTTTTTCTAATGTACACCATACCATGTCCAGAATTGACTATATTTTAGCTACTAAGTCCTTACTTTCTTCTATTGAATCCTCAGAAATTGGTAACATTTTTATTTCAGATCATGCCCCGGTTTTATCTTTCTTTGATTTATCCCTCCATACCTCCAAAACTGGTTGTTGGAGATTCAATAACTCCTTTGTATCGGATCATAACTTTATTACAGAAGTCACTGCTTTTATTATAGAGTATTTTCAAATTAATCAGTCCATTGACACTTCCATTTATAATAATTGGGATGCTTTCAAAGCCTCCTTTCGGGCTTTAACTATAGCTTATTCAGCTAAAAGGAAAAAAATGAAGGGCCTAATTTATGAGGTTTTGGCGCAGGGCAGCGATGCAAGAAATCTTGCCGCACTGCCCTGCGTCAAAACAAAAGAGCAAGAATGCACTGTATCTATATGATACAGCGCATTCCTGTCCTTTTTCTCTGCACTGGCACACAATGCGCTGCCATGTACCAACGCAGACACCCTTGCACCATGGTGCAAGGGTGCCTGCATTGCGTGGATGATTGATTTTGTGCAGGAAGGGACACATTCCTCCACAAAATCAATCAAATCAGGCGATTTCCTCATTCTATGTGTGCTGCAGAATGCAGCACACATAGAAAAAGGAAAAAATGAGGAGAAATGAATATATTTCTCCTCGTTGCGCCTCCCTAATGCTATCCGTGGGGTGATGTTAGATTCTGACGCATTCCCAGGTTTACGATTTCTCAAAAAAGGGACGTACCAGGGGCGCAAAAGTGCGGCAAGGGGCCTCGTAAATGAGGCCCTAAATTCCTAATACCTTACATTGCTTCAGCAAATTAAAACACTTGAACATACTTACTTCACCTCTAAATCTTACTTCGTTTACATGAATTAATTAGAACCACATCTTACCTCAATAAACTTGCTACCACTGATCCAGTAAAATGCTAGTTTTTTACTTAAAATTACTTAAAAATTAAATAAGAGCGTAAAAATATTGGACCCATTCACAATTAACTCACTAACACTGCTGTGACTTCTGATATTTCCAATGTATTCCAAGCTTACTACAAATCATTATATACGTAAGATACCATCCTCTTCGAACCTGATAAAAAAACATTTTTAATGGTCTCCCTAATCCTCCTCCTATTCCTGACACCTTCAAAGAATTAGAAGCTGACATAACTATTCAAGAACTTATAGATGCCATCAAATCCCTAACAAAGCTAAAGCTCCTGGCCCAGACGGATTTTCTATTGAACTAATTTCCTCCTTTTCATCTTTTTGCCCCCAAATTATTAGAGCTTTTTAACTCTTTTCATTTGAATTCGATGGCAAGTGGCTCTTTCCTGGAATCCCTGATTGTTATTATCCCTAAGCCAGATAAAGACTCCACCGTTTGTAAAAATGATCAACTCATCTCATTGATTAACTATGATTGCAAAAATATTTGCCAAAATCCTAGCATCTTGCCTAGAAACTTTTGCGCCTCTCATTGTTAAACCTGATCAATCTGGTTTCATTAAGGGTAGAATTTGGAGACAATGCCAGAATGTTTTCTAATATTCTTGCATTGGCTAAGAAACATCATACTCCCCTTGCAGCCTTATCTCTCGATGCTGAAAAAGCATTTGACCGCATCAATTGGCAATTTATGTTTACTACTATCCATTGGTTCGGCTTTGGCCAAAAATGTATTTCATTCATAAAATTATTATAGTCTGACCCTCATGCCAGTGTTTGTTAATGGTCATTTTTCTCCTTATTTTACTTTACATAGAAGTACCAGGCAAGGTTGTACCCTTTCCCCTTTACTTTTTATTCTTTGCCTAGAATCCTTCATTGAATGCATTAGCTGCAACACACTTATCTACGGGTTTAAACACAATTTCCTTGAGACTAAGCTCTCGGCTTATGCTGATAATGTTCTTATTTTCATGTCGAATCCCCTGTCCTCCTTAAACCCTTTTCTACAAGAGATCAATTAATACTCTAACATTTCTGGATACAAACTCAACTTTTCCAAAATTGACATTTTACCACTAAATTCCTTCTGTCATAAATATATGTTTGCAAATACTAACTTTACATTGTGCCCTTCCAGAAATAAATACCTGGGTGTGTGGTTTTCTCACATTATTTGCAACATAATTAGCCATAATTTAATATTTTAAAACGTAAAATACAGAAGTTACTCTTATCCTGGTCTTTTCACCATTTATCGTGGTGGGGTAGAATAGACACCCTCAAAATGATGATTGTGCCACATATACTCTATACACTTTCTATGTTACCTTTCAAAATAGCCAATAATTACTTTTCACAGATTAATTCTAGTTGCACTAAAGTTCTCTGGAACAACAAACATCCACACATTAAACTCCCAAAGAAAGAAGGTGCTGTCTGATTTCCTGACTTTCAGCTATACCACCCATCATTTTTTAATTCAACAATTTTATGCCTTAATTAATAACTTTCAAGAATCTCCCATATCACAATGGGTTGCATTTGAATGCTCCTTACTAAAGGGTTTTTCAATCAAAGATGTGATTCACATTTCTTTTTGCACTTTTATTTCCAAAAACCCCATTTTAAAATACTACCAACATTTGTTACATACAATTTTTTTGGCTGCTCTTGAGTTTCAACAATGTTTCCTATCCGCTGCAATTTGATATGATAAGTTTATTAAATTTCGCCGCCAATTGTTTCATTTTAAACACTGAAAAGAGAAGGGTATTATGTGAATCCACCAACTGGTAAGGCATAACTCTGTTATACCTTTTCCCTAACTACAAACGCAATACAACTTACCAAGCTCTTTTTTTAAAAAGAAATATGAATTAATATCATCTGTTCTCCAACCCGCTTTAATTACTCACAATTTTCTCACTGCCCCAGTTTCACTCTGACCTGATAGCATTGGATAGCATTAATCACAATTCTATTCCCAAAGCTGTTTGTTTATACAAAATGTTACTATTACCAGCTTCTGTAAGAATTAACATTTTTATTGAATTATTTTATGTTTAGATTTCTTTTATTGGTTTTCAAGACAATAAAACGAAATAGAACACAAACATGTGCCTTGTTTATCATAGTGTAGTCCACCAGTGGGACTGCCGCATTGAGCAAAAATAAACAATGAACAAGAAGTGACCGCCCCTCCCCCCCTCCAGCGATCAAGTGGTTTAGGCCGGTACTGTAGTCTTCCGAGTCCTCCACAGTCAGACAACTCTGGTGGGTAGGTCCTAGTGTTGTGCGTGCTCGCCCGGTTCTGCGTGTGTGGGTGGGTTCACCAATCGTAACAGTCTCAAGTACTTGGGGTAAGTAAGTTCTATAAATTCCGAGGTCAAAGGTTTTAAAAAGGGTTCCCACAAGTCATGGAAGGAGGCATCTGGGTTCGTGAGAGATAATGAAATTTTCTCCATCCCAAGTATGCCCCACAGTCTGTGGAGCCATCCCAGACGAGTCGGGGTGTTCGTATTGCCCCCGAGGGAGAGGATATTTTGTAAGGCTGCCCCCAATGCTAGTGCCATTTGCCTGCCCCTCCGTGCCTTAAGTGGGAAAGTGATTGGATTGGGGAGACCCAAGAGAGTGTAAACTGGAAGACGGGGAATTTGGGTATCGAAATGGAAGTCGATGTCGTCTATTATCTGTTTCCAATAGTCCGTCAGGGAAGGACATTCCCATAACAGGTGGGTAAGAGTGCCCAACGAGCCACAAGCCCTCCAGCATTGGGGGTTTCGAGAAGGGTTACCCTTATGGAGCCGGGAATGAGTTAGGTACCAATAGGTGACAATGTTCGTGGATGTTTCGGTGGATGCTACGTTTCGTGCTGTGTGTCGGGCTTTATAGTATATGTCTGACCATTCTTTCTCCATCAGGGACCTGCCCAGTTCCCCCTCCCATCGCAACTGGCCAGGGGATTTCCCAGTGCCGGAGATGTGCTTGATGAGTTTATACAAGTCTGATGTCAGGCGAGTGTCTGTGTGCCTCGTGAGTAGCCACTTCTCAAATGGTGTGAGATGTCTCTCTGTACCCTCCCGCACCCCAGGGTGCAGCACCCAGTGTTGAATCTGTAAGTAGCGATACCGTTCCGTCTCTGGGATGTCCCGTTCCCCGCGAAATTCGGAAAAGGTCAGAGGGCCTGTTGTGCCAAAGAGATGTCCTATTGAGCACTGGCCTTCCTTGGTCCAGTGTGTGAACCCCAACGAGTCTAGCCCTGGTGTAAAATCTGGGTTTTTCACTATGGGTGTAATCGGAGACGGAAAGGTCGTAAGTCCTCTGGAGCTGGCTACCCTGTCCCACGCTAGGAGGGTGGGATGAGTCACCTTGGAAAGGTATAAGTTCCGAGGTCTAGCAGCTTTAGTATGGAAGGGGACTCCCCACAGGGGCTGCCTGGCAAGGGACCTGTCCATAAACAGCCAGTGTTTCTCGGATTCTGGGCGAGACCACTCGACCAATGCTCTCAGCTGGACCACCCTCCAGTAGGCTTGCAAGTTAGGAACTCCGGGCCTGATTCACAGAACTAACTTACGTCAAAAACATAAACGTAAACGTAAAGTTAGTACTTTTTAGGTATTCACAGAATACACTTACTCATTTTGTATTCACAGAATGAACTTACTCATTTCGGTATTCACAGAAGTTAGTAGTCCTAAAGTTAGGACTACTAACTTCTGTGAATACCGAAATGAGTAAGTTCATTCTGTGAATACCAAAATGAGTAAGTGTATTCTGTGAATACCTAAAAAGTACTAACTTTACGTTTACGTTTACGTTTTTGACGTAAGTTAGTTCTGTGAATCAGGCCCTCCCAGTCCTCCCTCGACGGGGTCCCTACAGCTGAGCTCCCTATGCAGTCGGGGTCTCTGGTCCCGCCATATGAAACGCTCTATATCCCTTTGTAATGAGAGTAAGACACCCGAGGGGGGAACTAGTGGGAGTGTCTGAAATAGATATATTATCTTAGGGAGTATAGTAATTTTTATGACCGCTATTCGGCCCAGCCACGACAGCGAGTAAGGCCTCCACTTACGGAGGCAGTCCTGCACATGCCGTAGCAGCGTCGTGTAGTTCAGCGAGTTGGTTTTCTGGATACTGGCCAAGAGCTGCAGGCCCAGGTAGGGAATTGTATCTTGTGCCCAGCGAATACGGTAGGACCGCTGCAGCACTCCCAAGGTGTCAGGGCCGAGAGATAAATTAAGGGCTTGTGACTTGTGCACATTAACCTTGAAGCCTGATGCTAAAGCGCTCCTATAAAGCTCTGCCAGTAGGGCGGGGAGGGATTCCCTGGGCTGCTCCAATGTGGCCACCACATCGTCCAAATAGAGGCTGATTTTGTGCTCTTCACCTCCGAAGTGCACCCCTGTGATGGAGGGATCGTCCCCAACCCGCTGAGTCATGGGCTCCATAAACAGGGCAAACAAAAGTGGCGACAGTGGGCACCCTTATCTTGTCCCTTGTTGGATGGAGAAGGTGTTCGAGACGAGCCCGTTCACCCGCACTGAGGCGGTGGGGTTAGTGTAGCTGCTGAGCACCCAATCGATAAAATGCTGTGGCAGGCCAAAGTGGGCTAAAGTCGCTCTGAGATATGGCCAATGGACCCTGTCGAACGCTTTCTCGGCGTCAACAGAAAATATCAGGCGTTCGGCGGGAAAGCGTTCAGATCTGTTCACTAGGTGTAGGAGGTGTTTTGTGTTGTCAGAGCATTGACGCCCGGAGACGAATCCAGACTGATCCGGGTCTATCAACCCAGGAAGATGAGGGGAGAGTCTCTGTGCCAAAATCCCAGTGAAAGTTTTGAGGTCCACATTGAGGAGGGAAATTGGACGAAAAGATGCGCATTGCCATTTGTCCTTGCCTGCTTTAGGGATCACCGTGACAAGTGCCTCCAACATCGATGGTGGAATAGGATTGTAAACCCCAATTGAGTTGTACACCCTCACCAGCAGCGGGGCCAGTATTGTACAAAATGTTTTTAAAAAGGCGGAGGAGAATCCATCCGGGCCCGGGGATTTATGCGTTTTTAATTCGGATATGGCTGAGATGACCTCCTCTAACCTGATAGGGGCTTCGCGATCCTCCACTTGACTCGGGACTAGCTTAGCAGTGGTCACCCTTTGTAAATATTGGGCTGGGCCGTCCTCGGGTAATTTCCGGGCCCCATATAAGGTCGCATAAAACTGCCGAAATGTTTCGGCAATCCCCTGGTCAGTGGTCTGTTCCTGTCCTAGCTGATCTATTACCATGGGAATGTGGGATGACTGTCTTTGCGCCCATAGTCTATTGGCTAGGAGCCTCCCACTTCTATCTCCCCCCACGTAGAAGGCATGCCTAAGTCAGAGGGCCTAAGTCGGAGGGCGGCGTATGTCTGTATCCAGGCCTGCTAACTGGGCTCTCGCTGCCTTGAGTTGTTTCCAGACCCTGGGTGCGCCTGTTCTTTGGTGGATGGGCTTCTAACAGCGTCCCCTAGGGCTCCCCTACCAGTAGGCACAATTGTTCTGCAGGGGGTCGGGTCGCGGAGGAGAGGGGAGGGTCCCACCTCCCCTGTGGCTAGGCGCACTTACTGCAGGGTCCGCTGCACCGCAGGGTGTGCCGGGCTCCGAGGCTGAGAATTCCACCCCTACCCCACCAGGGGGTTTCCGGACTGTGAATACAAAAGACTTGGACAGTGGACCAATTGCCTACAGAGGGCACCACCTACCGAAAGTAACCAAACTTGTATGTAATGCAACCAGATTCTATGTGCAAGCTTTAACAGTGCTCTCTGTCCAAAAGCACCACCCTTAACCTCAGGGTAAACAAGAAACTTAAAACAAATCAAAGCTGCACCAAATGTCCAAATATGATCCGTTAGATCATTTCTCAAGAATATCCAATCCGTTTAGTAAGGTATAATCTCGTTTCTTTATTGATTTTTTTAAAAGGCCACAGCCAACGCGTTTCCTTCTGTACGCAGAACTTCTTCAGGGCTGTAATTTAAAAACACATACAAAAACATATATATCAACATACCATATTTACAAACAGTAATACAGACAATATATACAACATATAACATAGCACATATAAACAACAAAACGGATTGTGTACAAAACACCATAGACTTTCTCAAGCATATTCTACAGGATAAAATGACATGACATAAATGTATATGGCCATACCTAAAGCATAATCCCAATAAATGGGAAATGCCATCACAGGCAGATACATGGTTCTACCTCATATAATCCGATAAGATGGTGCTCACATGTTCACAAAGAAATTGTCACAAGGCGTCTCCCCAAGACAATGTGCAAAGCACACTACCATGAATACTTATATCCCAAACAGCCATATTCAAAAATGCTGTATCTAAAGATTTCAAGGGCCATAAACTGCCCAAATCCACATGACTGTTAGAAATCCCATCAAATTTCACAAAGAAAAAGGAGGAAAACTTAGAAAAAGACAAAGGTAGAAATGAACATACCAAAATTGTTGTCCGTGAAAACATTGATTGATGGCTACGTCAAGCGGTATTTATTAATTCAAGATGATCTTTTAGAGATGGTACTCATATCTCTATATCGCAAGAAAGCAATATAAAAGGCCCAGATTTAGATAAATAATTCTAAAATTATGTCAGAGAAAACATAATATCTTACTCTAATGGGTATTATATGGCCAGAAACGAATAGTACTAAACTTACCTCATTTGGATATCAAAGTCGCTATATTGATTAGAGATGGCGTATTGCGCTCAAATTTTCACTACCATAAACATATATCAATTGTTTCTTCTTCAAAAGGATGAGTATAATATTATGACATGATAGTCATTCAGCAAAGTTCCTGTGACGATATATATTGGACACAGTGTACATTGAACCTGTAAAAATCAAAGCCGTATTAGACCACGTATACTCTGCACCAAGTGTCAAATAGTCTCTCTCTTTTGCTTGCCTAAACTAATACATCTCTATGTGACCCAAAGTATGACCTCATACGAGGCAGCGTCTTAGAGAATATATACTTATTTATTTGAACATCATCTCAGGAGGGCTAATTTATAAAAAAGGAAGTCAATAAAAATCACTCGAGTGCAAACGTGTAACCCAATATGGTTACTATCGTCCAACGCGGCAAACGGAAATAAACGCGATCTATATTTAAACATTACCCCTAAGGAGCTAGAGATGCGGTAAGGTTTAAAGTATCCTGATTCAAAATGTAACCATCATATCAACAGGGCTATAAATGACATTGAGAGCAAACAGCACTAGCTTAAAAAATTGTTTTTAAAAAGATAACTCCAGCGCTTCCAGGAAATGCTGAAATTAAAATTAAGCCCTTCTCCAACTAGGCAGCGCTCGAAAAAGTCACAAAGGGCGGCTAACTACCAATGTGCGCAGAGAATCTCGCCCTTAGTGCATTACCTTATCTAAAGGCCATTAGGCTTGAATCGTACTCCGACGTTCCTGTTCCCGCCCGTGGTTTGAAACCCGGGACGCGGAACCCGTTGTTCTAAGTACCTAGTTACGCATCATCATTGTGCGTGTGCGACGTTTAGAAGGTAGCGATATGTTTAGAATGCATGGCGGCCATATTGCAATATATCAGGTAACCGTGGCAGGCATATATATTATTAATATATAATGTCTGAACTCAGTGTGGGCTATATCGGGCAAAACAATTTAAGGTATTCAAAAATGTAACAAGAAAGGCAGTCACCATATTGTGATGCACAAAATTGACAAAACATCCATATGTATTTATACTGTGTTACGTGCAGAAAAAATAATAAAATTCAATTACGAACAACGAAAACTTGAGAGGCTTAAGAAGCAGGAAATGTCCCGTTGGTGGGACGGTATTACCCTACAAAAATACCTTGATAATGAAAAAATCCCTCGCGGTTTGAGGATTCTCATCTTCCCAACTTTTGAGGACCTTGATGAGGAGGCGCTCAAGGATTGGGAAGACAATTTACAACAAGCATCTAACACCATGATGCGCATTCTGATTAGGCACTCAGAAAAGAAGGTGGCGGGTTTAAAACAAGAAATTATTAACTTGGAGAGAGAAATAGACTGTTCAAACCTGAAGGAAGTTATTAAGAAAAATTATGAGGTATATGATAGAGTTATCGAGACCCACCAGATTTATTTGCGAGACAAAAAATTAAGAAAAATAAAACGTGATGAGAATGACTACAAAAATGGGCGAATTTACACTTTTGCTCATAAATTGATAATGTCAAACTAGCAGGAGAAGGGAAAAGATCGAGGGAAGAATCAACTGAATCATTATGAGTTAGCAGCAGTTCTGTCTCCTCAGTTGAAAGCAATACTTCCCGGAATGGAGGAGCGTCAGCAGCAATCTCCCCAGGACGGAGAAATTTTTTAGTAGAGATGGAAAGGATCAGGGAGGGCAACAAAAATACCAAAAAAGACCCAAAATACAGAGGGGAGGAAAAAGGTGGCAAGCAAAAAGGCAAAAAGAAAGAAATGACTCATGCAATGGACACCAGATCAAAGACAACATAGGAAGTAGTGTGCAGAATTGTGTACCACAGAATGCTTTAACAATTGTGAATTTATCTGATCGTGTATTAACAAATGTGGAAATTGATGTATTACAGAGAGGCTTAAGTTTCTGTCCCTCACAGTGGGGTGATCCAGTAGAAATGATTGTTGATTTGTTTAAGTTCACTCGCATGTTAAAATTAAAGGATTATTTTCACGATATCCCTCCGAATGTCCACTTGAATATACAACCGACACAAATGGTAACACACACTGTATCGGACCTGGTCAATCTCCAAATGTTACTCTCTATCCCCGAGGAGGAACATTTTTCTATTCAAGAAATCAGGGATGATTTGAACATTAGGGAAAACATCGGGGTGACCAGTGGACTCAAACCACACTCCAAATTTATACCTAATAATACACATACGAACATAGATTTGTTTAAAGAAAGAGTGACTAAAGATCTTTACAAATTAATGGAAGTCCCTTGCAAATACATACAACATCAGTTTAATTTGACTAAAATGGAGAGAAAAGCTTTAAATGACCTGAAAGATGATGAGTCCATCAACATCAAGGAGGCTGACAAGGGAGGTAATGTGGTGATTATGAACACCATTGACTATACCAATGAAATCAAGAGACAACTTGGTGATCCATGTTGTTATCAACAGGTTGCCAGCAATCCCCTTCCCTCCCTTGTCACCCATATAAATGCCAAAATACATGACTGGTGTGAGAGTGGCCTGCTCTCGGATGAGGAATGCAGGTACCTCTCTGTCAACAATCCACTTGCCCCTTGTATTTATATTTTGCCAAAAATACATAAGGATGGCATTTTCCCACCTGGACGTCCCATTATATCTGGGATCGATTCACCCACGGAAAAGCTTTCACAATATGTTGACAGATTTTTACAACCTCTTGTAACAAATCTACCTGCTTATATACAGGACTCTAGGGATATCCTAGAGAAATTCGATGGTCTACCATGGTCTGAAGATCTACTATTTGTCACGATGGATGTGACTGGATTGTATACCTGTATCCAGAAACATTTTGGAATGACAGCTGTACAATCCTTTCTGGTAACACGCTCTGCCGATCATGTAGACCACAACCAAATGTTGATGGACATGATCGACATTATCCTGACACGAAACTTTTTCCTACATGAGGGGAACTGGTTCCACCAGATACAAGGAACTGCGATGGGGAGCAGGTTTGCTCCCTCGTACGCCGGCCTTTTCATGGGCTGGTGGGAGAGGGAGCATGCATGGGGTAAATATGCCTCCCCCTGGATTGACATGATTGTCTTCTGGGGGAGGTATATTGATGATATCATCCTACTATGGAAAGGAACTACTGGCCAACTTACTGAGTACCATGCATTCCTGAATGATAATCCCCACAATGTACAACTGACCATGAAATATAGTTCTAGTAGCATTGAATTTCTGGATATTCTCTTCTATATTGAAAACAATGAGATACAGAGTACAATTTTTCGCAAAGCAACATCGTGCAATAGCACACTGCACGCCTCTAGTGCACATCCCAAATCGGTGATTAATAACATACCCTTTGGTGAAATGGTCCGTGTACTCCGTAATTGCAGCACGGATGTAACATTCAGGGATAACATTAAAGAGGTAAAAAATAGATTTAGATCACGTGGTTACAATGAAGACACCTTGAACAAAGCTGACTCGAGAATTAAAGGGGTCACTAGAGCCAGTACTTTACACAAGCGGAACCAAGTGAGCAATAAGTATACTCAGAAGCCACACTTGGCCTTTATCACACAGTATACGAACAACAGTGCTAGTCTGTTCAACATTCTCAAGAAACACTGGGGTTTACTATATGAAATACCAAACTTGAGGGAACTAGTAACAGCTACACCTAGAGTAACATTCCGTAGAGGGAAAACGCTGCGCCAGTTACTATGCCCAAGTTACCCCAGACTTGTGACTCCGAAAACATGGCTACCTGCTGCCCCCAAAGGTTTTTTCACGTGTTTGAATTGCAACATGTGTCCCTATGGGATTAACAAAATTAGGAGTTTCTGTTATAATACATCGAAGGAATATGAAATAAGACATTTTATAAATTGTAAAACCAACTATGTGGTGTATGTAATCGGTTGTGAATGTAATAAAATTTATATAGGCAGCACAGTACGACCACTTAAATCCCGTATACAGGAGCATGTACGTGCCTTCAAAAATTATGATTTAAAATACCCTATGACGCACCATATGAGGGAACACCATGGGGACAATGGCAAAATATGGTTTCACGGCATTGACTTTGTACCAGTACACCCTCGGGGAGGTAATAGAGAACTCACTTTACGACAATGGGAGGCTATGTGGATATGCCGTCTTAGATGTATAGAAATGGGGCACAATATGGATGACGAGTTCCATTATCACTTATGAATGACATCTGGGTACATGTATTTTAAGTGATTTCTATTTGTGCCATTACTAATGTTGCCATATTTGTCAATCTCAGCATGCAAAAGAGGATGTTGCTATATTTGCCAATTTCAAAAATACAAAAGTGAATGGTAATTTCCATCTAACCGGTTCCATCTCACCGGGGCCTAAACATGTATCAGGCCATATTCCCCTCCCCTTTTTTTTGGTTGGAAGCTAGTATCACACTTTTGAACATCATGAATATTGGGTGAACATTTACTATAGTACTGTGGAAGAACGAGGCCTGACTTATTATTTTTTGTTATAGCTCTTAAAAGTGGTCTCATATTATTATATTTCCTGGTGAATTGAGTGAGGCATACTTGGTGTCTAAAATATTCTTTCCATTAAGTTGCAATTAATTGATCTTGTATCAATACATCAACCAGTCCGGCTGGACTCAGGCCGGTGGGCCCCGCGATATGGGATATTGTGTAAATAACCTATAGATCTATGTCGTTTATGACGCTGAAATGGTCCGTTGGCCTTTGGAGTGATCCATTTCGAGTTAGCCATATGTGGCTATTTGATAGACTTTTCATACCTTATCGCACACATTGTTATCAATCTGCGCGATTTTTCACGCTATTTGTTATCCTTATTGGATTTTATGTCCAATTAGAAGTTATGTCAATTAGAAACTTTCTGGCAACATTTGCGGCTCTCTTTAAAAGTTCTTTCATGGCTGCTGTTGCCATTTGTCCACAGGTGGCATCGGATAAACCCTTCGATCTATACTTGCTTGCCGATGACTTATTTACATGCCTGTTATTTTGTGAACTTTTTTATCCCCCCTGCTGTCGTTTTCGTTGTTCGTAATTGAATTTTATCATTTTTTCTGCACGTAACACAGTATAAATACATATGGATGTTTTGTCAATTTTGTGCATCACAATATGGTGACTGCCTTTCTCGTTACATTTTTGAATACCTTAAATTGTTTTGCACGATATAGCCCACACTGAGTTCAGACATTATATATTAATAATATATATGCCTGCCACGATTACCTGATATATTGCAATATGGCCGCCATGCATTCTAAACATATCGCTACCTTCTAAACGTTGCACACGCACAATGATGATGCGTAACTAGGTACTTAGAACGACGGGTTCCGCATCCCGGGTTTCGAACCACGGGCGGGAACAGGAACGTCGGAGTACGATTCAAGCCTAATGGCCTTTAGATAAGGTAATGCACTAAGGGCGAGATTCTCTGCGCACATTGGTAGTTAGCCGCCCTTTGTGACTTTTTCGAGCGCTGCCTAGTTGGAGAAGGGCTTAATTTTAATTTCAGCATTTCCTGGAAGCGCTGGAGTTATCTTTTAAAAACAATTTTTTAAGCTAGTGCTGTTTGCTCTCAATGTCATTTATAGCCCTGTTGATATGATGGTTACATTTTGAATCAGGATACTTTAAACCTTACCGCATCTCCAGCTCCTTAGGGGTAATGTTTAAATATAGATCGCGTTTATTTCCGTTTGCCGCGTTGGACGATAGTAACCATATTGGGTTACACGTTTGCACTCGAGTGATTTTTATTGACTTCCTTTTTTATAAATTAGCCCTCCTGAGATGATGTTCAAATAAATAAGTATATATTCTCTAAGACGCTACCTCTTATGAGGTCAGACTTTGGGTCACATAGAGATGTATTAGTTTAGGCAAGCAAAAGAGAGAGACTATTTGACACTTGGTGCAGAGTATACGTGGTCTAATACGGCTTTGATTTTTACAGGTTCAATGTACACTGTGTCCAATATATATCGTCACAGGAACTTTGCTGAATGACTATCATGTCATAATATTATACTCATCCTTTTGAAGAAGAAACAATTGATATATGTTTATGGTAGTGAAAATTTGAGCGCAATACGCCATCTCTAATCAATATAGCGACTTTGATATCCAAATGAGGTATGTTTAGTACTATTCGTTTCTGGCCATATAATACCCATTAAAGTAAGATATTATGTTTTCTCTGACATAATTTTAGAATTATTTATCTAAATCTGGGCCTTTTATATTGCTTTCTTGCGATATAGAGATACGAGTACCATCTCTAAAAGATCATCTTGAATTAATAAATACAGCTTGACGTATCCATCAATCAATGTTTTCACGGACAACAATTTTGGTATGTTCATTTCTACCTTTGTCTTTTTCTAAGTTTTCCTCCTTTTTCTTTGTGAAATTTGATGGGATTTCTAACAGTCATGTGGATTTGGGCAGTTTATGGCCCTTGAAATCTTTAGATACAGCATTTTTGAATATGGCTGTTTGGGATATAAGTATTCATGGTAGTGTGCTTTGAACATTGTCTTGGGGAGACGCCTTGTGACAATTTCTTTGTGAACATGTGAGCACCATCTTATCGGATTATATGAGTTAGAACCATGTATCTGCCTGTGATGGCATTTCCCATTTATTGGGATTATGCTTTAGGTATGGCCATATACATTTATGTCATGTCATTTTATCCTGTAGAATATGCTTGAGAAAGTCTATGGTGTTTTGTACACAATCCGTTTTGTTGTTTATATGTGCTATGTTATATGTTGTATATATTGTCTGTATTACTGTTTGTAAATATGGTATGTTGATATATATGTTTTTGTATGTGTTTTTAAATTACAGCCCTGAAGAAGTTCTGCGTACAGAACGAAACGCGTTGGCTGTGGACTTTTAAAGAAATCAATAAAGAAACAAGATTATACCTTACTAAACGGATTGGATATTCTTGAGAAATGATCTAACGGATCATATTTGGACATTTGGTGCAGCTTTGATTTGTTTTAGGTTTCCGGACTGTGACGGGTCCGGCTTACTTTGTCGGGAACGGCTCATTGCTGCCAGACTGGCACTTCTCACTGGGGGGTCAGCTCCGCCGCACCACGACTACCGGTTCTCCTCCGTTGCCCAGTGTATCGCTGTCCTCCGCTCCCGAACCGCATGTGCGGGCCCACACAAGCTCCAGGAGGCCCCGCATGCCCGCCCTCGGCCGGGTGGTTCTGGGCTGCAGTGACGCCAGGACGGCAAGCACGAGCTTCCGAGGCCCGCACTACGCCACCATGCATCTCCGGGGCCCAGCAGATCGCGGGAATGGGCACCGGGGCTGTCGGCAATATTTCCGCTCCTTCCCGGGTCAGCTATCCGGCGCTATAGTACTGGGGCCCAGGCGACAGACCGGAGTGGCGATCAGGTACGTCCTACTCAGCCGCCATCTTGGCCACGCACCCTTTTATTGAATTATTTTTAGAAAATTACCTTTCTGTATCATTTTCTGTTCATCAATGGGATGAAATATGGCTCAAAGTGTTTAACATCTCCAAAGCTGCATATATTACACAGTCTCTATTTTTTTGTAATTCTAAATTTAATCCATCTGCTTCTCCTGTAAACAGTTTAGTTTAATGTCTGATAAACACACACCTAATTACTTTTCATAATTAATTTTATAGGCTGTCCAACACCCCACCCCTTCGTAGTCCTGAGGAAGACCCGCTCTGATGCACTTCATTTTTTGCGCTGTTTACAGGGTCGAAACGTCGACATGCTCTATGTGTCCCACCAGTCTTCATGATCAGGATTTAATTCATTAATGGATCTTGTAGTACATGTGTTTAAATAGATAGGACAAGAATTCAAAAAAGCACTGTGTCTCTTTCTTTCCCCCCTTTCTATCTCACGTGTATTCGTCATGTATATAGTGTACTGTCTATATTATTAATCACTATATGTCACTTGTTCACCACGGTCACTTATTGTCTTTGTTGCAATTGAATTTGTATTTGTGACAGTCTCTAGTATTTAATACTCATTTTGAATATACTATTGAATTTAATTCTGGTGTGTGTTTCCTTTTTTGTCTTTCTCTCATGAATTACTTTTGTGAGAATTATTCTTATGTGCATTATAAATAAGTGCTTGCTCTATCCTAAGCAATTGTAAAATCGCGACAGAACCAATTGTCTTATATAATCCTGATACCCAGGTTCTGAGGGACACCGGGTCGCCCCATTATCTTTAATAGTATATTCTCCACTATGTTGGTCATGTTTCATTTTCAATGGTACTTTAATTCATCTGATCTTTCGCTGCTCTTGTGTTCAATTTTTGGAAAGCTATTTGGTCCAAATGTTTAAAGATCTTTCACTGTAATATTCAACTAACAATCCAAAATGTTTTCTTTGGATCTATGTCACCTGACTTTGCTCACTTCCCCCCAAACCTATGTTATTTGGGGCCACATGTACAACAAGAACATTTTGCGAGTTCCTAATTGGTACTCGGACTTAGGAACTCGCAAAATGTTATGTACAACCGTGTCGCAAACACTGTTTGCGATTCCCAATGGGGTCGCAATTGACCTGCCTCATCAATATTTATGAGGCAGGTCTCAATTTGCGACCCACTGGGAATGGCCTGCAATCACAGGGATGGTGGCCTGCTGGGGTCAGCACACCACCATGTCTGTAATTGCTTTTTAAATTAAGCAATATTTCTTTTTGAAATGCAGCCTGTTTTCCTAAAAAGGAAAATGGGATGCATTTAAAAAAGAAAAATGAAAAGTTTTTCTTTCATTGTTTAAGAGTAGACAGTGGTCCGTGAGACCACTGCCAGCTCTTAAAAAAATTGCTGGTGCCCACATTCACAAATGGGACCCTTATGGACCCCTTCTCGTCAACCTACCAGTCGTGATCTATTGAGGTACCGGAAGGTGAACCCTGTTGGATACATATTAGCAATTTTGGGTAGTAAGGGTGATTATTATTTTCTAGACAGATCTTATTTTTATAAGCCGTTGAGGCCCCCCCAATCCTAACTGGGTGTCTTTGGATATTCTATGACATTTCGGGTCTTGGTACTAGTTTTATCAAAGGCTCCTCACCCGGTGCGTGCCTAAAAGTGCGGTTGCTGTGCGGCCTTTTTCCGAGGCTATTTCCCTGGTGAGGGCTACCTGGTTAGGGCATTAACCTCAGGTGCTTTTGCTAAGAAATGTGGGAAGGGGGCGTGTTGCTGTATACTATAACTGGTGTTTGCTACATGCCCCGTAAACATGTTTTTGTGCTTTGTACATCACCCTGTTCCTGGCACGCGGTGTGCAATGTGGCCCTCTCTTGTGGCCTCATTTACCTGGCTTTAGCTGACCAGGACCCCGCCTCTTTATCTCAAATCTTTCTTTTTGGGCCACTTCTTGGGCATATCTCTCTATCAGCTTTAGACGTTACCTTGGGCCGCATCCTTCATTGTTTCCTTTGACCCATGAGGAGAGGGTCAGAAGCTGCTCTGTGGTTCTTCCCTCCTCCCCTGTACTGCCCCCCATGGAGTCAGCAGTCAGGACTGTTTCCTGGATGGTGCCTGCTAGGTTAGAGCGTTGTGAGTGGACCATTTTTGGAATGGAGGTGAACCTGGGAGGGGAGCAACCGGTGCTCTGCGTTCCATCTGGAGCAGGGGTAGAAGCTCGGAAGCCTCTGTCCCTGGCACCCCCCTCTCCCTCAGACCATACCATGCCTTGAAAGGATGAATGAACCCCTAACCGGAGTCTCGAGCTTGTCATTACGGCGAGGTAGAGTGACCAGATTTCTAAAGACAACAAATCGGGACATTTCACAAAAATAGTAGTAGGACTATGATTTCATGTTGCAGAGGGGCGCAGAATACCTTGAAGACAGCACTCACCAATGGAACAAACAGATCCCCTAGCCACTAAGGGGCATAGGCCCATATAGGTGGTTTTCTGCAAAAGGCTGAGACCTATTCCTGCACCGAAAACTCATAAAAGCTAATTCGGTGTGGCCTCTCCAAAAACACAGAAAGAAGCTGTTGGAATAGATAACCAAAAATAAAGAAACCTGGGACTGTCCTGTCAAGTCTGAGATGTCTGGCCACCCTACACTGAGGCCCTTTAACTTACTGACTCTAGCACATGGGGGGCTGTAGAGTTTTAGGGTTCTGCCATCTCAGGCACCAGTAGAACATGGCTCCCATGACCGAGGATTGCTTCATATGTAACTGAGAGGAAGGCCTCGATTGATTCGCAGGCTTCTAGCATGTTTATGGGGAGCTGCCGGGACTATGAGACATGAAGAAAATATCAAGTTTGG
Source organism: Calotriton arnoldi (assembly GCA_963921515.1). Taxonomy (NCBI): domain Eukaryota; kingdom Metazoa; phylum Chordata; class Amphibia; order Caudata; family Salamandridae; genus Calotriton; species Calotriton arnoldi. Next base: position 280,779 of record CAWUFW010012630.1, read on the forward strand.
GCAGGATGCCCGAGAAAATGGGGAACTTTTTATTTGGTAATTGGAATGCTTACCATTAGACTCTCGCTGCGGGACCTAGGTGTCAGCTTTTTAAACAGTTTTATGTCCCGCCCCCGCCTCAGACTGCCCTGCCCCTGGGGCGGGGCAAGCAAACCCCACCCTGGGGGATCGGCCAGCAGAGTGGGGCCTAATTTGTGTGGGCACTTGGGCTCACACGGATTCACCATTGATGCCTGGACTTGGTGTGGATACCTGATCGAAACGACCCACAGTAACCCTGAATTCCTGGAAGCAAGTACAGCTTTTGGACCCCCAATGCTGTCAATAGTCGTTTCTGTTCTGATACAATTTTTAGGGTGATGGGGAAGGGTGATGCTGGTTGTTTCTATTTATCGAGGCGAACTACTGGGGAATGCATCTCTATGGTCATCAATAAATGTCTTATTCTACTGAGTGGGGGGTTCTATTTTACTGTGTATTTTGGCTCTGTAGTTGAATAAAGGCATTTCCTCCACACACCATCACCCCTCCTTGCCGGGGCTGTGGCCCGGTTCCTGTTGCAGGGGGTTCCCTGTCTGTGTCTGCTGCTGTCAAGTGCTCGATACCTGTTGCGACTGTGTGGTGACTGGCAGACGTCCCTGCAACTGTATATAAGCACAACTATCACAAAAGAAGCAGCACTTGGAGAAAATGCCCAGCACAATAATCTTCCCACAAGTGTGGTCAGTAATAAAAACAATAAGTAAAGTATGCTACCACAGACAGCACCCCTGCTGCAAAGAGGTGCACCCTGATACACTGCCAAAGCAGAGACTGATACAATATTCAATGAATGTCTGGAGCACAAACCAAATTTCAGTAAATCCACTCAAAACCAAATTTGATGGCAAGAAAGACTGGTTTATTAACAACATTATAATAATTGTAAGATATAACAGATGAGGTTTTTATAGCAACCATGTACTAAAAAGGTATCCAGTAGGACAAATGAATGTATGGTACATGTATAATGATAAAGGTTAAAGGATTGTGGTGGCTTACTCACTCAAAAGATGTATTTGATCTCTCAAGTAGTAAAAGTTATAAAGGTATTCTTATTCTATATGCTGAGCTATTAGTAAGTAATCCACTTCTAACAACCAAAGGTCGATATCTTGAGACAATAGGTTTTGGCCAATAATGAGGTCATAAACATGGAAAACGGACTTGCCTTAAAAGTTACCCAGCATATGCTGGTAACTGCAATGGTTAAAAAGTGCTAAACGCTGTGTTACATGCCAAAATGTTCATATTTAAGACATGATGGAAAAAGCTGTAGTGTCCTAGTGATGTTTTTTATTTTATTATTAAACATTTTTAATGTCTTAATCAATCGAAAAAAAGATTTCTTTCTTCTCATATAATATAAGCTGTCCTAGTTTTCAATTCCCAGAAAGGAATTATTTCTAAGTAGTCCACTTCCTACAAACCAACAGCATCAGCTGCGGCTCCTCCGCTACGGCGGAGGGGCTTCGCCGCCCCTGCCAGCACCCTCAAAAACGTGAAAAATAAAATGATAATAAAACTGGTTTTAAACCTGTTTTATTTTTCTTCTAAGTGTGCCGAGTCTTGGGCGATGACAGGCACTGAGGGGGAGCAGTAGGTACACTGCCTTCAGTGCGCATGTGAGTTTGGCTGTCCGTCTCAGGACGGCCAAATCGACATGCAGGTGAAGCTGTCCCCAACCTGAGCTGCGTTGCTGGGTTGGAGGCAGCAGGCACTGCTCCCAGTCTCCCTGAGAGCGAAAATCGACGGAACTCAGGCCAATCCTGACGCTGCTCTCATGCAGTGTCAGGATTGGCTGCAGGGGGTTCTGGGAGGCTGTCTGCAGAGGAGCAGAAGAGCACGTTGCGGCTGAAGGTAAGTTCTTCTTTTTTTCCGTCCTAGTACATCCATCCCCCCAGCCCTGACACCAACCGCCACTGATCGATATCATATGTAAATAGATTTTAGCCTATGATAGGTGGTATTCTTTTTGTATAAGCTTTATTTCGACAACTCGTGTCATAAAAGCTATAAAAAGCGCCAATTATAATAAAAGAAAAGGTATAAAAGTAGACAATTTATGCAGCAGCTGTTACAGTAACATACATACAAATTATTCATTTTGATTCACGGCTACAGCAAAGGAACAATATAAAATTCAGCAAATCAGTGTTAAAAGACAATTAGCACAACATTACAATGTTAAAACGTACTTAAAACAGTGTAAAAGGGGAAGGAAGAGCGTCCCAGTATTGTCACACTTGGAGCCTCCTTGGTTAAACATAATACCCAGCAGTCATTTTGGTTGCCTTTTCAACCCTCTCAGAACAGAATTACAGAGTGATTATATACAATAAATTGCCTGTGCATAACAACTGAAGAAAACATGGATTGCCAACCTATGAACCCTTGGGTAGCTGAGTATGGAGGTCATCCTGCTGGTTGCTGTGACACTCCTATCTGAGCCTTCCTCCTAATAATTGACGTGCGGCTTAAGAACTTGGCAACTCCACAGGCAAAGAGTGGTCTAGGATCCGATTTTAAAATGCGCAAGGCGTCCCGATGGTTCCGTGTGCCCAGTTCCCGGCAGATCGGTTTGAGCCATTTGGACCTGGGTTTGGCATAAGCCCGGCAAACAAACATGACATGAGCAACAGACTCCACTGGGGCCTTGCAACTTGGGCAATCGCTTGCGGTTGGGTCACTTGGGTGCCAGTTTGTTGTTACCTCACAAACAGGGAGGGTGCCCAACCTAAACTGGATGTATAACATCCTGTCCTGAGGGACCTGAATTATGTCTAGGTAGGGCTCCAGGAACCTGGTCTGTTTGTGGAGGTGAAATTCTATGGTAAGTTTCCCCAGATTGGGTTTGCTGAATTCTTGCTGCTCCACCCATTCCCAATAATGACGTTTGAGAACTTCATTTCGGGGTGGATCTTGTTTGTTCAGTAGGGCTTGAACCCCTAGTTCAGACATCAGTTTCGTAGCGTTTCTGATCCAACCTACCTTATTGCTCATGTCTAACCGGATAACCTCAGATAGGGCTTCCGCTTAGGTTTGGAGCTCCGGGGTCTGCCTGATGCGAGCCCAGAAAAGCAACGGGCGGAGCCTCGCTATGTCTCCAATGGAGCGCCTAGCTATCTCAAGCATTAGGGGAGTAAGTGGGATGCTTTGGGGTAGCATCACAAGGTCCCCTAGGAATTTGTGCTCTGATCTGCAGAGTAGGGAATCTTATCGAATCCCCACAGCTCTGCTCCATACAGAGCTGTGCTGACTGCTTTTGAATCATAGACCAGGAGGGTAGGAGCTACGGGTCTGCTGTGTGAAGAGCAATGTTCCTTTCCTAGGGACCCCGTTACTCGCTTGTGACCCAATAGCATCTTAATTAGGTGAGGCTTCCACAACATTTTGTCTGAAAGTCGGACACCGAGATAGTCAAAAGTGCCAACTCTTTCCAAAGGGGTCCCTCCTAGCGTTGTACTGCCTTTGTAAGACTAGTGGGGGTAAAAGGCCATAAATTTGGTTTTTGAAGTGTTAATGACCAGACCCCTAGTGTCGCAGAAGAGGTGGAATCTATTGAGAAGGAGCTGCAACCCTGCTGGGGTCTTCGACACCAACAGGGTGTCATCTGCAAACAGGAGAGTTGGTACTTTGTCCCCCCCCAAAGGTTGGTGCATCGGCTGGTTCTTGTTGCTGAGAGCTGACCACTCCGTTCATGTACAGGGAGGATAGGGTGGGAGCCAGAACACTGCATTGTCGAACTCCCCTGCTGACTGGGATGTGCTCGGTCAGTTTGCACTGTGCCCCCATCTGATCTGGGCATAATTCCCTTCGTGCAGCCGAACTACCAGGTTAAGGATGGGTAACAGGATGCCCATGTCTTTAAGCACAAGCCAAAGTTTTTGCCTGGGGACTAAATCAAAGGCAGTCTTTAAATCGATAAAGGCTAGGTAAAGACTGCCCTTGCCGATCACTACCACTTTCCAATAGAGGAGTAGAAGGCGGAATGCCTGATCGATGGTCCCCGTCTTCACTCTAAAGCCAGCCTGGTATTGGGATAAGATTGCATTATTGTCTGCCCACAGCTGGATCTTCTGCAGGAGGGCTCTACAGAAGACCTTTTGGAGGGTGTCGATCAGGCTAATGGGCCTATAGTTTAAGGGTTTATCTCTATCTCCTTTTTTATAAATTGGGACCACCTCTGCGCCCTTCCAGGACCCAGGGACTGGGGCACTGCTGGCTGCTGCATTTGATAAAAGTAAAATATAGCAGGCCCAAATTGGGATATCAGCTAGGAATAGATCCCCCGGGATACCATCTGGCCCTGCAGCTTTGGACTGTACTATTTGGCCTATTGAGGCCTCTATTTCGCTCAAGGTAAAAAATTCATCATCCGAAGGTTGGCTATGAAAAACAGCCACCTCCGCTACAGGCGTGTCCCTAGAGACTGTGTAAAGCTTCCAGAAATGGTCATACCATTCCTGGCCAGTGATGTGGTTGGGGGATGATTGAGCCCCTGATCTGCTGCCCCAGGTGACTAAGGACCAAAATGACTTGGTGTCCTTCACAGCACTTGCTTCCTTGAGTTGCTGCCATCGAGATTCATCCCACGCCCTCTTTGTAGAATGCAGAGTTGCCTTATAGCTCTTCCTAGAGGCTTTAATTAGGGAGCAATTTTTAGCTTTAATAGCTGAGGCTAAGATCGAACGCTTGCGTCTGCAGTCCTTTGTGTACCATAAGTACACTCCTCCTGATGAGTTGCTAGGCTTTCGATCAAGCCTCGGAGCTACAAAATAGGAACTAAGGGCCAGATGCATCAAAGGGTTTCGCCCATTCTATGTCTATGTAAAAATGTGTTCATGCATATGGCCCTAAGTTGGTCAAAGGTTCGAGTGTGGGCCATGACTACATCAGCCACTCCGTTTCTACTTTTGGCCAAGGACTGAAGCTCAAGGGTGCCTACTGTCAGATTGTGCTGTATGCCCTTGATCTTATTGTCTTACAAAACCACCTTTCGCCATTTGAGAGATCGCCTGTCGTTGGAGGGATAGATCTCCTTGGTGTAATTTGGGGGTAAATTGCTCTTAGAGTAGTAAGAGGCTTCCCACAGGGGCTTCATGCTGAGGCAGAGGGGATTGTGGTCGCTGTCTGTTGTAGCGCCCACATTCATATCGACAAGATCTCTCCAGACCCTCACATCAAGGAGGATGTAGTCGATACGAGAGGGACAACTAGCTCTATTATACGTATTATCACCCTGACTGTCTGAAGGGGTTCTTCCATTTACAGTCCTCAGGCAGTACTCAGCATTAAGGGCCTTGACTTGAAGCACCATCTGTGTCCATTTTTGAACTGGGGGGAGGTTTAAGGAGGGGACAGCCCATTTAAGGTCATCGGCCTCGGAACCTGTTAGGTCTTTTTCGACGAGAGGCTCAAAAGTGCTGTTGTAGTCACCTGCTACTATTAGTCTCGAGTGAGTTGGACATCTAGCTGGTATTAGAGGGTGACCATTCATAATATGAACAAGTACGACCATGACCACCTGAATGAGGGACCTATCAGACCAATACCAGAGCGATAAGATCTGAGGATGCAATTTAGCAAAAGGGAAGGTGTAAAGCTCCAATGCGGGTATCAAGTGCAAATGGATTCTAGCCCATAATGAGGTGGTATTGGTGGGTTTTCATTCATAATAAGAACAAGTCCACCCATGACTATCTGAATAAGGGGCATACAAGACCAGTACCAGAACGATAAGGTCTAAAGGATACAGCTAAAGAAAAGAGAAGATGTAAACTGCCATATTAATTCCAGATCCACAGTGACAGAAAGATAGCCAAAGGAATAGTAGGCACATGCAAATGAAAGAACGTACAGTGTCCTCAGATGCACAATTAAATGCAATATGAATACAATATGGATGCAAGGTGTAATCACTAAATCTGGTGTAGATGTTTGCTTTCTTCCACAGATTCCACTCTAATTCTTTCTTTTTCTTCCACAGGTTCCCATCTAAAGTCTTTAGGTTTCTTCCATAGATTCCCCTCTAAACTTTCATTTTCTTCCACAGATTCCCCTCTAATGTTTGGTTTTCTACCACAGATCCCTCTTTAATTCTTTCATTTTCTTTCACGGATTCCCCTCATATCTTTTGTTTTCTTCAACAGCATCCCCTCTAATTCTTTTGATTTCTTCCACAGATTCCCCTCTAATTTGTGCTTTTCTCTCCTCAGATTCCTGTTCCTGCTGCCCCATTCCATGCTCTCCCTCCCCGTGCTTCACCGCCTGTTCCCGTTCTCCCTCCCAGCTGTTCCCTCACTTACTTCCTGCCTCCCACTCAACCCCACTCAGCGGCCCGCACCCCTCCCAGGTAACCTACTTAATGAAGGCTGCAGCCTGGCATTGCAGTGGCCAAGCGCATCAGGCATGCCGGCTGCATGCCGGCTGCATGCCAAATGCAAGCCCGTCTATGCCTGGACTATGCCCAGCGCCTGGACCCCTGTTCCCCCCCCATCCACAGATACACATGCACCGAACTTCTAACCATCAACCCTGGTCAACTCAACAGCAATTGCCTCCCTGCGAACAACAGCAGGACCTTTCTACTGCCCATTTCACATAGAACCCACAGCCCAAGAATACCCACCCACTGCCTCCTTCACAGATCAACTCTAGTGCCTACTGATCAACAACTGATCACTACACAAGCATGCCACAAAATCTAGGACAACATCACCTCCCGCACGCCGGGCATCGCCTTCCTCACCGAGCCGTAGCTCAACCCAGCATCAGCACCCGACATCGCCACCACCACACCACAGTTACAAGCTAATTCACTGTGACCGCAACAACAAACAAGGGGGTGGTATAGCAATTATTCACAAAGAGTCCATCAGCTGCACAGCCACCACTGACAACTCCACCCCCATCATGGAACACCTCAATTGCCAGATCAACACCAACTGCAAAACTACGGTCAGAGGCACCCTCGCCTACAGACCACCGGGACCATGTCCCGCCTTCTGTGAGCTATCGCCGAATTCATCACCTCTCTGGCCTTCAGATCCAAAAATGTCCTCTTCCTCAGTGACCTCAACTTCTACCTGGAATACCGCAACAACACCAACACAACCAAACTACTTGAAAGCATGGAAATCCTGGGACTCTCCCAACTAGTCACTGACTCCACCCATATCGCTGGACACACTCTTGACCCAATTTTTCAGCCAGCAACAGAATCAGATACAACCATGTCACTGAGAACACCTGGTCCGACCACTCCTTTAACCACTTCCACATCACAACCACCTCTTCCACACTGACTGCCCCCAACACCCCTAACAAGAGCTGAATCAAAGTAACAGAAGACCTCTGGACAACTCCTTCAAAGCCCCCCCCACAACATCACCATTGACCTCGAAGCGGCAGTCGAGAATTTCAACACATGTATCAACACATGCGCCCACCAATATCGCCGCCCTCAAACCTACCAAATCTAGCAGATCCTCCAAACATCACAGCTGGTTCACACCAGAGCTCAAATCTCACAAGCGCTCCTGTAAGCAAATTGAGAGGATCTGGCGCACCAGCAAAACTAACAATGACCGCAACAATTTCAAACTATTTTCTAACCGGTACCACCACCAACTCAAAACTGCAAACAAAAATGCCCTGGCACGTCACCTGGACACTAGTTCAAACCACAGCAAGGAGCTATTCTGTATTATCAAAGAATTCTCCAACCCCACAGCCACCGAGAACACCGTCAACCCCTCACAGGAGCTTCGCAACACCCTCGCAGACTCCTTTTACACCAAAATCGCTACCATCTTTGAAAACTTCAACCCCCCCCAAGTCTGGTTTCAGCAGACTTTTCAACAACGCTGACCCCCACAAGAGCTCACTAAACACTTGGGAGCCTCTCTCTGCCAATACAACCGTCACCACCATGGGTTCCATCCACTCGGGAGCCCCCAAGGATCCCTGCCCCCACCGCATGATTAACCTTGGAAAAAGCACCATCAGACAAGAGCTCACCACAATCATCAATACCTCAATATCATCTGCCTCCTTCCCTGAAGTCTGAAAACATGCAGAGATCAAACCACAGACTCCAAAGACCTCAGAAATTATTGGCCCATCTCCCTACTGTACTTCCCAGCCAAAGTACTAGAGAAGGCAATAAACCTCCAACTAACTGCCCACCTGGAGAAGGACAGCCTACTGGATCCTTCCTAATCTCAGTTCTGCTCAAACCACAGCACCAAGACCCTGATCACAGCCACAGATGACTCAGGACCCTCCTAGACAGGGGAGAGACTGCACTCAATCCTCCTTGATCTCTCCGCTGCATTCGACACTGTGTCCCACCACACCCTCCTGCAAGGTCTTCACCAAATGGGGATCCAAGTTAAAGCTCTAGAATGGGTCTCTTCTTTCTTCTCTCCGGTCGAGCCCAAAGCGACCGCATCCCTCCTTTCACCTCGGGACCAAAAAACACAATCTGTGGCATACAACAAGGATCCTCTCTACGCCCAACCCTCTTCAACACGTACATGGCACCCCTGGCCAACTTAGTCAGATCCCATAGCATGAACATAATTTTTCTACGCAGATGACGCCCAGCTCATCTTGTCACTCTCCGCAGACCCGATTAACACCAAAGCCAACTTCCACAGGTGCATGACCAAATGGATGCACAGCAGATGCCTCAAACTCAACTCACACAAAACTGAAATACTCATCTTCGGAAACAGTAAAACCCTATGAGACGACTCCTGGTGGCCAACGGAGCTACAGAACACACAAGACACCTTGGAATAATTCTTGACAGCAAGCTCTCTATGAGGAAGCAGATCAATCCTGTCTCATCCTCTTGTTTTCTCACCTTGTGCCTGCTCAGAAAAATCTTCAAATGGCTCCCCTTCCACATTAGACGCACCGTTACCCAGGCCCTCATTACCAGCCACCTAGACTACGGCAACTTCCTCTAGGATTCCAGACCATCTGGATAGCAGCAGCCAGGCTCATCCTCGATTTCCCGAGGCGGACCCACATCTCCCCTCGCCTCAAAACCCTACTCTGGCTTCCCGTCAGAAAAAGTTGCCAGTTCCAACTGCTCACCCACACCTACAAAGCCCTTCACAGCAAGGGCCCGGTCTACCTCAACCACAGGGTAAATTTCCACCAACCTACCCACAGGCTACGCTCTTTATCCCTCTTCCTGGTCCCCTCTCCCCGCATTCACAGAAACAGGGGTGGCGGCAGCGTCTTCTCACACTTGGCAGCCAAATCCTGCAGCGGCCTCAACTTCAGCACATCGCCCACTTTGCAAGAGTTCAAGAATTGAAGAAAGACCTGAGGATCTGGCTCTTCGACTAACTCAGCCCTGCAGAAGCACAAATCCTATTTGATTGATTTCACCATAGAAATGCAATCGTGAAGAGAAACAGAGCTGAATGAACTGACAGAAAATCATGCAATTCCCTATTGACATTAAGACCATGGTCAACAGAGCTTAATCTGATCCACTTTGCTTCTATTTGATGTAACAAAGCTGCCCTGTTGCCACCACGTTCGGCATCTTCACCAGTTCCAGGGCTTGACAAGTGATCTTAATGTCATCTTAGTCTGCATGCATTGAGTTGTAATGTGTCACTGAGGGTATCTACTGTCCCTGTCCGAACAGCATGTATGTGCTCCTGTATTCTTTCCCTTAAGCATCTAATAGTGCTACCCACATATATAGGGGGAACAGTGACAGATGATAACATAAATCACAAATTTTGTTCTACAATTGATAAAATCATGAATAGAGAAGCATGCACTATTGTTAAAATTAAATGTGCTGGTTCTATCCAAGGTGAATGGGCAGATACTACACTTGCCATATTTGAAAAATCCTTTCGGTTTAGGCAGTAGCCTTGAGGTGGTGGCCGCCCTGGGCTCAGGTGGTAAGAAGCTGTGGCATATTCTGTCATGAATAGTGGTGCCTTTTTTTAAGACACGTTTGGCTTGGTAGGGACCTTGCTTTCCAGCTTCAAGTAAAGGATCAAGATATGCCACTGTTTACGCATAATGTTATCGATCTCATTGCTACTTCTATTATATGAAGTGATAAAACCCAGAGGGCGTTTATGTTTGTCCTTATCATGTGAGGTTAGCAAAGATGATCGTTTTGTTTTGAGAATGCTTCTTTTGCCATTGTTGATGCACTCCAGCGTATAGCCTCTGTCGAGAAATCTTGTTTCCATATGTTTAAGTTCAGAGTCAAATTTGTTGTCCTCTCTACTGTTCCACTAAAGGTGTACCATTTCCCCAAATGGAATGGCCTGGACCTGGTGTCTGGGATGTGCACCGGCAGTATGCAAGACAACATTGTATGCAGTTGGTTTTCTGTACAGACAGGAGGCAATCAGGAGCCATGTTTGTAAATGGTGATGTCTAAAAATTCAACAGAGATTTTGCTAAAGTGTGAGGTGAATCTCAGGATGTAATCATTGTTGTTCAGATAATCCACTAGGTCATTGAACATAGTCTGTGAGCCTGTCCAAATCATAAAGATATCATCGATGTACCTGCCTCAGAACAAGATATTATCAGTCAGGACAGATAAACACATCCTCCAAAGGTTGAACTTTCCAAAAAACCCATGTAAAGGTTGTCATATGACTGAGAACATTTTGCTCCCATCGCCACCCCTATACCTGTTTATACCATTGTTGGCTATGAAGAAAGACGTTACTTTCTAACACCATGCAAAGCATATTTAACAGCATTTCAGTGTGCTCCGTGAGTGAGGCTTTTCTGTTGCACAGGAAGTGACTTACAGCTAAAGTGTGAGGTGAATCTCAGGATGTAATCATTGTTGTTCAAATAATCCACTAGTTCATTGAACATAGTCTGTGAGCCTGTCCAAATCATAAAGATATCATCGATGTACCTGCCTCAGAACAAGATATTATCAGTCAGGACAGATAAACACATCCTCCAAAGGTTGAACTTTCCAAAAAACCCATGTAAAGGTTGTCATATGACGGAGAAAATTGTGCTCCCATCGCCACCCCCAATACCTGTTTATACCATTGTTGGTTGTGAAGAAAGACGTTATTTACTAACACCATGCAAAGCATATTTAACAGCATTTCAGTGTGCTCCGTGAGTGAGGCTTTTCTGTTGCACAGGAAGTGACTTACAGCGGTGATGCCCTTGTCTTTGGGTATACAAGTGTATAATGAATTAACATCCAAAGTTGCAAAGGAAATGTCATATGTCCATTCTAGGTCCGTCAATTTATTCAGCAGATCTTATGTATCCTGTAGATACAATGGTAAGTTTAACACCAAAGGTTGTAAAAAATGATCAACGATTTCAGATACCTTCTCAGTTGGTGAATTAATGCCAGAGATTATGGAATGTCTGGGTGGAAAGGCACCAGGTTTGTGTATTTCGAGCAACACATATAGGCAGGCGGCTGTAGGAGATTCCTGTATAAGGAACCAGTGCTCTAAATCCATCAATAAGCAATTGTCATGCCATTTTTTGACAGAATTTGTGACTAGCTTGACCAGTTTAGGAAGAGGATTGCTGGGAAGTCTAACATAAGCATCAATTTCATCCCGTTGTCTGTTTATTTCGGCAACGTAGTCATTTCTATTCTTTACTACCTCATAGCTCCCCTTATCCCACTCTTTTACATTAATATTCAGATCCCTAGCCAAAGTGTTTAATGCATTACATTCTGGGATTGTCAAGTTGTCACGAGGAAATCCATGTGCCTTTCTGATTTTATCCTCAAGAGCTTATAGGTCATTGGTGACCAGCTTGCAAAATAGGCCAATGTTGTTGCCAGGAGATAAAGGAGGTTAAGCGTAGAGTTGGGTCGAAGGCCACTGTCAATGCTGTAATCGAGAGGAATGTCAAGGTGTACTAATATCATGTCTACCGTATGTGTGGATTTACTTTTTTCTGTGAGGGTAAGGAGAGTGTGTGTATGTCTAAGATGTCTTATATACTATGTTGGCAGTCAATCAATTCCATCGCAGGAGACCTGTGCCGAATCGTTTTGTTCTAAAAAAAGATTTTAGTTTTATTTTCCGAATAAATTTCAACAAGTCAAAATGTAGCTGTTTGAAATTTAATTTATTGACTGGACAGAAACTTAAACCCTTATTGAGCAGACTACATTCATCCCTGGTAAGTATTCTATCTGACAAATGTACAATATTGACACTCTGGTTAGTTGTTGCATTAGTGCTTTGTTGCACCTGTGTGGAATCAACCAAATTAGTAACCCTGGGCGATGAACTACGCTACGCTCGCGGAATTTGCGAAGTTTCGGTAACTTCGCGATTCGCGTAGAACGCGAAGTTACCGTGCACTACGCAATTTGCGGCGTAGCGTAGCTGCTTTTCTTCTTCGCGCGCTCAATATACGTTCTCGCGCGCGCGGTAACGACCTACCGTGATTCTGCGAACACGTCATTCGGACGCGCGATCTGACTTCCGGCGGCAGTGTTGGTAAGATCGCGATCTTGAACACGAAGAAACTACAATCTGGCGAAGAATATATCTCGAGCATCATAAAACCTTCTCGAAAATGATGAATTAGTTCATTTTGCACAAAAACTCCTCAGGTTGTCATTTAGAGATGTAGTTTGGTGAGCAAGGAGTCCTTTTTCTTTTTTCCAAGAGGAAGGAAGTGCCCCTGATTCTCAAACTTCCTGTTCCTGTCCAGCAGGCTCCTCCCAGTGCTTTGTCCATGTGCTGTTCACTTTCATTTGGATTTGGAGCTGGAAGGATCACTTTTGTGTCTGTCTGCTGCATCATATCATTGGATTGGATTTGAGGACTCTTGGATTTGAGATTTTACAAGTAAGTTGGAGAATTGGTGTACTTGTTTGTTTGATTGGGGCTTGTTTGTACCTACATTTTTTGGGGGATTTCCATAGTTTTTAAAATGTATTGTTGTGGCCTGTAGTTTCGGTAGGGGCCTAGTTGTTTTTCTTTGATTGGAATTTCAGCCAGTAGGCCCGGACTAGAGCCAGAGGTACCCATGGGTGCATGTTTCTGTGGTGTCTGTTGAATTTAAACATCATGTAGGGCATGCATGGATCATGGCATTGGATTGAATTGGTAAAAGTGGTTTTTGGGGTGTATTTCATTTTTTGGGTGTTTGTTAAATAAATAGGCCTTTTCAGCCAGTAGGTAACCCTGGGCGTTCAGCTCGCGGACTTTGGGCAACTCCGCACTGCGCGACAACGCGGACTTACACTTTTTATCTTCTTCGCGCGCTCATTGTATGTTTTCGCGCGCGCGATAACGACTTTTTGTGACGATCGCGATGCCGAACACGCAGAATTTACAATCTGGCGAAGAATATCTCTCGAGCATCATAAAACCTTCTCGAAAATGTTGATTTAGTTCATTTTGCACAAAAAACTCCTCAGGTTGTCATTTAGATGTAGTTTGGTGAGCAAGGAGTCACTTTTTTTGTTTTACAATTTCTTTCAAGAGGAAGGAAGTTGCCCAGAGTCTCCAACTGCCTGGTCCTGTCCTTTGTCTTCACTTTTTGTTATTTTGGGTGGCCTGGCCATGTGGGAGGCGGCCATTTTGTAAAGCCAGGCATTGTGCTTTTGCCATAGGCCTGCATTGTCTGTCTTGTGTTCCTTTTCTTGTTGTTCTGGGTGGCCTGGCCATGTGTTGGCGGCCATTTTGTGGGAACAGCCACTGTGCTTTTGCCATAGGCCTCCAAGCTTGCGGCCTAGTGTGCCAGTAGGCCCGGAGGTAGTCATCCTCATGGGTGCATAAAAACTGTTTCTGTGTTGTCTGTTGAATTGTAACATAATTTAGGCCATGGATGGCATTGGATTGATTTGCAAAATGTGGGTTTTGGGGTGGTATTTTATTTTATTGGGTGTTTGTTAAATAAATAGGCCTTTTCAGCCAGTAGGTAACCCTGGGCGTTCAGCTCGCGGACTTTGGGCAACTCCGCACTGCGCGACAACGCGGACTTACACATTTTATCTTCTTCGCGCGCTCAATGTACGTTTTCGCGCGCGCGATAACGACTTTTTGTGATGATCGCGATGCCGAACACGCAGAATTTACAATCTGGCCAAGAATATCTCTCGAGCATCATAAAACCTTCTCGAAAATGTTGATTTAGTTCATTTTGCACAGAAAACTCCTCAGGTTGTCATTTAGATGTAGTTTGGTGAGCAAGGAGTCACTTTTTTTTTGTTTTACAATTTTTTTCAAGAGGAAGGAAGTTGCCTAGAGTCTCCAACTGCCTGGTCCTGTCCTTTGTCTTCACTTTTTTGTTATTTTGGGTGGCCTGGCCATGTGGGTGGCGGCCATTTTGTAAAGCCAGGCATTGTGCTTTTGCCATAGGCCTGCATTGTCTGTCTTGTGTTCCTTTTCTTGTTGTTCTGGGTGGCCTGGCCATGTGTTGGCGGCCATTTTGTGTGAACAGCCACTGTGCTTTTGCCATAGGCCTCCAAGCTTGCGGCCTAGTGTGCCAGTAGCCCGGAGGTAGTCATCCTCATGGGTGCATAAAAACTGTTTCTGTGTTGTCTGTTGAATTGTAACATAATTTAGGCCATGGATGGCATTGGATTGATTTGCAAAATGTGGGTTTTGGGGTGGTATTTTATTTTTTTGGGTGTTTGTTAAATAAATAGGCCTTTTCAGCCAGTAGGTAACCCTGGGCGTTCCGCTCGCGGACTTTGGGCAACTCCGCACTGCGCGACAACGCGGACTTACACATTTTATCTTCTTCGCGCGCTCAATGTACGTTTTCGTGCGCGCGATAACGACTTTTTGTGACGATCGCGATGCCGAACACGCAGAATTTACAATCTGGCGAAGAATATCTCTCGAGCATCATAAAACCTTCTCGAAAATGTTGATTTAGTTCATTTTGCACAAAAACTCCTCAGGTTGTCATTTAGATGTAGTTTGGTGAGCAAGGAGTCACTTTTTTTTGTTTTACAATTTTTTTCAAGAGGAAGGAAGTTGCCTAGAGTCTCCAACTGCCTGGTCCTGTCCTTTGTCTTCACTTTTTTGTTATTTTGGGTGGCCTGGCCATGTGGGTGGCGGCCATTTTGTAAAGCCAGGCATTGTGCTTTTGCCATAGGCCTGCATTGTCTGTCTTGTGTTCCTTTTCTTGTTGTTCTGGGTGGCCTGGCCACGCGTTGGCGGCCATTTTGTGTGAACAGCCACTGTGCTTTTGCCATAGGCCTCCAAGCTTGCGGCCGTGCCAGTAGGCCCGGAGGTAGTCATCCTCATGGGTGCATAAAAACTGTTTCTGTGTTGTCTGTTGAATTGTAACATAATTTAGGCCATGGATGGCATTGCATTGATTTGCAAAATGTGGGTTTTGGGGTGGTATTTTATTTTTTTGGGTGTTTGTTAAATAAATAGGCCTTTTCAGCCAATAGGTAACCCTGGGCGTTCAGCTCGCGGACTTTGGGCAACTCCGCACTGCGCGACAACGCGGACTTACACTTTTTATCTTCTTTGCGCGCTCAATGTACGTTTTCGCGCGCGATAACGACTTTTTGTGACGATCGCGATGCCGAACACGCAGAATTTACAATCTGGCGAAGAATATCTCTCGAGCATCATAAAACCTTCTCGAAAATGTTGATTTAGTTCATTTTGCACAAAAAACTCCTCAGGTTGTCATTTAGATGTAGTTTGGTGAGCAAGGAGTCACTTTTTTTTTTGTTTTACAATTTTTTTCAAGAGGAAGGAAGTTGCCCAGAGTCTCCAACTGCCTGGTCCTGTCCTTTGTCTTCACTTTTTTGTTATTTTGGGTGGCCTGGCCATGTGGGTGGCGGCCATTTTGTAAAGCCAGCCACTGTGCTTTTGCCATAGGCCTCCAAGCTTGCGGCCCAGTATGCCAGTAGGCCCAGAGGTAGTCACCATGGGTGCATAAAACTGTTTCTGTGTAGTCTGTGGAATTTTGACATCATTTAGGCCATTGATGGCATTGAATTGAATTGCGAAATGTGTTTTTTTTTGGAGGGTCTGATTATTTCACTTTTTGGGTGTGTTAAATAAATGCCTTTTTTGCGTGTGTACTGTGTAATTATAATTGTGTTGTTGTAGTGATTGTCTAACTTTCAAAAGTGTTTTTAGCCATGTGGATTTTAGTTTTTGCATTAAAGCTGTGTGTGTTTTATAAGGCATCCTTTGTCTGCCCATATATAGGCCTGCTTGAGTTCATTGTTTGCCTTGCCTTGTGCCTGTGAGTCACCATGTTTCTGGGGGCCATTTTGTTGTGGTATTTATTAGTGTGCTGTTTTGCCACATAGGCCTGCGTGTCTTTCCATTGTTCCTCTTGTCTTACTGCTTCCAAATCCATCCCCATTGCCAGCTGCAGCTCCCTGATGCTGCTATATAATACATCCCACGTGATGCACAAATTTAGGCCAAACATGCTCCACTACATTTTAGTTTTTGTTCTTTACTATTCTTATTCTTCCAGAGTGTACACTAGCACTACACAGTAGCCAGGAAAGCCCTGGCCTTGTTGTCAACGTCTCATAAATGGCTAGACTGTGTGTTGTTGTTCACAGAGTTTCTGAAATTTAATAATTGAGGCCACCACACACTAAGTTCTATATTCTATTTGTTTGATTTGTGCTATGTTTGACTGATGTTCTGGCTTTTTTGCTTTTAGGTGCACAAAGACTGAGGAGGAGGTGTGTCTCTCATCATTGCCCGTTGCACTGCCAGACAGACATCCTGCTGCTGTACACACAACGTGACGTGTGACCTGACCAGACATCTCTGCAACTGAGTGCTGCTGACATCTGAAGAAGATGGGCCCAAAGAAAGCAGGTACCAGGTCCTCCAGTACCAAGAAAGTTGCTATTGAGAAGAAGAAGGAACAGAAGAAGGAAGTGACACTTAAGTCTGGTGTGCCGGCCAATACCTTTTTTGGGAGAAAAAAAATTGCACCTGCAGCAGCGGTGTCCGGGGGGCAAGCTGGGGGCAGCACCTCCGCATCAGTGGACCCAACCCACCAACCCAGGCCCAAGCACGTGAGTGTGGAAGAGGTAGCCAGCCTAATGGTGGAAAGCAGTGATGCTGAGCCTGAGATAAACTTATCGCTATCTCAAAGTAGTACCCAATCAACGCAGGAGGAAACACAGCAGATAAGTGGTCAACAACAACAGCCGCAACCACCGCCCGCAATAGTAGTTGTTGTTCCTCCTGAAGTAGGGGCAGTTCAGGAAATTGAGCCTCATGCAGAGGTAGAAGAAGCCACTCATTCAGAAGATCCATTGTCTTCCAAATCCCCAGCAAGGAAAAGGAGGGGTAGTCCATCAAGTTCTTCGCCAAGCCCCCTTCTGATGATCTAGATGCCACTTGGAAGCCACAAACTGAGTCTGAGAGGGAGCCACGTTCCAAGACCAAGCTAGGGAAAAGGAAGGTTCCGGAAAGCCTTACACTTATGGAGGCCGATGTAGAACAGCAAGATGATGATGATGACGAGCCAGTCATCACGAACATCACTCCCGGCCCCGAGGAGATGGAGACCAACATTATTACCCTATCCAAAATCGCTGCGAGGGATGTAGCACGCATACCTCCACAGGTAACACCAACACGACCTACAGCTTCCATATTTGCATTAGCAAAGGCCCGGCAGCTACCTACATCCAGCACAACCACCACCTCAGTAGGAGTAGGTAGTGGTACAGCAGCACAGAGTCAAATTCAACACACACCCTCCAGTTCAGTGAAATTCTGAAATGTGGCTAGGTCATACCCTGCGCAGTACCATTTTAATAATCTGGAGTATCAAAAATATCTGAGAAGTGCTCAAGGGAACAGTGAGGAAACGGCCACCCACGTATCCAAAAGTCCTCTGTGCCCACTGGAACACAAAGGACAAGTCACAAAACAAGATCCCGTTCCCGAGCAAAAAGAAACACGAATTTATATCATCAAAATGTCAATCCAAGAAGATTTCAGTCCAAATATTTGTATAATACGTTTCTTCTTTATTTTCATTTCATGTGCAAATCCATAATTCTTTACAAATGGCTCATGGTAGCCAAAGAACGTAGCCAATATAGTCGAGATGTAGCCTACATCACTGCACACTGGATCTGTTTTGCGGGGGTTAGAGAACAGATATCTGCTGGTGTTGATACTGCAGAGATTTTTCATGCCACTCGCAAACATGCAACTGTAGCCATGTTTGCCATGGAGAAATCTCATACTGCTGCAAACATTTTGGAAGAGTTTAACACCAAGGTCTTTGAGTGGCTGCGCCCAAGAGGGCTTACGATTGGTTTTGTTGCCACGGACAACGGCAGTAATGTAGTTTTGGCCATGCGCAATGGTGGCTATTTCAGGGTCCCGTGTTTGGCACACTGCATTAACATTGTTGTTCAAGACTTTTTGAAAAATGAATCCAAAGTCAGCAACTTACTGGTCACCTGCAGAAGAATATGCACACATTTCAGCCATTCTTTTAAAGCCCGGAAGCAGCTGAGGGTCATTCAACGTGAGCATAAAATGCCAGTCAAAGCGCTCATCCAGGAGGTGCCAACACGTTGGAACTCAACTTATTACATGCTTGATCGTCTGTTTGAACTGTACATACCACTCAATGCTTATGTCATGCAAAGATTAGGGGAACCTACTGTGAGAGGCATGACCGTTGAGATGGGTCAATGGGACCTCATTAAATGCCTGACTGAGATACTACTTCCTTTTGAGATCTTCACACGTGAAGTCAGCAGGGAGGACTGTACTATGGGCCAAGCTCTCCCATTGTTGCACATGCTAGAGCAACAGCTGAAGGATGTGTCAGAAACGTACGCAGGTGTGGATGACAAACAAGACGCATATCATTTGGCGGAGACCATAGCCGCTCGCTTATTGGAAAATACAAGGATTAAAAATAAAATGTTGTCACAATCACATTACATTAGTGCCACAATTTTGGATCCACGGTACAAAGTATTTCTGAACAGCAAGGCAGTAATTCCTTTTTCGGAAGTGGATGTTGCCAACTACAAAACTTTGATAGCTAAGGAAGCCACTATTTTCGAAAGCGAACAGCTGTTAATTACAGGCCCCCACCCCAGGCCATAACCAGTACTACAGGGCATCCAGAGTCAAGTTCTACTTCGGAGCCTGAGGGCAGTGCATTTGCCTCCCAGCAATCACCTACACCAACAATAACATCAAGAACAGGATCATCCACAGCACAATGTGCAACTGATTGGTTTCTACGGCAGGGGTATGGTAAGTCCAGTGCTGATGCAAAGGCAAAACAGGCCGAGCACATCGGAGCACCCCTGAACATTGAGCGGATGGTCCAGGCCTATCTGGATGACCCAACAGAGGTCTTCATGGATCGAAACCCATTGGTGTATTGGTATGGGAAAAGAAGCCAATGGACAGTGCTCAGCAGGCTGGCGATAAAGTATCTGGCTTCCCCTGTCACAAGTGTCTCTTCTGAGCGTGTTTTCAGTGCTGCTGGTGCCATTGTAACTTCGAAAAGGACCAGTCTCTCGGCCCAAAGCGTGGAGAGGTTAACCATGATCAAAATGAATCAGCACTTTATACCACCGGATTACAAAATACGTGAATCACAGCAGGAAGAGGAGAGCGACTTGGATGATGTAAATAGTGCGTTACAGGACCTACTTCTGTCCGAACCACCAGAGTTTGAGGACGACCTCCTCTTCCCTGACAACTAGGCTTTCAAATTGTTACTTTCTTCCTTCCTTTATGTGTCTGTGTATCTGTCTTTCTGGTTCAAATCAAATCACAACAAATCCATCACCACCGTCTTCTCTTTTTATTTCCCTATTGGAGTTGCATGTCTGTGCATTTAACTGTCCACTCTTCAGAGTCCTGCTTCATCTTCCTGTCTCGCACAAGTACATTTCCATCAAGCCAGACATTAGTACAAGAAATGTTGCCTTTACCAGTCCCGCCTCCATAAGAAGTGAAACGTGACTATAGCTATCCTCCGTTTTGTTTTCGAGCCGAAACTCATCAGTGTCCGAAGGCTACAGCCTCAGCAGGCATCCAAAGGTCCTCACTGTCAGGACAGAAGGTACTTGGCAGAGAAAGACAAGAGACTCTTCGAAGAAACTTGCTGACATTTGTGCAAACTCAAATGACCAGCAATGAGCGCTACCCAGGCCGCGGCCCATCATCACAGTGCTGACCATGGGAAGCAACTTAAACTGTGACAAAGTGCCACAGATGAATAAGACGAAAACCGAAACAGCAACTAACACTCAAAATGAATGTGGACTGGAGTAATGATGAGTAAACAGGAGGGACCCCTAATAGAGAATGGGGGTGGGTAATATAGGGGTTCAATGAAACAGTACAAAAACAAAGGAGTACCCACCCTTTTGAAAATAGTAAAGGCCCGCAAAGGAGTCCTATGATGATGATTAAGAGCACAAAGCAATCTCATGCATGCAGGAAAAACAACAATGGAAACAATAAATCGTTTTGTCTTTTTATTAACAAAATATCAAAAGATTATCGAAAGATATGTTTAATATTACAGAAAATAATGCATACAAATAAAATATACTAAAGGAAATACAATAAATACATTGCCCCACAAACACTCATCATTCATACAGACACACTCATATCATTCATATGAGCTCAAAACATCAAACAGACATACTCAAAAATCATCCAACATTGACACACAAATATCCAACATAGAAAAGAAAGCCCACAGAATGAATAAATATTCTATATACAGATCCAAAATTGGAGGGTACGAAATGAATTAAGGTATTGAAAGGACAAGCGCCAACGCGCGTTTCGGTGAAACCCTATTCACGGGCCACACCTTCCTCAGGGCGAGTCATCATTAACATGGAGGATGTGGGGCACTCAATAAACCAGTAATGATATTCTGTACAAATCAAGGTCCAACAACGACAGACTAAAATGATAATTCATTGGTCGGTCTATGTATAGTCAGAGAAAGCAACCTTCCTCTCCAATCAGATAGATTCAGGGGCCCATTTGGCCAAGAATAACGTTTTTTAGGCTGCTTCTGCCAAATCTAATTTGATAGTGGCTCTTGATTAACACACCAAGCAGTCGTAGGTCTGGATAAAGAACCCACGCTCCAGAATGCGGGTACTGATATAGCCCGTTTCCTTCTGCTGTCTGTGGGCCCCTGAATCTATCCGATTGGAGAGGAAGGTTGCTTTCTCTGACTATACATAGACCGACCAATGAATTATCATTTTAGTCTGTCGTTGTTGGACCTTGATTTGTACAGAATATCATTACTGGTTTATTGAGTGCCCCACATCCTCCATGTTAATGATGACTCGCCCTGAGGAAGGTGTGGCCCGTGAATAGGGTTTCCACCGAAACGCGCGTTGGCGCTTGTCCTTTCAATACCTTAATTCATTTCGTACCCTCCAATTTTGGATCTGTATATAGAATATTTATTCATTCTGTGGGCTTTCTTTTCTATGTTGGATATTTGTGTGTCAATGTTGGATGATTTTTGAGTATGTCTGTTTGATGTTTTGAGCTCATATGAATGATATGAGTGTGTCTGTATGAATGATGAGTGTTTGTGGGGCAATGTATTTATTGTATTTCCTTTAGTATATTTTATTTGTATGCATTATTTTCTGTAATATTAAACATATCTTTCGATAATCTTTTGATATTTTGTTAATAAAAAGACAAAACGATTTATTGTTTCCATTGTTGTTTTTTCCCTGCATGCATGAGATTGCTTTGTGCTCTTAATCATCATCATAGGACTCCTTTGCGGGCCTTTACTATTTTCAAAAGGGTGGGTACTCCTTTGTTTTTGTACTGGAGTAATGATGAGGCCACTGCCCCGTAAAAAAAAAAAAAACAACTGTCAGAACTAGGCATCTGATGATCTGACAGCCAAAGAGAAGAGCAAGACAGGTAATGATGGAATGCATTGGATGCTTTCAGACTCTGAGCGATTGCTGTTGTTTGTTGTTGATGTTGTGCATGAAGTCGAACTCTACTCTACTAGTTAATCTACAAAGTGACTCAAGTCAGTGACAGTCAATGTTTCCCTTCTTGTTGTTTAATAACCAAATTGTACTCCTACTACTGCAGGTGCAGGCCAATATCTGTTGCAATTTTTTAATATGGAATATGGACTTAATCGGAGTCACTACAGACTGAGTTGTAGTTGGACAACACGTACCACACCATGATGATGACCATACTATCTTTGCACGCAGTCATTCAGTTGGATCGGAGATGATTCAAGGAATAACTGCATTTCATGAAGTGGCATAAGGTAAACATAAACACAACAATTCAACAAGAAAGTAAACACAGCAGACCTACATGTCCATGTAGTGGTGTGTAGTCGAGTGTAGTGATGACTGACAGTGGCGCATTGATTTTGTCACTTAATTAGGAAAATGCTAAGTTGCTGTGTATGCCTTTTGTCTGGCTATGTCAAAAATTAAGGTAAATGGAGGTTGGGTCACGGGCTGGTGCTGTGGTGGGCCTGTTCTGTCCTGTTGTTGTTGTAGCTTAATGCTGTAAACAGAATCTACACGATATATCCAAGCCGCCTCACTCTGAAAGTGTTCTCTCTTCTCTTCTTGGACTCCACCGTAATTGATGCTTTTTTTTATTCATTGATTTTTCAATACCCTTTTGTTTTTCCATCTAGACGTTACAGGCCGGCCTTTACCCTGTGCTTGCTATACTGGGAGACACAACTCACATTTACCTTACCAATCGGCATCGGGAAGGCCACCAAGATTGATGTGCGGAGCGTCCATGGAAGATAGGACCAAGAGGAAGGACGAGATTCAACTCCACAATTTGAGCATGATAATACAGTAACTTTAGTATCATTCATCATTCATCTTTTAATTAATTTGAATCCTTTTTTCTCTTCAATCATTAGGACTGTGTGTTGTGTGTTTGCTAATTGATCCCTACAACTGTGTTTTAATTGTCTTTGCTATCTTTACAAGTAAGCCCAGTACAACATGGAATTTGGGTCTCTGAGGGCATATTACAGGCAAGGCAAATTGCATAGAATATACTGCTGCCCTGTACTGTCTAATTGTCTAGTAGGAGTTATTAAGTACTACTCATTAACCATCAAGTTATCTTCATCATCATGCATGCATTTCCCTTTTCTCCCTTTATAGATTTTTTGGATAAGATCATGGTCGTCTGCCAAGATTGCGCTTTGCTTTTGTTGTCCATGCGTACTGTTTTTCATTCTCAAACCTTTCCCCAAACCCCCTTCCCATCCATTCATCAAACCCTAACCCTCTTCCCCCAGGCTGTGATTTATATTGAGGTGTGATGTGACTACATAAAATGTACACCAATTGATCACACGCTTGCTGGGGCAGATGTGGTGAAAGCAACACTAATTCAATTGCAAGGCAGGGCGAGGAGCTTCTTCTGCTTGCCCACCCATGCTCAGTCTATGTGCAAGCCGTCACCGGCTAATAGTAGTACATCATAATTAATTGCCGTCATTGATTGGATTAATCATCAAACTCCTACCACACAGCAGTAAAGGTTACGAATTACGATTGTGTTAAGTGACTCACTCGACACAACTACAGTTTGTAACTTCTTGTACTAGGCTGTCCCCGCCACCATTATGTTTAATTTGACTTTAGCAGTTGCAACTGCAATATTGTTTGTTTGGCAGTCTTCTTCTGTACTGTATTTTACTTCGTTCTACTACTCCTCCCACAGTCGCTCTCAGGCAAGTGACTGTCTCTTTTTAATTTTTTAGCAAATGCTACTGCCAGTGTCTACTCTACTACTACCACCACAACCATGGCATCTTCTACATTCTCTCTGGAAACCATGCAGCCATCGCTGTGCCGAACGTAATCATCATCAATCACAGGTAAGATAAGTTTGGTGGGAGGTATAAATGGACTAGGAGGAGAGACTGACAGTACTAGTAGGACAAATAACTCAGTGAGGGGTACCGCATCTATCTGTTTGTGTTACATCATCGTCGGCAGATTATTTAAATCAAACACTGGCTGTGGCCCTGCAGCAGCAAGGAAACCAATGTGACGTTAATTCGTAAAACAGTAACCCCCCACAAAACATTAACATTGTATGTTTAAGTATAAATATAATTTATTACCCTAACAAAAATAAACTATCCCACACCTGACCCACCCCTCTCCCTAACCCCAACCAATGTCCAAAACGAAAAAAGTCCAAAGAATGTCCCGAAACCCCAACGCCCAATTCCCACCCACCAAAACAAGGAATAAAAGGGGCAAAGCAACAGGGTCCTCGATGTTAAATTCGGCGGGCTTTGAGGTGTTTGTCCACCAGTATTTTTACCCGCTCCTCCATTTGCTCCTCTAGCCGTGACATCCGGAGGAGAATCTTCCTGCGAAATGCCCTGCAGTGGCATCCAGGATGGGGGACAGTAGTGCTGGCTGCTAGCGAATTGCGGCGGCGGGCGGCTACCAGACCGCGGCGCCGTACCGCTGGAGTTGCGGCCTGGCTGGGGCCCGGGGCATCGGACGAGGCTGCAGCTGCTGCTGCCGCCTCCTCCTCCTCCGCCTGAGCCACCAGCCGCCGGCATATGGCCTCCAGTTTCCGGCGCCGGGCCCTGGCTGCCAACTCCTTCCGCGATGGTTTGTCTTGGGAAGGAGTACTATCTATATCAAGAAAGAAAAAAAATATTGTTGTAACCAGTACTCTTAGCTAAACAGTAACACAAAATTAATTCAACACATAATGGCACAGTAGCACTAGCAAGAAGCACAGTACATAACATTTGTGGTAATAATCTATCTATCCTCCCACTTCCTCGGCCTCTAACATTTGTGGGAGTTTCAGGCATTATACTAGCACTATGGACTCCAACCAGTACACAGTACACCAGTGTTCTTCTTATCTCTAGTTTAGCGAAATGACATAACCTGGTTGTAGCCGGCATTGCCAGCTCGGTCATCTATGCTTGCACCCAAGACAAACATACGAGTCATGACGCAGACTCACGTTAGTTTGATTTACTACTGTTTGCAGGTGGGGAAGCTCGTATTTTTCTATTACGGGTGGCACTGGCCATACTCTCTCTGTTACATGGAGGGCAATTGCTCAATTTCACAGTGCCTTGGCTACTACAAAAAGGCAGATTATATATCTGATCCAATGATCGTTGCTTTTATATGGGACAACGACATAAGGTCAGTAGCGGTCGATGGTAGGACTCGGGGAGTTCGGCCGGGCGGTGACGTGGGTAGGGGCAGGATGGGGGTAGTAAACTATGGATTACGGCCAATTACAGGTAAGTAAACATATAAATAAATGAAACTAATTTTGTTGCGCACACTGCATCGCATTTGGCGGTGCAGTGCGCACAATGAAATTCGCTTTATTTATTTGTATGTTTACAGTAAAGTTACCTGTATTTGCCCGCGTAATACATTGTTTACTACTACCCCCCCACCCTGCCCCTCCCCACATCGGCTTTGCTACTCTGGCGCGGTTTCTTTTACATTCCCTAAAACTGTGCATCCCGTGACAGTCTCCACCTATGCTGTCTATGATGAATACATACAGGCATCCATCCATTCTAAGTAAATGTCAATCATTCTTCTTAATCTCTCCACAAACCTTACTTTGTTTCACCAACAACAACGCATGCGTCCACTCACTCCGTTGCTTGCCTTGGCTTTGAGTTTCACCCAAACACCGCTGATGATTCTTGCTATCCACAGTATCCACCCATACTGTGTCGCCCACCCAGGCAGGCATCCATTCTTCTTTCACCTTCCACCCATCCTTCAACAACACATGCATCTGATTCCTATCAGCCACCTATCCATGCTTCCAACGTATCCTTCTCTGCCAGTCATCATATTAAATCTCGCCCGCCCTTCCTCCTTCCACCCTTCTTTCCCTTTTTGTTCAACACATCCATCAAGGTCATCTGATCTGACTTTTAGTCTCCTCCATAAAACTTTCACAGCTGAGTTGGAGTCAGATATAAGAGGCCATTGGTTAATCAAGTCACGCTGGTAATGCTATTGCTACTGCATTGCTCATGCTAAGTAAAGGGTGTCTTCTTTAACCGTTGTATAATGTTCACTACAACTTCATACCTAATAAGTCTCAACAACAGTACAGTGAGTGAAGTCCACACACCCTTCCAGCTAGTGCAATGTCAATAAGTCATGAATATAACTTACCACCGCCCGCCACTGCTGCTGGCTCCCCCCCTGTAGCTCCTGCAGTTGCCGCATCTTCTCCTGCCCCCTCCAGAATGCTAGAATCGCCGGTGGCCCCGCCGCCACTGGTGGTCGCTAGTATGCCTAGATAAAAACATGACACATTTTTAGATGCCTGTACACCTCCCCTATTTATTCTTTTTCACTAGCAAGATTGAAAAAAAGTTAATACATACATATTATTATAAATCACATTCAATAGTCCAAATCGGGTACTAGAGTACAGTCAGTAGACACTAGTAGTGTTATGGTCCCTAGGGTCATTATTATACTATACTCTACTCTTTGCAAAGTTAGCCTGAGCCATGCAACCATTTTTCGCTTCATGTCTTTTGCGCATGTTACCTCGCAGCTTGTTGTGCAGTAACAGTAAGACGCCTTTTGAGCCCACATGAGCACATACAGCTACTGTCTGAGCGTTGCGTACAAGAGGTCAAAAAACAAGCCACTTTGTTATGGAGTTCGGTTAGTCCGTATTGCTTAGCCATAGGTAACATGTTACACTTTTTGGGCAGGACTGAGAAATGCTTGCATTATACTATATAACACGCACCATTTTTCTCAGGCAGAGGATTCCCTTCTACGAACCAGAGATTTGCAGAGCTTATGAATGATGCATGTAACCAGTAATTCTACGTTCTACGGTGAAGAGTCGCCCAGAATTCGCACAGATCTTTTGTCTTATATCATCAATGATCATGCACTTGTTGCAACACTGTTTATTGTTTTAATCTTATGCATTTTGCTGTTGGAGCTGGCTGGAGTACACAATTTTATAGAACAACATACATACAGAGCTTGTTAGTTGAAAATAAACCTTTTGAACTTACACATAGACTCTGTGGTATTTGGTGTGGTGGTGGTGGTGGACTTACACGAGTGAGTGAGCGAAAGGGTGTTATGTTCTGGGTTGTGAAATCATAATCATTGGGTATCTTCGGGTGGGGGTTCGGGGACCTAATGAGACACTATAGCTAGTCGTTCAGGGGATTGTGGGTTCACTTCTGACTGAGGTGTGAGGAACGTCCAAGTTCCAAACTCGCATCACCAACATCCTATTTCATTGTGCATAGTTCTGCATGGGGCTGTGCAGAATCCAAGTAGTATGTACTATATCCTATCAAAAATAGTAAAATATCTGGTTGGGCATTTTGTTTGTGGTAATTGTCAAAGCCTCAAGATTAAGAAGCCTAGAAGAGGACAACCGAAAGGACTGGACTCAGTGGTTAGAGCTATTAGTATTGGTCAATCTGAGTTTTATTCAAAACCGTACAATAAAGAGTGGCAATGCAAACTGGGCAAGCTTAGCGACAGACTAATATTAGTAGTACAGAGTACAGACATTCATAGCAGAGGCAGTTAGAACTTAGAGGCAGGGATAACCAGAATTTAGAAACAGATAGTCAAGTCAAGATCAAAGAATCTTTTGTAAAAAATAGAATTAGGGAGTGGAGCCAGAATTAATAGTTCTGAAAAAATAAGGTGCAGTAAAAGTTAGGGCAATATAATTGTTAATATTAACCACTGGAGGACTTACTGGGACCAGCAGCAGGGCCCTCGGTAGAAGAGCGGTCCTCTGGTGGTTGTCCCGCCGACTCAGACCCCATTTTCTTGCCCCTGGGTGCTGCAGATCAGTGATCATGTAAGATATAATAAAGAAAAAGAAAGACACAAACATTAATGATTGCTGTGAAACAAATAAATTATCTAAAAAAACGCTCAAAAACGTTTTAGGAAACAAAAATTGCAATAAAATTGACCTATCTAATCCGATTGAGTACTGGCTTGCGGGATTCAGGGACAGTCTACTTATTTGGGAACACTAATTCAGTGTTCCATTCTGATTGATTCAAATAAAATCCAGAACACTAACTAAGCCTAAGTACCACCTGACCTAGCCCACCTATTCCAGGCGGGCCAATTGTTCATTAAGCCTGCATTTCCATTTTTTTTTGCCATCAAAAATGCATAGATGAGAAGGAGGACACATGCATAAAGTGCATAATGCATACACCAAATTGTTGGTTGGTTGCGTCTGATGTTCTGCAGCTGACTGACACTGCTAAGCTAAGCTTACCAGTACCACTCACTAAACAAACTACAAAAGGTTCTAAGGACTGGGGTAAGCAGCACTCAGTGACAGAGGATGCGTCACGCAGACCGCTCAAAAATTATCAACTAATAGTAACTAAACCTAGTATCAAATGCATCCACCACTATTTGACAGGAGGACAAAGGAAGGACTACAGTCTCTCTAGCAATAGCATTACCTAACTGAAGTTCTCTAAAGTAAACTCTTACATAATAATGACAAGCGAGCGCAAAGTTGCAAAAAAGTAAGAGTACCGCCCAGCACCTGTGTCCTACAATCACAGAAGATTTTGAAACGTAATTTACCTGCAATGTAAGCAGCAGTATTCTTGTTATTTGTAAAAAATGTATACACAAATCACAATACTTATACTACTATATATATTGGCTACTCACCAAGCCCCACGACCTCGACACCTAGCAGGTCCAACAGGTCCTGCTCCCGGTCAAGGATGTCTGACCACCGGTGGGCCAGCTGGTTATGGGTGTGCCAGACCGCGGAGCAGCGAAACACTGCCCGACGCACCTTCGCCCACCGGCGGTGACGCTCCTGGGTCGGGTACCCGGAGCCTGGCCTGTCGCCTGCTGCCAAGGTCAAGGGGAGGTGGCGCTGAATAAAAAAACAAGGGCAGCCACCTCCGCCTCAGTAAACAGCTGGCGGGCTTGCACCCCTGCAGGGCACAGTCTGCCGCAAGGCAGGCGGCGATTGGGCGCACGCTCCTTGCCCTTTGAGCCGCTGCTGCTACCCTTCGCCATGGTTCTGGGGTGGGAGGAGGTGAAAAAGAAAAGTTAGAAGAGAAAAATAAAGTTAGGGGAAGAAGTAGGAGCTTAAAGAAGAAAGTTATATAAAACAGTCGAAAAGTAAAAAAACACAGTAAAAAGTAGAAAAAATGCAAAATATAGACTTAAGCAGAGAGAGAGATAGATAAGAAATAAAGAAAAATTGAAAAACAGTGTAAAAAACTAAGGATTGCAAAGATTGAGGGAGGATAGAAAAGCAGGCCCAGAACCATAGCATAGAGTGGTAAAACAAGATGGCCGCGCCCATCGCGACCGCGTGGGTAAGTTTGCGCGATATTTGTCCCCGAGCATGCAAAAAATGTCGCGAACACGTACAACGCGTTCCCGAACAAGGAATGCGCATCGCGAGCACGCTATACGCGACCCGGAACAGGAAATAAGGGATCGCGAACGGGCGGGACAAGTGAAAAGCAAAATGGCCGCGCCCATAGGCGACCGCATGGGTAAGTTCGCGCCCCCGAGCACGCAAACAGCGTCCCGAACACGCACAACGCGTTCCCAAGCAAGAAAAACGCATCGCGAACGGGCGCGATAAGCAGCTACGCACGCTCGCGAAGCTACGCGTAGCTCGCGTAGCGCTCCGACGTCTTCGCGTAGCTTCGCGTAGCGCAACTACGCCCAGGCTTACAAATTAGTCACTTTTGTCTCGCCCCAACCTAGTGACCACACCTCCTGTTTTGTTGGCACCTAGATTTTCTTTTTTTGCCCCTGTCTCTGGCTTGTTTTTTGTGCTGTTTGTGTAGTCCATTTGTAGTGCTATATGCATTATATACATTGTGAGATCATGTGGTGACCATTGACTCCAGGTGTTTTAATTGACTCCATTTTGAATGTAGAACATCATTTTGTGTTCCTGCATGATTTCACTGTGTACCTTCTTGCAGCTTCAGAGTGGGATGTTTTTATCTCTTCACAGCACAGAGCAAAACAGCCTTGCTTGGAACAGAACGTGTGGGATGTGTGTTTAAAAGTGTAAGAGAGGAATACATTTCTCTACCTCGGAGTCAAAACACTGAGGTTTGACGAGCTTCCATCTTGACCCTGACACAGACGGTCAGCCTTGATATTGCAATAGATGAAAGGAGGGGGAATTTCTAGAAGTCTCTCTCCATGTTAGTAAAGGTATTAATGACAGAAAATCTTGGCAATCAGACAGAAGCTCGCCTGTGAAGTGGATGCACTGTCACAGGACATTTTTGGTGTTCCCGATTGAGACTTCTGGATGACTGAAAAGGGCTTACCAGTCAAGCTGACCAGAATGATGTGTTTATTTCAATAGGTGATGTATTTTTATCTTTGATTATTCACTTTGTATGTCTATTTAATGAGTTTATTTCCTGCATTTGACAGTGCTTGTATCTTGCATTGGATGTCCATTATTACTTGCATATGTTTTTTACTATTATTATCTGCTTGTGTTTTATCCCTTGCATTTGATACTTGGATTCCTTATGGGTGTTTTATTATTGCTTGCTTGTGCACATATGTACATATATATCTATATACATTTGCATGTTATTTTGCCAGTTTAATTCAACATCTGGGAAAGTGTTTCTGTTATAGAGTGTTGTATTAATAAAACACCACAATTTATTTTGAAACTGCCTTTTGAAGGTTTATTTGCCTAGTTTTGTGAGTGTTGAGTCTCTTTTCCAAGTGTTTCTTCTTGCTTTGCCGAGTGCCTCATTTTGGGAGTGCTGAAATTCTTTTATTTTGGAGTGGAAGGAAGACATTTTGGTACCAGGAGTGGGGTCCAATACGATTTTAAAGGGAGAGGGGACAATGTTTTCTAAAACGTCAGAGGCAGTTGTAGATTCCCAGATGCCAAATAAGATATTGGGGTGGGAAGACTCCCCTTATGCATGTTTAGCTGATGAGGGGCAAGCACATGTATTTAAATGTTTGCAAAAAGTTTACTTTGAAGATGAAAAAGAGCTTAGAAGTTCAGGGAGAAAAGTTTGGATTCTTTTGAGTGCTTTTCGTAGAATGTATAAAAAATTTATTCAGTTAGAAAAAGAACGTGATCAAATACAAAAGCAGTTGGTTGAAGCTAAAAATAATTCTAATATGTTATTGTGTGAAAATAAATTGTTTCAAGAATAAACTGGAGATATACCAGATAGTGCAAAAGCGAGATGCTGTGTGTGTGTGAGACGCAGTATAAATTATCAGACTTTTCAGGTAGCCATAGTGAGTCGCATGAAAGGAACGAAAGATGCAGGTTAATTCACAATACCCACAGTAGGTTTTAATTAATTCTCTGGAGGACTTTAATCAGCAAGAGATTAATGGCACTTTAGACAGATTCCAACAGAAACCAGGGGAGGCTTCGCTAACGTGGATTGTGCACTTGTTTGATTTAGGAGCCTCCGAAGTGATGTTAAAACAAGTAAGGGCTGCAAAGTTTTGTACACTTAGGACTGACCCCACAGTACAGGAACATTTTAGGAATTATAGAGTAAAATAATCAAATACAATTAGCGGTTGCTGAGTGCAGCCACAATATTCTACAGAGTCAGACTAGCCAGTGAATTGGAAACCTTGGTTTACATTGAGGGATGCTATGCAGAGACTCAAGGAAGTAATTATGAAAAATGCTATTTTAAAACATGATTCTGAGTGGGGAGAGTAGCAGTAATGTGCTTTTGAGTTGACAAAAGAGGCTCTACAATATGCTTTAGATGTGTGGCCAATGCAGGAAGGACAGTGCTTGTTTTTTGCATTGGATGTCCATTATTACTTGCATTTGTTTTACTATTATTATCTGCTTGTGTTTTATCCCTTGCATTTGATACTTGGATTACTTCTGAGTGTTTTATTCTTACTTGCTTGTGCACATATATACATATATATCTATATACATTTGCATGCTGTTTAGCCAGTTTCATTTGACATCTGTGAAAGTCTTTCTGTTAGAGAGTGTTTGTAGATAGCTGGCTCTGTATACACTATACCAAAGTGAGGTATAGTGTGCACAGAGGCCAGTGGAACCCCAAAGGTAGGCAGAGGTAAAAGTAGATAGCACCTTCCTCTCTATTTGTGGTAGGGTGGTCGAGCAGCAAGGCTGTATCAGAGGGTAGTGTTAAGCTTTTTTGTACACACTCAATCAGCAAATGATATTACACACTCCAAGACTGAATTTCAGACCAATTGGTTTTGTATAAAAATATTCTTTTAGTTATTTTATTTTCTAGAACCAAGCAAGCCGGGCACAGGTATGCAATGAATACTTTACAGTAGTAATGCAGTTTGTCAACAGTTTGAATTGCAATTGTATATGCACTTTGGTTTGATTACAGTTGAGTTACTGGTAATGCAATGCTTTTGATATACTATACATATACTTTGTATAGGCTTTTTAGTAGAATGTCAAGTAGATTACTTTACAGATTACTTTTCTTACACAGTGCGGTACACCTGGATACTGCACTGGGACATTTCCTGTAAACAGGTAAGTAAAAGTGTTTTGGTTATTTAGTTACAGTTTTAAAGGTTTTCATAGATTTTCCAACTCCACACTTAGAAACCTTTCAAAGAAAAACAGTCAGTGTTATCCTATGGAGGAAAATAGTGTTATCGGTTAGTAGGTAAGTACTTTGTTGTGGGAGTTGGTAATCTGGGGTTAGACTCAGGGGTCCCCCAGGGTCAAGGATGCACTCTTGTTACACCCTCAGTGGCACTAGGGCGGCCGGGTGCAGAGTGCTGAGGCCCAATGTTATCCAATGGGGGATAGGGGGCCTCCGGTTGGTGGCTGCTGACGAGCAGGCCACTGGGTTGTGGGAGCAAAGCTCCTGGATTTAAGCTCAGGGCAAATGGGGCTTGAGCCAGCACAAAAGGTGCACCCTCCGCGGCACTGGGGCGGCCGGGTGCAGAGTGCTGTTTTGGCATCGGGTGCCCTGTAGCTTTCAATGGGGAGTCT
The DNA here is from genome assembly GCA_963921515.1 of Calotriton arnoldi. Lineage (NCBI taxonomy): Eukaryota > Metazoa > Chordata > Amphibia > Caudata > Salamandridae > Calotriton > Calotriton arnoldi. Next base: position 313,880 of record CAWUFW010012630.1, read on the forward strand.
CCGGTTTGCAAACACACTGCAGGCTCCGGGACGAAGGTCTTCTGGGTGCGATCACCACTTGGAGAGGTAATATGGGATGCTGGGGGTTGGTTAGGCACCGTCGGTTGGGCCACCCAAGGCCGTGGGGTGTCGGGTGCAGGGGTGCCTTTTAGGGTTAGATCTTCTTACCAGCTCCTGGTCATGGTTGGGGGGGCCTTCCGGTTTGAGGCTGCAGGCATCGGCTGGAGGCTTTAGGCAGGTCAGGGGTCACCGGATCTTGGGTCAGGATCGTTGGAGAGACATACTCTTGATGTTGGGCCACTCGAACTCGGGCCGTGGGCGTCGGGTGCAGAGTGGTGCAGACTCACGGACTTTGGCTGGCCTGTAGTCTGTTGGTGAACAAATCCGGTGTTCACGGGAGACAGAGTCTTTTCTTTTGAAGGCAGGGCAGGTCCTCGGGGTTCTTGAGGCTGCAGGACACACTGGAGTTTCGCTTCTGCAGGTTCGAGGTGGGGACAGGCCGGTAGGGCTGGGGCCGGGTAAGTGGGCGTCCTCCTCTTGTTAGCTTTGGCATGACTGTTCGGTCCTTCTTTTCTTCTTCTGGTTTCTTGTCTGCGGAAGCAAGGTTCGGGGTGCCCCCTAAATACTAGATTTAGGGGTGTTACAGGTAAGTAAAGGTTGGGACCAATGGGTCTCTTCCCTGGGGTTGGTACACCCCCTATTATGCCACCCTCCAGTGGGAGGGGGGCATATGCCTCACTCTGGTTGACTGGGTCCCCCTATCTGCAAGATGGCAGGACTGGGAGTTGTGCTTCACCTCGCCTCCCCCACCTGAGGGGTGGAGTTGGCAGAGGTGGGCACACCTCACTTCCTCACTTGTTTTTCCCACCGGTTCTCCTGCCCAAAGTGGGGACCAGAACCAGTGGGGACCAGTTGCTGAAAGCAGCAAGTGGCCTCGGGAAGCTCACAAAGGCGGCAAGCCTTTGAAGCTTCCCCTTTGTGGACCCTGCCCATCCTGGGGGAGGAGGCTTGGTACCTCATCCCAGGTTCTGCATTGTTTCAGGCCCCCGAGAGCAGCAGGGTCTCGACCCACGGGTCCAGAAACATGTCCGGTGGTGGCAGCTGAAAGCAGCCACTCAGCCTGGGCACTAGTGGTAGGTTGTTTTTCAGGGGGCATCTCTAAGATGCCCTCTGTGTGCATTTTTCATTAAATCCTGGGCTGAGAAGTTTGATACCAAACTTCTCAGTTTTCAGTGTAGCCATTATGGTGCTGTGGAGTTCGTAATGACAAACTCCCAGCACCATATACTCTTAATGGCAGCACTGCACTTACAATGTCTAAGAATGGACTTAGACACTGTAGGGGTACAGGGCTAAAAAAAACTATCAAAACCTCCCACTTGACCTCTATTTCTTCACTTTTAGGGCTAGGTCTGCTCCAATGGGTTATTAATATACACTCTGAGACAAGATGTATACAACAATGTTACTTTATCAAAGCATTTTTATTTATTTTTTACTTCAATTATATTTCATTCTCTGTATCAAAACAGTTAAAATCCCTACATTTTATTTATAATTGTTTCCATTTTTCCTTTTTTTAACATATATATTATACAGTTCATAAATAGACAAATGTCATGAACATTTTTGCACACAAAATACAATTTTCTCTATGGAACCCCTGTCAATTCACCACATACTCATACTAACCTCTCGCATCCACGCTCCTACTCTCTGGTACCATCCACACTATCAACCCACCCAAGAACACATACACATAGTGGTCAAACAAGGGACAAAGATGTTTAGGTCTCAGTGAACGTGTTGTGGGCTGGGTGCATACAAAGACAGGTGGACGCAAGTTTCGGTGGTGTTAGCCAAGTTATAACCACCTTCTTCAGGACCATCAAGATTTACAAACTTTAGATGAGTGGTTGGGGTATCTGTAATGTTTGAAATAACATGTCTCAGTAAACCCATATAAAGAGTATAATTTACACTGAATTGATTGAACCAAGCCAAGCTCCAAAAAGTGATCAAAACTCAAGAAAATAGGGTGAAAAGACCTCATTCCAAAATTGCCATTGATGTATAGAAATCTTGGAGGACTAAACAAATGAGAAAAAGGTGGAGAAAAAAAGGACATAAGTGTGTCCAGATATTTCGTGTAACCGTGATGTGAATTAATGAAAGAACAGGTGTGATTACATTTCAGACATGCAGAAGCAGCTCTTAAGTGATCTGTTAGTATCTTGTGAACAGGAGATATGCATAAGTGCGCAAATCTCTGACTTACATACAACAAAGGAAGCATCCTAAAGGCACCACTGCTCGATGAATCACTCGATGAATCACTCAAGTTGGAATAACATCAGTATTGTGTTTAGACCTCTCCTCTAGACGAAATGCATGCGCCTCTGGTAACACTGACTTAAAAGCAGAATCTTACTGCTACCTAAATACCTATTCCTACTTATGTGTACCTGATGTCAGTGAAATCCCAAAGCACCATCTTAATCCAAATAAGTATTGTTAGCCAGGTTGTTCTATATGTCGCTCCTCCCTACATGTAGGGTATCATCAATGCCTGCAGAAGTGTACAAAATTCAAATGCGTTTTGATTAGACATTGGAGATAAAATATGTGCCGTCTCTAAGTCAGAACACTCACTAGCGTCCATGGTGAAGTAATGTTTTAGAGACTGTGATAGTGTGAGAACACGCATACACACCTGTTTGTATATTTCTATCTATGACATGAGATATGATGTCATGTCGACTCTGACATGTTCTTGATGTGCATACACGCGATCACAAGGTTTTTCTAAGACTCCAGTCTTCACTTAGTATGTTGTCACTAGCACAGAGAGAAAAGATGTTCAATCAAGATGTATCAACACTAGCACTTTGCAGCCACAAAATATCTTGCTAGTGACTAGGATGAGTACTAATGCTCCCGTCCACAAGGCACCAGTTTTCCAAACACTGGTATAATTATTTATCATAGTATCACATGGTTGATACATGTTCTATGACTACTGTAGTTATTCTAGAAGATAGGGCTCATACACTTGTACCCTCACCACTGCTATAGGGCACCCAGCTAGAGTAACGATCTATGCCAGGGTAGTGGGTTGTAGGCATGGCACACAGGGATGTGTGCCATGTCGACTCTTCACTTTGTTCTGCACTAAGACACGCAGCCTGCAAAGGCAGTGTGTGAGTGTAAAGGTACAGGACCTCTAAGGGTGGCACAATATGTGTTGCAGCCCTTAGAGGCCTTCCCTGGTGACAGTGCCCTGGGTATCTCTGGTACCATTTACCAGGGGCTGACCTGTGGCCAGAGATGCCAATTGGGTTTGGGTTTCAATGCAGTTTTAGGGAAAGGACATAGGCCCTGGGTACCTGATTAGCAGGAGCCCACGGTACACTCAGTCAAAGCACATCAACAGTTCAGCAAAAAGTGGGGGCAGCCATGCAGAAAGAGGGCACTTTCTCACAGTGTTGTCTTAATAAAACCCCACACTTTATTTTGAAACTGCCTTTTGGAGGTTTATTTGCCTCATTTTGTGAGTGCTGAGTCTCTTTTCCAAGTGTTTCTTCTTGCTTTGTTGAGTGCCTCATCTTGGGAGCGCTGAATTCCTTTTATTTTGGAATGGAAAGCGAGACACCTTCTTGGGCAATTGGATGACCATTCTGAATCTTCGAAGTTCCTCTAAAAAGTCAAAGAGGTAGATGGAACTGCCTCATTGTCCACAGACTGTCACATTTGATGCTAGAAACATCTGATTCGCTGGTAGAGAGGGCTTGATAGGCCCTGTTGTACCAGTGTTTGCCTCCTTATTGGTGACAACTACATTATCAAAGCATTTGCAAACATAAAGATGCAACCATTTTTATAGTCATTGTCATCCCATCTGATCTTATTAAGTGTTTTATTTTTTCATCCCCTCAGTCAGGTGGTGATGAGTGCACTTGTTCTTATTATAAATGGTCACCCACTAATACCACCTATTATGGGCTAAAATCTATTTGCATATGATATCGATGTTTGTTTGTAGGAAGTGTACTACTTACAAATAATTCCACTCTGGGAATAGAAACAGCTTTTATTATGTGATAAGAAAGAAATCTTTTTTTTTTGATTGATTAAGACATTAGAATTTTTAATTAGAAAATAAAAAACATCACCAGGAGACTATCAATCAATCAATCAAAGCATCTTTATTCCGCAGGGATAAAAGCAGTTCAAAATACATACAAAAAAGATAAAAATGAGCATCAACGGCACCCAATATGTATCATAAAGAACTTGAGTAGAACCATGGCATACATAGATAAAGAGTCTTAAAAAGTACAAGATTTTTGTCAAAGTGCACAGTGCATCTTGAACATACGACTGCCTTAAGAAAAAAACATATGCAACTACAGGTTTCATTGTCAGTTAATTCTTGCAGACACCTAAAAGGTTGTTGGCATTTACCGAAATTTCTGAGCCTTAAAAAAGGTACTAAATACATTCTCGTAAATAATTGGTAGTACCCACAGAAGAAAGTAAAATAAATCATAGTTTGCTTAGATACATTGTTGCACGGGCAAACTTGTGAGCTCAAGTTGTGCTGGAAACCTCGCGGGAAGCAGAGGGAGTATTTCAGGGTCCGTGCTCTAAATTGAAGTAAGCAAACCCAACTCCCTGTTGTATTCATCAGGTAATCAGTTGACACAGAACCAAAATTAGCAAGTAAATAATCCAAAATACTGGGTTTCTTCGATTCCTCATGCAACCGGATACCTCATTTTTCTAACAGCAGGGCCTGTGTTTTCTTTCTGCTGTGTACTGTACCGATAGTTGACTCAAAAACAGCAAACCTTACACCAATCCCTTCCAGTGACTTTTTTACGTAGGACAGCCAAGGAATAGAGAGCCCTTTGTCACAGGCCTGGCAGTCAAAAAGTATCTTTATAGTGAGTGAGGCTTCTACATTGCTCCTAACAGAGAGCCACAGCATCACAGGACAAATACGTATTTGGTAACATAAATAATTTAATGCTAACTCCTTATGGCAAATAAAATGTGAGGTCAATGCAGGCACCATTAATATATGTCTGCAAAAACAATTTTCCTCCTTTTGCAGTGGCTGCGGGTCACTAATTCCCCATATTCCTGCCCTATAGTTAACAATCGGTATACACTGAGCTGAACATATTTTTAGCAATGGGACGAGGGCCCTTCCTCCTTGCGGTTATGGTAAGCTAAGGAGGGAGTCTAGTACCTTCGAAAGTTTCATTCTATTTTGTGCAATTTGGGATGCCTATGAACTAGAGGAGCAAAAATAAGATGCCTAAATATGTAAAGTGCTGGTGTGCTGTAATGTATTTGGCCCTACCGTGATGGGTGAAGATTGTATATGATTTGAGCCGCAAGACATAGTAAACGATTTTGATCTAATTTCTCCATACAATCCACAAAGGAATTGATTGAAATACATAAGGCTTCCGGGCTGTGGGCCATTAATACAGCGTCATCCGCATATAATAGTACAGGAATGGGTGCGCCCTTTTCCATGGGGACATCAGTGGTGCTATTTATAAGATCCGGACTGAGGTTATTTGTATATAAAATGAGTAACAAAGGGGCAAGCACACACCCTTGACGCACACCCCGTTCAACATTAAAAACATCAGATACTTCCCCACCAGTCCCAAACCTAACACATGTTGCTTTTGTCTCATGGTGCAAAGATAGTAAAGTGTGCACCAGTATTGGGTCCATCCCCATTTCGATTAAACACAGTTGAAGGCTGTCGACAAGTCCATAAAAGCAAGATACAGGTTAGACCGCTTCACCACGGTGTATTTGCCTATTATAAGATGTAAATTCAAGCATTTTTCCACTGTACCTATTCCATTTTGAAAACCCAGCTGACACTCGTTCAATACATTATTTTCATTGGCCCATGTTAGTATCCTATTATATAGGACTCTTCCAAAGGTCTTAGCAGGAATGTCTATCAGGGAGATAGGGTGATCATTTTTAGGCTCATTGTGTCCCTCCAAGACATACGGAATCGGAGCCCTCCCCGCCAGATGGTGCGAGGACATTATGGCAGAACTGCGAGCTGGTTTCAAAGCCATGGATGCACGTTTCAACACACTGGCTACTCAATTGGAGGACAAAAAGACCAGCATGGGACTCACATTGAGGCTGCTGAGCACCGAATATCGGAGATAGAGGATGCTCAACCCGCGGTTGGAGCGCACTGAGCGACTTCTCAAAACGATTGCCACCAAGGCTGAGGATTTGGATGCACGATTGCGCCGGAATAATATTTGCATAGCCGGAGTGTCGAAGTCCACCAACACAGGTCTCATGAGTGGGAATCTGGAGTGCCTGCTGAAAGAGCTGTTTGGTAGCGATGCTTTCTCGCCAATGTTTGCAGTGGAGCGTGCCCATCCATCGCTAGCACCTAGATATGCTCCTTGTATTGTATTGATCTTTATTGTATGATTACTTAAAATCTTTTGCAACAGCGATAGCATAAAAAAGACACTAAATATAAAAATATAAAAGAAAATATAAATTGTGCCATAAAATAATGCCATATAAAAGTTTGAGGTGTTGTAGCCTTTATCGCCAAGCGAGGTTAGCAGCCGCCCGAGATGAGGGATCAAGAGTGTTTTATATGCCAAGTACAGGGTGGAACGACACTACGCAAGGCCAAGGCTATGGAGTGCACAGACATGCAGTGTTGTGGTGTTCAACCATGCATGGAGTTAAGTTATGCATGCATGAGTGTCAAGGTTAATGTGGCAGATAGAAGGTGATACTCTGACCGGGTCAATAAAAGTCTGATATTAGATCGCCGATTGCATGCTGTGTGAGATGTAGGTCTTTATGGTGCATGGAAGTGCAGAAGGACCTCACCAAAGGATTATGCCAGAGATAAATAGGGTGCTGGATGGGGAGTCAGAACCGTGTGCGGGCCCCTAGAGTGGTGCGTCCTTCATGCGTGCCAGTGTGTGCCTTGAAAAGCAAAGGTGTGCTGTGCATGAGTAAGATCATTGTGGCCAGTTCATATGGGAAGCTCCTCCAATCGATGTTGCTGTGGCTCTTAGTGAACAGCGGCTTGTATGTAGCTGACATTTGTCTCTGTTACTTGGGTTGTTTTTAAAATCCTTCTTCCCCAACTTTACCCCTTTGCACAGGAGGCCCACCGCAAATTCCTAGACATAAAGCGAACATTACAGAAGGCGGATGTCCGATATGCGATGCTTTACCCGGCATGGTTGCAGATTCATCTTAATGGCAGAACTCATGTTTTTGACTCCCCTACTGAAGCGACCAACTTCTGGGAACAGCATCGACCTGGCTCCGCTTCCCCCACTGGGGGTGGAGCAGCTGACTCCTCACGTTCGCTTCGCGTGGACCCGTAAACTTTCAACAACGAAGCAATCATTTGTTTATCGTAGTTTCATGCTTTTCCCTGCTTTTCCAATAACTGAATTGGTTACCTCCTTACTTCAAGCAAACGGATTGTAGGTTGTTGCTAATGTTCTCCAGTTATATAAGAATTGGCCATGCACTATATTGCTTTCATTAATCACCTTGTTGCATTTGGCAGTATATGCTTTTATCAAACCCGTGAGCATTAACCGGCGGTCTCCTTCGAGTGTTGCCTCCCCCCCAAGGAGATCTCCTACTGTTTGATGGGAAAATGTTGGGATTCACTGGATACTGGTTGGGTTGTTATCCGATGTGGGTGGGGGGTGAGGGGGTAATGAGTGGTTATATGTTATATGTTTGATGACAGATTCTCACAGGGCATTGATTATGCTAAAGCCCATTTTATGGCCCCTTCATACACTGTTATGCACTCACACATATATCCACGATCTCAATTACACTACCAACTAAGAATCCTGAGGTCGTAGGGTTGAAAGGTATATCATGGAATGTACGAGGGCTGTCCAACCCTCGAAAAAGGTGACAGATACTATCCTACCTTGGTCAGCATGATGTCCAAATGGCATTTTTACAAGAGACTCACTATGCCCTGACCTCTGTCAATCGGTTTGCATCCAACTGGGGTGACAACCATTTCTTTGCGAACTATAGTTCCTATTTAAGGGGGGGGTGCATCCTAGTTCATAGAGCAATACCTTTCCAATCACATAAAGTAGTTGCGGACCCCAAGGGCCGCTATCTACTGGTGGCCACTACCCTGGGGGGCGGAAACTTTACTCCAGGTGAACGTTTATGCTCCCAATGTAGACATGCCAGACTTTTTCCCCAGTATATCTACACACATCTCCCAATAGGACATTGACACCATTTTAATGGGTGGGGACTTAAACCTCACATTGAATCCAACTTTGGACACAACGGGCTCTGGACTGATCACCAAACCCCACTCTGTGTAGTCACTGGCTGCCCTGTTGCGGTCCTTTCTTCTTGCGGATGTATGGCGCACCTGCAATCCCCTAGGAAAGGGATTCTCCTTTTATTCGTCCACGCATGGGACATGGTCATTTATAGATCATTGGTATCTTTCTCCTAACCTTGCACTGACTGTCCTCTCCAGTGATCATCTTCCCTGCACTCTTTCGGCTTATTCTCCGGTACTTATGACTCTCTCCATTCCCAATGCCAAGCGAACATGTGCACTCTGGCATTTCCCGACAGAAGCTTTACATGATAGCGTATTTAGAAGCCAGATCAGGGGCGCCATAGTGGAATAGTTTTAGCTGAACACTAGTTCGGTATACAGTTATGCCACACTATGGGAGGCATTTAAAGTATGTATTCAGGGAACATGTATCGCTTAACAGTTTGGGGTTCTTCGCTCCATCCGTCGGGACCTTGAGATTGTAGAGAGGGCATTGGAGGACCTTGATGCACAGATCTCGCTGGGAAACCACCCACTTCCATTACATCAAAGGGCGAAACTCGTGAGGCCAATTACCCTGGCAAATATGCACAGGCACTGGTATATGGTGAAGGTGAAAGACTGGGCCGGACACTAGCCAGACTACTACGTCCCCAATATCAATCTTCCTTTATTACGCATGTCCAATTGGAAGACAGCACATCGATCACTAACAGTGCTAACATCACCACCACTTTTCTCTCATACTACGCCCATTTATATACAACCTGCTCCCCCCGCTGACGACGTCCTCATCAACTATTTGTCTGAAGTGGCCATGGTCTGGCTAGAAGACGGTCAACAGCAATTTTTGGCATCACCTTTTGCAGTAGATGTGGTCTCTCAGGCCATCGATGATCTTAGCAGAACCCATGCCCCTGGTACAGCATCTTTTACAAGTCATTTAAACCATTGCTAATCCCTCATCTACTGGGGGTTTATGCAGAATCTCTGGAGAATGGATCGCTCCCCCCTATGATGCGAGAGGCTGTCATATCTTTGCTCCTTAACCCGGGCAAATCTCCTTCACGCTGTGATTCTTATAGACCCCTTTTTTTGCTAAATAAAGACTATAAAATCTTAGCTAAGATCCTCGCAACTTGTATCTCTCTCTCTGATGGACAAAATAATATCACTGTTTCAGACTGGGTTTGTCCCAAATCGCTCCACATATGTAAATCTCCGTACAGTCTTTGCAATTATTAATCAAATTACTCCTGAACTTATGGCAGCAGCAATATTACTCGAAGCTGAAAAAGCATTTGATTCCTTAGAGTGGTCCTTCCTATATACCACATTACGCAAACTGGGCATCCGCAAGAATTTCTCTGATCTTAGTCGCCTCCTATACACAAATCCTGTTGCTCGGCTCTGTATAAATGGTGGACTTACGGATCAGTTCGCTCTATCGCGGGGAACCAGACAGGGTTGTACTTTGTCGCCATTACTATTTATCATCACAATGGACCCCCCTGTACATCACCTGCAGGAGTGCCACCTGCAGCATGGGCTCCGATTTGACCGAGGCCCCTTATTGGCTTCGCTATATGAAGATGACGTCCTGCTATTCGTCAGAGACCCTGAAACTAATCTCCACCCCCTTCCCCGCGAGATTATACGTTTTTTTTTCTGGGATTGTCATCAATTGGGCCAAATTGGAAATATTTCCGCTAACAGATGCCACGCCCCCTTTACTCTTGACTTCCCCCTAAGCTGGTGCAACGAACCCCCAAATACCTTTGTGCTTTTTTGCACCGCAGTGTAGCAGAGGTCATTCGGCTTAATTATGAACCTGCAATTGACCGTTTATCGACACAAATTGACCAACAGATCACTCTCCCCTTATCAATCGCTGGAAGAATAAAAATGGTGGTACTCCCTTGCTTCTTATATCTTTTGCTCAACATTCCCATTCCACTTACCTCTAAATTCTTTGACACACTGTGGGGTATGCTTATCAGACTGGTCTGGGCTGGTGGGCAGCTGCACATCAGTTGACAATGCCTTATCAGTGGGGAGGGTTTGGCGTCCCGGAAGTTTATCTGTACTATTTAGTTGCACAGGCACATTTAGCATACTATTGGTACCATCAGTACGCCAGACTGCAATATCTGAAATCGTAATGGACCCAGGCTCCTCCCCATTTTCTTTCAACTATTATACCTCATGGACTACCTAGATCGCCCACTGAAATACAGACACTTCAGACAACATACTGGGCTTGGACAAGACTATGTCGATACCTGCGTGTTGATCTCCTCTACTCCCGCACATACCACTCTTGGACAACCCATGGCTCTTCCCGACTAGGAAACTTTAACCAAAAGAACCCTGTCCCGATGCGGGTTGCATAGTCTTGGTCACCTTTTCCATAATGCCCAACTGCGATCCGTCACGGATCTCGCGGAGGGTCGCGCTGTGTCTCATATGGACAGGTTTCTGCTGCATAGGACACGCACCTCTGTGGCTGCTGCACTTCAAGCGTCTACAACGGAACCGGCGGATTTCTGCCACTCTCACTTGCTATCACATCTGCTAATAGCGCCCACCTGGTTTCCCGACTTTATCATTTAGCCCTTGCACTTCGGCCACAGGTGGGCATGGGGGTGCGTGCGACATGGGAAAGCGATCTTAGACACTCCTTGCCAGATAAGACATGGACCTACTGCTGCGAGCAAACCAGGTTTATCTCTTGCAACCATCGCCATAAGCTTTTGCACTTCAAATATATAAATAGAACGTACATTACACCTAAATTGCTAGCGAAGATGGACCACACTAAATCCCATGGTTGCCCTAAATGTGCAATGGAGTCTGCAGATTTCTCTCATTTAGCATGGAACTGCACATCAATATTAGCATTTTGGGGTGAAATCTTTCGCCATCTTGCTTTAATGATTGACTCTGAGCTGACCCCCTCCCCATTAATGGCTTTGTTAGGCTATGTTAAACCACTGGAGGCCTGAGTTCGTCGTTTTTCTGCTATCGCCTTGCTCCTTGCTAAACGGTAAGTCTAAACACTGGGGAATCCCCACAACCTCAACAATTAATGCCTGGATAAGAGATTTAATATACTGCGACACCTCTAGCGACACCTATGCTTCCTTGCAACCACTTACCTCCAGGCCCAAAAACATCTGGCAGCTACTTCACTCTTACTTACTCCTGTACCCTGAGGAGACAGAGTGAATATAAGCTTGTTTGTTTCGCTGTGCTGTCTCGTATGCATGCAGATTGATGATAATGTGATGCCTTCCAGTTATTTTCCAATTGTGAAAAATAGGGTTTATACCGCCCAATATGATGTTTTTTGCTTGGATATACACTTTCCCCCTCAAGCCATGCTTCTTAACATACCCTCCCCCTCTAGACTATAATTGAACAGTGCCTATATTGACTATGCTTCGATTCACATTCCAAATGCTGCTTTCTTATTATTGCTCTAATGTGTCTTTCTGAATATCCCTGTGTGTTTATGTTTTCTGACTTGTTATTTTTTGGGGAGGAAAGTGCAATAAATAAAATGTTTTAAAAAGAAATATAGGGTCCTTTAAGGAAAATCACCGATTTGTGCGTGTGATTCAAGTCCTCTAAATCTATTAGGGCGTGACCTATTGTGCAAATTGAACTGCACCATTTACTGTACCCCAAAGGGTATAGAGTTTCAGAGCCATAATGAGGACGTTGCCTTCAATTTGGCAAGACAAAGTCCAGACATTGGACTGTTCCACTTGATGAAATGATGATTTATCACCTGATCTTAAAGATACTGTGAAGCTAGAAGTCTGGGACTTTTCAGGAAAGGACGTAGGTCTCATTAAAGGAGTTGAACCTGTGTGCGATAATATGAAACCCAATGTTCAGCACCCAAGAACCTCACAGTATAATTTCACTCCTGAAGCAATTGCTGGGATTACTCTAGTGATTGACACAATGATACAGCAAATCATTTTGAAAGAGATAATGGGCAGTCCATGTAATTCACCATTATGGGCTTACAGAAGGCTAGCGGTAAGTACCCCATAGTGCAGGACCTGAGAAAGATAAACACCATAGTTGTTCCGTGTTGTCCCTTGGTACCGAATCCAGCAGTGATTTGATTTCAAATTCCATTTGAGGCTGAGTGGTTCATTGTCATTGACCTTTGCCAAGCCTTTTACTCTATACCCCTGCATGGGGACAGTCAATTCCTCTTTGCATTTTGATTTCAGAACCACGTTTTGTAAAGGTGCCAAGTCCCACGAGTGTATAAGGAGAGCCCCTCAATTTTTTATCGGCTCCTCAAAAAGAATCTTGAGTCCTATATAATGCCCTGCAACTCAGTTCTAGTTCAGTATATCAACAACCTGTTGGTTGTGTCAGATACGCAGGAAGCTTGCAGACAAGACACTAAAGATTTGTCGGACCACCTGGCTGAGAATGGACATAAATTGTCCCAAAGTAAGTTACAGTATTGTCAAAAAGAAGTCTTGTATCTTGGACATCATATTGAGAAGGGGACGGTATCACAAGGAAGAACCTTTGCAATTCTGAAAATTAGTCGGCCAATTACTCACAAAGAAGTCAGGAGGCTCTTGGGAATTGTGGACCTCCAACTTTTCCCTAGTCGCCAACCCTTTAGAGAGGCTGACACACAAGGATGTGTCTGATCTGGTACCTTGGGATAAGGACTGTTTTATTGCCATCCTAGAGCTGAGAGAAAATCTGTGTCGTGCCCCAGCACTGGGAATGCCAGATTAGAGTAAAGTCTTTGCGCTCTTTTGCAGTCAGAGGGAGGGCTGCGCTCTCTCAGTGCTTACACAGTTACATGATAATGCACGAAGACCAGTTGCATATTTTTCTGCCACCCTAGATCCCATAGTTGCAGCGCTGCCTGGATGCCTTAGAGCTGTGGCAGCAACAGGTGTCAGCAAAGAATGGCGTGAAAGTATTGTGATAGGTCATCCCCTTACTGTGTTTGTGCCTCACTCTGTTGAGATATTGTTGACCTGTACCAAACACTTAGCAAACAGCTGTCGGACCAGATTTGAGCAGGTTATACTGGCAGTGGGAAATGTGACTTTGAAGTGCTAGGCACATGGATGTCCATTCACCAAAACCCCAGGGTTAGCAGAAGTGACATCACTTGCACATCATATAACCTTTTACCCACTGTCATCTTAGGAAGTGATGTCATATGACATTTTACTCTGATGACATAATTAGAACTGAATATATATTAACAACAAGAGAGTGAGGTAAACAGACGAAGCCACTCTTAATCCCCCTGGGATATAGCAAATAAACAACGAAAGAGTGCTACCTGACAAAAAAGAAAAGCCAGCGAGAGAAATCACTCTAGGTTTAAAAAGAACCCTCACTCACCAACCTAGTTGGTGACATGCTTCATCATCGGGTTCCCACCAGAGAGGCTGAGTGCCTCTCTGGTGTGCTATGACACCTGTCTACAGCGGAGCTGGTTATTTGTGAAAATGTGAGTGGAAAGTGATTTAAAAAAATGCCTCAGTTTTCCCCCAAAAAATGTTTATTAATAGGAAAACCTAGCACCGCTAAAAACAAGTGTAACGGATGTTTTTTAAGCTGGTTAACTTGACCAGGAACATCCTAATATGTGATAAAAAAGTGTAAGGTCAACACATTTCTGCCTTTTAATGCTGTTAGCAAGGCATTCATCAGGACCAAGACACCACGGCGGTATGCGCACGCTAAGGCGCACCCTAACCTGTGGTGTTGTAACACCGGTTTAACCCACGGTTTTGGAGGCGTCTCCAGAATTTCTTAATGACACACAAATTTAAAAACTGTTATTAATTCGCCGCAAGGGTCCTACTGGGGGGCCGAGGCTTATAGTCACACTTTCATCAGAGCGCTCCGCCCGCAATGCACCTGAAAACACCCATCTGAAGGACCCCGCCTGACTCAACTGCAGTTATAAACCCAACAATAGGTGCAAGGCTGATAAAAAGTAACAACAGTTAAGAAAACAATTAAATCTCTATTTTAGTTGCCATCTGTATTTCAACTAGGATTCTATCAAGCTAAGCCAGAGGCACAGATATCACCTCCATGGCTTCAACAGTTAACCAAATTTTGCAACGCAGACCACATGAGTAGCACTATGCTTGGACTTATTGGATCTACATCAGAGGTAATTTTAATCTACATAAGTTTAAACATGGCTGCAAATGGTCTATTAAAGCCTTGAAAAATCACCAAGTAAGATGGCAACTAATGGATGAAACACAAAGAAATAAATATGAATCCCCGAAAAGCAAGTGCAGGTAGCATACTCGGTGAGACCAATTGAGTATGTATCAGTGAACAGGCATCTATTCAGTGACGCTCTCACCAGGGGCCCAACCAATCCCTGAATTCAAGGAAGCCCTGGCAACAGAAAGAGTCCAGTTGCAAACTGAGGCCTGATCCCCTACAAATATGCAGAAACAAGGCCTGCATACCCACATGCATCATTCAAACCTCAACTGTTTTATTGTATTACATTTTAAAAACCTTAAGAAAATGTTACTACCCAAACATCATATTTTGTCAAACTGGCAAAGGATATTCAGTTGTTTTATCACAGAATATTCACCCATTAATTTCCCATAACATTCCTTTGAACCAGACACTTATGTTAAATAGAAGAAGCTGCAGATGCATGAAGAGCCCCTTGTTTAAGGCCCATACCTTAAGTGCAAATTTCACTCATGTGTAATGTCAAGAGGGCAATCCCTCCTTTCATTGGTGGTGTGCCCCATTCAAATAAGAGAAAACCTTTGCCCTTCAGTTTGTGCCAAGTAGGAAGAATCATGTAACTAGTGCACTTCTGAGGGGAAAAGGATGGTCACTGGAAGTCCCAGGTACACACTCCAAAGTCTGGCCAGTCCAGAAGCAGTGAAACATGGAGCTGCATTTTGAAAAAAACTGTTCCATCTTTTACTGCTGCACTCTCTCCAGTGCAGCTGCAGACTTTCAGTTCACACCAGTGCCTGATTCATACATGCCAGCCGAGCAGGTTTAGGCGGAAGACTCACGATTTTCAAAGCCAAAGAAGGCTTTATTTTTACGTGTCTGGTGCCTATTATTGCCTCTGTTTCATAATTAGCCATTAGTGAAAATAAATTCCCCTGATGTTTTTCACTATCTACCTCTTTTCTGTTTGGAAATGTATCATGTATTTTTTAGGACTCTAGTTGATGGTTATGGTAGCACAGGACACGCCCAAAAAAGGTGCACATTGGCATCGACTGGGACCCTGCTTTTGGTTTCGTGAAGTTGTGCAGAATACATGCCCATCATCTCATAATAGAGGAAGGTACAACTATACTACTGTGCCAGATTATGA
The DNA here is from genome assembly GCA_963921515.1 of Calotriton arnoldi. NCBI lineage: Eukaryota > Metazoa > Chordata > Amphibia > Caudata > Salamandridae > Calotriton > Calotriton arnoldi. The sequence goes on from CAWUFW010012630.1 coordinate 329,632, forward strand.
GCAAACCTTTTTTTTTTTAACCAGGTTTTGTGGTTCTTGATTTCTTTCTCTCACCTCTTTTCTCAAATCTCTTTCCTCCCTTGTCAACCATCTCGTGTGTCTCTCTCTACTACCCTGCCTGTTACATTCTCTTGTTTTTTTTGTCCCTTTGTGGTTTTTCTATTCTCATTTTGTGCTCTAGTACCCTTCCTCTCACCTGACATTGTTCTCTTATCTCGTGCCGCCCTGTCTAACTGGTGATCTTGCTTATCTCCTTTTTCAATACCAGCTGTTATTGCATCCCCTTGCCTCCCTCTCAACATCTTTCTTCTTTATCATGTTTCTCTATTCCTCATCTTTGTCATCCATGATAAGGGGCTCTTTTTCAAATGTATCTGGATTTTTTACCACCCTCTTTCCCTTAGCTGCATTCTTCCCAGTTATTGCTGTTCATTTGCCACTTCTCTATCTCACCTGACTTCTCTATCTCAGTTACCATTTTCTTACTTCTCTATCTCTTCATCATCCTTTTCTTACGTCTCCCACCTGTCTCACTTCCTCAGCCATCACTCTCTTACCTGTCTGCCACACATGTGCCTTTCTGTATATCAACTCTCTATCTCCCACCTGCCCTAGTCTCTCCCAGTTGTCTCTTTCTAACATCTCTCATTAGCAGCCTAGTCTTTCACACTCTCTGACTCTCTTTCAGCCATCTTTGTAATCTTTCTATCACCACTCCTATCGTATTTCTCAACTTTCTCTCTACTATTTCCTTCTCCCCAGTCACTGTGTCTTTATCAATTTCCTCTCATTGGTCTCACTTTCTCATCCAGCTATTTTTTCCTCATCTATCTGTGTCTTCATCAATGCACTCATATATCTTTCCCTCTCAACTCTCTCTCAATGCGCTCCTCCATTTTTGTCTCTGCTCTCACCTGGCTCCCCTCTCTTGCAGCTGTGTCTGTCACCTACATAACACCTATCAATCCTCCCTACCTTTCTAAGCTATTTTATCTAAGCTTATCTACCTTTCTTTTTACCCACCTCTCTCTCAGTTGCCTCTTATCTGTTTAACTTCTCTCTAGAGTGTCTCCACCTACCCACCTCTCATCAGTCTTTAAAAAAAAATTCTCATATGTGCCTTCCCTCACCTGTCAGTTGTTTCTTGCTCTCCGTCTCGTCATTACCCCCTCCCTCTCTCACCTGTACGCTCTCTTTCTTTCTGTTTCTCTCTGAGCTCTCTCGCACCATGCTTTCTTTGTCACCTTTCTTACACTAGTCTCCGTCTCTGGTTCTCTCACCTACTTCTTAGATGCCTCTTTTTCACCTGCCACCCCTCTCTGCTGTGTCTTTTCTCTGCTGTCTCTTTTTCAGCCTTTTCTCACACCTGTCTCCCCTTTATTCCTGTATTGTGCCTTTCTAATTTTTCTGCCTGTCAAGTCTTTGTCTTTCCATCGGTCTGTCAGCGATCTCTTTTTGCCTATATTAAATTTCTGTCTTATTTCTCCCTCTCACATGTCTGTCTCTATCTCTCCAATGTATATCACTTCATCTTTCCATCTCTCTCTGCCGCTTCTTTATTTTTCTTTCTCTCCATAGCTATCGCTTTCTCTCACACACTCACAAAGACACCCAAAAACCTTTTCCTCTGTGCCTCACCTATCTGTTGTGTCTTCTTCCTTTTTTCTGGTATCTCTGCTGCTCCCGTGTCCTCTCTTAACATTTCTTTTTTCTGTCCTCTCTGCTGTATTTTACCTCTCCCTGACATGCCGGGAGACATTGAAATACCTTTTTACCGGGCTCTCTCAGCCAGCGACAACAAATTATATTGCAAGTTTGTTCTTTTCATTTTAAAGGCACCATGCTGAGTTCTTGTTGGAGATGCACGGTGCAAAAGCAGCTCAGCCCACGTGAACCAGGTCTCAAAAGGTAACATTTGGTTTACGTGCAGTTCCGTTTCAGTGCTGAATTTATTTCTGGAAGTCTCTTGTTAGTGTTAGATGTTGGTTAAAAGTAATTTTGCAAAAAGCTCCTGAAATCCCTGTTTTAACGCTTCTGGCAGTGCTTTTGCGATCTCTTAGGATGGGATCGCAAGAGCAGTGCTAGGGGTCGCAAGGGGCATGCCAGGGGTCGCAAATGCGACCCCTAACTGACGTCCCTGGCTGTGCTACTTTGAAACATGCAACTTTGTTACCCTTGCCTGAAATGGAAAACGATGATGGTGAGGTAGAACATGACTGTCTTGATGTTACTGAACTATGCACCGAGCCAAGACCAGATATCCAAGATGAGCCACTGCCTGAGTCTGATTTTGTACTGTTTGTTGATGAGTCCTGTTTGCGAGACAATGAAGGACGTCTGAGAGCTGCATACGCAGTCTGTACAGCCTCAGGCATAATTGAAGCTTCCTGGCTTCAAGGAGTAACATCTGCACAAGTAGCTGAATTGATCACTCTTACTAGGGCATGCTGTGTTTCTGCGCTGAAAGTGACGATCTTCACTGATTTCCTGTATGGCTTTCATGTTGTTCATGACTTTAGACAGTTATGGTCACAAAGGGGATTTATGACTTCTTCAGGATCCCCTATTAGGAATGGTGAGGATGTAAGAAGGCTGCTCGAAGCATTGCAGCTGCCTGCCCAGATAACGACTGTGAAATGCTCTGCACACCGCAGTGGAGATGATTATGTGACTGTAGGTAACAAATAAGCTATTTAAGTTGCCCAATACTGTGCACATGGTGCTTGTACATTCAACAGTGAATATTCGAACGAGGGTGAATATGGCATCAATCACAACTTCTTGTTAAACACAGCTGATAAATGGGAACAGGTTAATGGAAGAAGTGTCAGAGGCAGAACAGGCAGGACAGCCAAGTTGGGTCAGAGCAGGTTGTGTCAAAAGAGATGACATTTGGGTTTCGGCAGATGGAAGACCTGTGTTGCTAGATAGTCTGTTGCCTCCAATGGCTAGACATTATCGTGGTCCTGCTTAAATAGGGAGGGATGCCATGATTCGTTTGTTTTGTCAGACATGGTTTAATGCCAGGTTCAGGTTGATGGCTGAAGGATTGTGTCACAGGTGTGTTGTGTGTCAACAGATGAACGTAGGAAAGAGAACTGCAGTAACATTGAGCTACAATGGGAGATCAGAAGGTCCATTCAACAGGATGCAGTTGGACTTTATCGGGATGCCTGTGTGTAACGGGCTGAGCTACATCCTGGTGGTTGTGTGCATCTTCTCACGTTGGGTTGAAGCTTATCTGACCAGAAGAAATGACAGTCTCACTAAGTTGTTGTTGAGAGAGCTCATACCTAGGTTTGGGTTCCTAAATTCTCTGGACTCAGAACGAGGGACTCATTTTAATAATGAGGTGCTGAGAAAGTTGTGCGCAGCATTACAAGTAGAGCAGAGACTACATTGCAGTTGCCCTCCTGAGGCTTCAGGAATTGTGGAACAGGTGGACGGCACGCTGAAATCCAGACGAGCTAAAGTGTGGTTCAACATCTCTGAAGTGGCCTGATGCTTTGCCCCTAGTGTTGATGAGTCTTCACAGTGTTCCTGATTTGAGGACAGGATTGTCTCCTCATGAGATAATCATGGGCAGAGAGATGAGATTTCCAGCTGTACCTGCAAATGCGCTTGTGAACTCTACAGATGACATGATCCTTGATTACTGCACAGGACTGGCTGATGTGGTGCATTCTGTGTCTCACCAGGTTGGAGCTGCCACTGCCCCGCCACAGCAGGAGCAGTGCCATGACCCCAGTCCTAGCGACTGGGTTCTGGTGAAGAAGTATGTTAGGAAAACGTGCTTGGAACCTCGTTGGCATGGTTCTTATCACGTTATCCTGGTAACAACCACTGCTGTCAAGTGTAGAGGTCTCCCCAACTGGGTGCATGCCGCCCATACTTACAGAGTTGAGTGTCCCCTTGATGATGTGACAGCACCTCTCCCAGAAGTGTCAGTTGTAACTGCCAGAAATCGGGAGCAGGTCAGTCAAGGGGTTCGGCAGGCCCAACAGCAAGACCATAGACATGCCCCCCTCCCAAGACCTTTGCAACAAACTCAGCACCTTCTTCCACCACACGATCAGGAAGATTTACGACAGCTTCGACACCCTCGACCCGGCCAACACACACGCCACCATCGCACACAACCAAGCCGTACCCCAACCATCCGTGCTCTGCTGGGCCCCGCTCACAACACACAATGAAGAGCAACAACTCAGGAGCCCGACGGATCCCTGCCCGTACCACAACTTCCACAGAGCAGCCGCCACCATCTCCCCTCAGCTTTGCTGCACCATCAACCTCTCCATTGAAACCGCCAACTTCCCCGACGACTGAAAACACGCTGAGATCAACCCCCTGCTGAAGAAGCCATCCTCAGACACGACAGACCTCAAGAACTTCAAACCTATCTCAAACCTCCCCTTCCCAGCCAAGGTCATCGAGAAGGCCATCAACCCCCAACTCTCTGAGTTCATCTCAGTGAACCACATCCTGTACACCTCCCAATCCGGTTTCTGAAACAACTACAGCACAGAGATCACACTCCTCGCCGCCACAGATGACATCCGCTCCCTCCTCGACCAGGGCGAGACCGCAACCCTCATCCTACTAGACCTCTTGGCCACCTTTGAGACCGTCTCCCACCACACCCTACCCACAAGACTCCACGACGCTGGCATCATGACAAGGCTTTGAACTGGGTCCACTCCTTCCTCACTGGCCGGACCCAGTGAATCAGACTACCACTGTTCCTCTCAGAACCCACGGAGATCAGGTGTGGAGTACTCCAGGGTTCATCCCTGAGCCCCACCCTCTTCAACGTCTACATGGCCCCCTCGCAGCCATTGTCAGAAGCCACTGTCTCAACATTGTCCCCTACGCCGACGACACCCAGCTGATCCTCTCTCTCACCTATGAACCCACAACCACCAGAACCAACTTCCACAGTGGAATGAAGGCCGTTGCTACCTGGATGAAAGACAGCTGCCTCAAGTTTAACTCAGACTAGACCGAAGTACTCATCCTGGGACCCACCCCTTCTGCCTGGGATGAATCCTGGTGTCCAGCCACTCTAGGATATCCCCCCACCCCGACGGACCATGCACGCATCCTCGGCATCATACTGGACTCACCACTCACTATGAACTGCCAAATCAATGCAGTGTCCTTAGTCTGCTTCCAAACGCTCTGCCTGCTTCAAAAGACATTCAGATGGATCCCAACAGAATCCAGAAAGATGGTCACCCATGCACTCATCACCAGCAGACTCAACTATGGCAATGCACTCCACGCCGGCGTTCACCCAGAAACAGCTCAAGAAACTACAGAACATCAAAAACGCCGCAGCCAGACTGATCCTCGACATTCCCCGCCCCAGCCACATCATGCAACACCTCAGACAACTCCACTGACTCCCGGTCAACAAGAGTCACTTTCAAGCTCCTCACTCACTCCTACAAAGCTCTACACAACGAAGGACCAGCATACCTGAACCACCGCCTCACATTCCACGTACCCTCCAGACAACTCCGATCCTCCCAACTCGCCCTCACCTCCGCCCCCAGGATCACAAGACCAGAACCAGAGGAAGGTCATTCTCCTACCTTACCACCAAGACCTGGAACACCCTGCCCCTGCACCTTAGGCAAACCGCGTCACTGACCCAATTCAGGAAGGACCTCAAGACCTGGCTCTTCGAATGATCCTCCACCCTGTACGACCAGCAGCCCCCCTCCCCCAGCGCCTTGAGACCCTCACGGGTGAGTATCCGTACTATACAAGTCCCTGCTTGACTGTCTATAATACTGATTGGTCTATAATTACTAGGGCTATTCCTAGAGCCCTTTTGTAAACAGGAAAGATCTCTGCCACAGCCCATGTGGAAGGTATGTTGATCCCTGTAGGATTGCATTAGATATTATGTTGACATAAGGGCCCTAAATTTGTATCTCTGACAAAAAGGTGTTCTGGATATTATCAGTACCAGGAGCCTTATTGGGGATAATATCTTTGAATGCTTGAATTGTGGCAGCTAGGGTCAATTACAAATGTTTGTTAGCCAGGGTCTAAGAAGTACGTTTCATGGCTTCAACATGGTCATTAGAAGAGTAAAAGCTGGTAAAATGGTCAATCCATATCTGCCAACGAATACCATATTCTATGGCCATCTGGTTGTGTCGAATACCATCTGCCAGTACATGCCAGAACTGTATATAATCCTTTTCATTTGCAGCCTTAGAGAGATCTTGCCACTTGTTCTCATCCCATTCCCTCTTTGTTGATATCTGTATTTCTTATAGGCAGATCTTGGGTTTTTGATAGAATTTCTATTCTTACTTCTGAAAGCACTCTTGACAACTCTCTACTCCTTATTGCACCAAGAAATTCTTTTGGGAGAAGTGTTTAGCTTCATTTCTCTGTGAAAGGACTTTTTTAAGGTCAAAAACATTTCTTCATAGACCCAACAATGGAGCCGGGTCGAGATTGGGAGGTAAGTACTAGCAGCAACGTCTGTAGTCCCTTTCTCACTTCTCTATACATGGAATCAAGACTATCAGGTTGCTGTTGCTTAAATCTCCACGTTATTCCTCGCCTATTGTTTGAAGTTTAAAGACCACTCCCAGATGACAGAGTTGAAGGAGATGAGATGGGAAAAATTGTGCCTTTCATAATCAGTTTGAGGGAATTGTGGTTGCTATCTTGTCATTCTATAATGGCCATATCTATCATGTCCTTCCAAAGACTTAGATCTAACAGGATGCAGTTTATCCTACTAGTGTGGTCTGTCTACTGTAAGTATGCCAGGCCGTCGGAGCGGGTGTGCCCATTATAAGTCCTAAGGCCCGATTAGGGCATTTAACTGAATGGCAGTTTGCAAGCATAGTTTTCAAGGGGGAATATGTAATTCTGGAATAGACCACACTTCGTCTTTCTCAGCAGGTGGCCAGTGGTTCATAGGTGGTGTTACAGTCTCCAGCAATAATCAAGAAACGTATATCATCAAGATTATTAATGCACGTCTCCAGCTGGCAAATTGTTTCAGAGCCATTAATATCCCTAGCAGAACGACTATAGACATTGTAAATGTGGCATGTATGACCATAAACTGATGTGATGCTAATACCTGGTATGTTGCAAGAATCAATGTCTACATATTTATTAATCCCAGATAAATTCGTTTTTACCCTAATGGTAAGACCCCCATATGGGCATCCTACTCCCTTTGAAAGTGTGTTTCTGCTAAAACTTCAAACACTGGAGCGAAACACAGGTTTCAAACACCATGTCTATAGTAAAATATATAGGTCAAATTTATCTTAAAAATCACACCAGTCAGGGTCAGTTAATTTTGACTGTAGCGCATTATGTTCCATGATCAAATGATAACTGGATTTGGTTCACAGAACCTAAAGTTTAACTGCATAAATGAGTGCTCAGGACTTTTAGATATTATGCCTGATTTGTGCATGCTAAGAGTGATTTACCTTGGGAACAGGACTGGCAATAAAACTCATTGGCTATGGAGGAAGTGTTTTCATGCTGTGTATGATGAGAAAAGTGTTGCTCCTATTCTGCCATCTAAGTATCGGTAACAAGGACAACCCAATATGCCCACGGGACACAGGTAAATGTGCCTATCAATTTGTACAAAAAGTCACATGGGTCTCATTCAGGTGAAGAGGGCTCATCCATAGGTATGAGGGTTCTCTAATACGCAATCTCATTCAATTCAAACTAAATTATTTAGGAACATTACTATAAAAAATAATTAATAATGTGTTCGATAAAGGAAGAATTTCCGTCAACATGAATTTTATTCATACATATCCAAAGAAGGTGTGCAAATGTGAATAGGTAGTGCAGGCGACGCAGTGCTCACATGGTGATTATATTAACAACATTAAATACACAAAGACACTATACAATCCCCAATGGTTGTGTTGTCATAGGGCCATAAGGGTCATTGTCAACACTGCTAAGTTAGCATGAGCTCTGCTGCCATGATGCTGCTTTTGCACACGTTACTACATTACTTTATTTTGCAAGACTCTGTGCCTTTCACATGAGAAACGTTTGCTTTCAGCGTTCTCTGCCTGTTCCTGGAGTTTAGTCTGAACACGATGTGCAAGGTCGATGAACAATGCCCATTGTTATTCTGTTCTGGTCAATCCCTAGCATCTAGACAAAACATGCTAACACAGCTGCTACTGCTGGAAACTCGTGCTTTGATATTATGAGGATACATGTTGTTCTAAAACACACTTGGAGAGGGACCTTTCCAGGGAGAAGAGCTATGCTGTTCCTATGATGTAGAAATACCATCTAGGCACTAAGGTATGGAGTCTGCTGACAAAGCCCAGAGATCTTCTTTTATATAATAAAACTTCTACTAGCCAAGGGGAGGGTGGTTAGGCCTTATAGTCCTTTATCCACTGTCTGTATACGATGACATCCCCCTTTGTAATCTATGGAATTGCAACAATGCTAACTGTTTTAGGTTTATGCGTTTTGCTGCTGGTAGTGGCTCGTATACTGCATTATAGAGCACTATAGTTAAAATAAACATTTTGAACTATAACAGTGACTCTGTCAATTCTTATTGTGGACAAGTATGAGTGAGTGAGCGAAAGGGTATGTCTTGCTACCGCGAGTCCTGAGTGAGTCGGGTGTGTTGTGTTCTGTGTTGTCTAATCATTTGTAGCTTCATGATTATGTAGGAGAGCGAATGAGACACTATAGCTAGTCGGTTCTGGGATTTTGGGTACTGAGGCGGTAGGAAGGCTCAGCCCCTACACACCGAGGTCCTGTTTTCCTGCGCATAGTTCTGTGTATGTGCAGAATCCCTGCAACAGTGTACTCTTTTAAATTGACGAAAATCTAGGATATCTCGCATGAATTTGCAATCCTGTCATGATAATAGCAGATGTCAACCAATTGGGGGAGGGGGGTGTTGTCGATGTTTCAACTCCAACGTATTTGAGGGGTCTCCTCAGGACATCGTCATACACCTACTACACCTATATGAGCTTGGAACAGAGAGCAGAAGAGCACAATATAGTTCAAAGAAACAAATCAAGCAGGTTGGTAACTACCCCCTACACAGTTATTCACCACTTTGGTGTTGATACTGCCAACAATCAGTCCACCAATAATTCTAGGACAGAATCAAAAAGGTCAAGAGTTATGCCTTGGTATTACATCACCAAATTTCCCAACTCCATATATTCGCCACTGTGAATACAAACCAAACTAATGGAATTGATACCCCCTTTGTATGTCACTAGAGGATCAAAATGTGGTGAACCTAGACACCCTAACAAACCTCTACTGTGGTGGTGTATTTGTCCTCTGCATTGTTCTATTCACTTGTTACGATGTCCAAATTCACTTTTACTCGCATGCTGACCATGTTTCTTTCCACTTAAAACCAAGATTATACTGTGATAACCAAAAAACCAACATGACAATTCTTGTAAACACTAAATGGTGCTGTTCACTGTCATCACCCGTGAAGTTAGACTACTTACCACAATGTCCAGGCATAAAAGCTTATAATTCCAAGGTTATCGTGCTATAGACCATTACAGCACAGTCACACTAGTGTCACCAATTTCGTAAAAAAATGTAAAATATAGCTGTGAATAAGAAAGAGTGAGATTAATGTCAATGTAAACTCGCCCACCAGACCTATGAGACGAATAAAGAGCACAGTTCATGCAATTACTGACGGGCAGGGCCGGATTGAGAACACAATGCAGCCCTGGCAATTCTATCAAACTGGCCGGGGGGTAGGTTGGGGTGCTAGTGTGAAGCACTGCTGCTGCTTTTGTTACAGGGGTAGGGGGATGATATTGCAGCACCACTGCAAAACTGGCCCCCAGTAACAAAAATGGCCCCCACTGCTCCAAAACCAGCCCCCACCGGGAAAGCGCCCGATGCCCGCTACGGCCAGTTCGGCCCTGCTTACGAGCGTGAGACCTCCGTGCTCCTCGCTAAACCATTCCGCTCGCACAGCCAATGCAGATTGAGGATGTGGCAAACTGCTATCACTGTTCATGTCAGGCTAGAGCGCTGTCAATGCAACCACCATCTTGGAGGTCCCTGTACTCAACATCCCATGGAAAAGTCAGGTGGCACTGAAACAAAGATCAACGTTCAATACTCATTCTTATAGATATGCTGGAAACCTTATTGAAATGAAACGTCGCCTTTATTCTGTTGACTGCTATGAGTATAGTGGAATCCAAAGAACAATTTTTTTCTAGATTTCTTTTTTATTGATAATCAGGAACACTACCATGATTCACAGATATACAAAAAAAATAGTTGCAAGAAAGGAAAACAGTCCATTTCAGTGAATTAATTTGCCTACAGATAAAAACTGAAAAAACAACGATGCTACATAAATGTGCACAGGCAATTCCAAAAAAGAGGGAAAATTATATTATAAATCTATATAAAAAAAAACAATTGATGTTTATAATATAAAATCTTAATTCATGTTTATATTTTGACTTGTCTATACATAATAATAGATTCCATCATTCATCTGTTACCTCCTCCCAGGGGGAATCCCAAATTACCTTGGCTTTCTTCAGTGCTCCTACCCTTTGGGCATACAGTTCCTCTAGTTTCCTAACATGATCCATTGTCATTATCAAGCTTTCATATAACGGCAGAATCAGGCATTTCCACCTTTGTAAAATTAATAATTTAGCTACTAATGACCCAATAAAGGAGTACTGCTGCTGTGGCAACTTTAGGCAGCAGTTGGAGGGCGGGATCCCAAATAGCGCCTCTTGCAAATCAGGTTCGATTTGAACTTGAAGCTTTTTGCCTAAGAAGGCCATATTCTTGCTCCAAACATCAAATAATTTGGGACATAGAAACACTACATGTGCCCAGTTGAAGATGCCCACATCAGAGACATTTGGTGGACGAGGACAAAAAACATCTGTTGCAAATGATATGGGGTGTAATGTAAAGCCCATTTTGAATAAAAAGCCATACGCTTAAAGTTGGCTCCACGCACACCCTTATGGGCCATTCAAATTAATCTACCGCAACTAGCAAAGTCCATTCTCCCCTCAATATATTGTGAAATTGAGGAAAAAGTCGTAAGAGCAATTGCTTTGTGAAGATACAAATATAAAGTTTGATACCAGTTTTCTAGCCCTAACAGTTTATTCACCAAATGTCCTTTACTGATGCGTTCTTTAGCTATGCTGGACGTCTGGATATAACCCAAAGATGTTTGTGTGAATCTGAAGATAGGAAAATGTGAGATCGAATGAAATGTTAGCATTTTCTGCCGCTACCTGCTCTCAGGTTTTAATCTGCCCTGCTAATAAACATTTGCCAAGAGTATAATACCCTGCCTTTTCACATTTCTTGATAGTGCTATTTTGCAATGAGAAGCATATTAGCCCACATTCTTTCAAAGGCATCAAGAAACTGATATTCTTCTTGAAGTTGCATGAACCTTTAAATATTGCATGTGAGAACTTATACAGGAGCGTGTGGGCAGCTTCGGGACTTTTAGAAAAGCTGGGAGCGGAACTCCAGATTCAACTAGCATTTTCTGTCGATAAAAGCAACTTGAAGAGGGGCGCCCTGTGGCTGCATGATGCATCCAATCAAGAAAGGCGGCTTGATAATATTTCCGCATAAGGGAAAGTGCCAGACTGCCATCCTCAACAGATAGCTAAAGCATAGATAAATTAGTGCGGGGTTTCTTCCCTTGCCATAGTAAATATTGAAGCATTTAAACGACCTCCGTAAAGAAAGATTGCCTGACTGAGATCATTATATTTGAAGAGCCGAAAACAAATAAAGGAAGGATTGACATTTTGACTATCGCTACTCGTCCCTTGATGGACAATGGTAAATTGTGCCAGCTAGTTAACATTGCACATGTTTTGCGAAGGATAGCAGTGTAATTTAATTTGAACAAGTCTAAAAAAATCATATGAAATGAAGATGCCCAAATATCTTATGGGGCGAGATCTTGAAAAGTTCTGTTGCGTGTCCATAGGGAGAATCGAGAGTGGGCAGTGATATAAAAGCACCCTAGATTTCGGCTTAATTTTGTAGCCTCCAATATCCGAAAAAGATTGCATTCTACGGAAGGTGTTGTAGATATTTCGAGCTGTACCCGCTAGGAAGAGAATGATATCATTGGCGAATGATTTTAGTTTTGGGGCTCCAGGAATTGGTGGCTGAATTTCTGGGTCTTGTCTGTGGGTCATCGCCAAAGGCTCAACAAGCAGAGCAAACAATACCGGTGGCATTGGACACCCCTGACATGTGCCTCTGGATGTAGGAATAGTTACTGCTGTCTGAGCAATTATCTTGATTTTTGCCTCTGCTATGGCATATAAATTGCACAGCAGCGCTATCAAGATTAGAAGGGAATCCAATGCGCAGGAGAATCGTGAAAAAAACTTCCCACTGTACACGGTTGAAAGCCTTCTTGATATCCAACATCATTATAACTACTTCAACCTTGTTGTTAGGATAGTATTCTATTGCCTGCACAAGAAAGTTTGCATTTAATGACATAGTTCTGCCCGGTGAAAAGCCATTTTTATCGCCGTGTACCACTGTCGATGTAGCTGGGGCCAGCCTTAACATAATTTTAGCGAGAAGTTTATACTCGGAGTTCAAGAAACTTATAGGTTGATATGAACCTGGCTGTTCCGGGGGCTTGTCTTTCTTAAGAAAACTGGCAATCACTGCCTCAGTAAATTTTATGGGATTTTGCCGCCATTTAGAAATTCATTATGATAGAGCGAAATGTTCTTGTGAATTGTAGGGGTGCATCATAATCATTGATAGGCCGCACCCACTTGTATTCAGACATATATTCGTATATTCAGTTTCATATTCATGTATGTTTAGTAAAGAATGAATAGTTTGCTGAGATAAAGCGAATCAGCAGTATAATGATGTTAGGATAATGATGTGATGTAATGTTTATAGAATTGTGTGGAAATAATGCATAGAGGAATTAGTTCGTGTGTGTAATGTAATTGCAGTAGTTTAAACGTGCACTATATTAAAGTTGCACATGTAATTCATTGGTTGCATATGAATTGTAATGAAAATGCTCATAGGGAAAAGTAAGATGTGTGTTTAAAAGTCATATGTAAAGGCCTAACCACATATATGCTTAGGGAAGGCCTGGTATATTCTTATGTTAGCTTATATTGTAGGCCGAGAAAAGTTTCTCTTGGTAAGGCTCTCTGGGCACAAACGGTAGATTTAATTTGCACAGTAGAAGGTTTCTGTTGAAAGTATCTTTTGTTGCAGGTGCAAGGACACATGTCTCGTTAGCAAGACTAACTCTTTGTTTTCGAAAGCTAGAGAGAGGGGAGGCATGGTACGGGAGTGAAATGGAATGTAGGGATGATACTTTCGGCGGAGAAGGTGCCTGGGACTCAAGGTCATCGCAACCGTCCAGGATGAAGTAACCGTTTCGATGGAAAAGCACAAGAAAGAAGACCTGGCCAAGGAGGCGTGACAAAGGCGTGTACAATTGTATTGTGGTTTTGTATTAGGGATAGTGCCCTGAGGGAGGAGGACAGAGAAGAGGTAGGGGAGACCTGAGAGAAGGACAGAGCTGAGCTTAGGTACTATGTGATTGCACTTCTTAGGAAGTCTTCACAGCTGACACTTTTATTCACTCTTGCCTGGGAAAATCGTTATGCAGGGATGTCACTTAGCGTTAGTGTAGGGACAGCAATTGATTTTAAGCTTGTTTAGGCCAATGAAGAGCAACTTAGAAATAGGAGCAATCATAGTCTGGTTGATCCTTCTAGAACTTTCTATTCTCCTTATCCTGAGTCGGATGAGATTTCTGCGTAGATTATTATTTGTATTAGTGCCCATCTATTTCTTTAACCTCGTGTTGAGGTGCTTGCACGTTCAGTTATTTTTGGCGATAATAAATTCTCAAACTTGAATTCGGAGTCAGTGGTCCTTTCAGACAAATTGAATGCTGATATATAACCAGATGAGATTCTCTCCTTTACACTATTCAACAGGTAAAAAGATCTTGGCGACCAGAAGGTTCTTATAGATAATTAGATAAGAATCGGCGTTATCAGTTGGTAGCAGAGTAGGATGGTTACCTTTGATGGTAAGGGGAGATCTAGAGCAAGATAGGAGATTAAGTTGCCCCATAGAGCCCGAGTGACGCAGATCCAGAGGACCGCGGGAGAAGGATGTCGGAGGTCGTGGAAAACTGACGGAGAGTGACGGTGCGGCGGAAGTAGCAGTTCGTAGTAGAGTGAGTATGAAAAGAGTGATGTTTGGTAGATTGCGGTGTTTTATTGTTGTGTGATGTCTTGCGGAGTTGGAACGAAAGTTGTGTGATTGAGAAACGGACCGTGAGCGCCGCGGGACCGGGAGATTTATTGTGGTGTAGAATACACCCAGAGTTGAGAACGTTGACCAGAGGTGTGGGGGTCACGAGACGTCATTGACAGACCCACTGAAGATAGGGAACACATGAGTGAGTGCGTGAATAACCAACGCAGGTCGTAGGTTATTGTGTGCAGAACATCGAGTGATTGAATCCTATCGAGTGTGCTAAAGGCGATTGTCCGGTCGTTTCGCGGACAGACGATTGCCAGATTGAGGTCAACAAGCTCAAGAGGCTGATCGGTCATTGGTAAGACCGACGGTCAGAGAGGTAATTGTTCGGTAGGACGGACATTATTTCAGAGTATGATTGGGACAGATGCGAGTGAGAACAAGTGAATTAGAAAGGAGGGGAACTGCTGCGAGCGGAGGAAAAGTGACGTCAGACAAGTGCCGCGCTGCGATAGGCCGGTTGGTGTGAGCCGCGCTGGTATTGGTGGATTGAAATCGGGAAGTAAAAGCGGACATTTTGAGTGTAAACAAAAAGTTGATTCATCATGAAATGTTTTAAAGCTTTACGGGAACTTTGTAGAGGTGATAGACATGTGGTTGTTCGGGAGGGAGAGGAAGCTCCTCCCGAGGATACACCAGCACATTATATGGCAAAGAATGTAGGATTGCATACTATAATTTGGCTTGAGAATTGGCATAAAATGACAGAAGCAGAAGGAGAATTGTCGTTCCCTCGATATGG
The DNA here is from genome assembly GCA_963921515.1 of Calotriton arnoldi. Lineage (NCBI taxonomy): Eukaryota > Metazoa > Chordata > Amphibia > Caudata > Salamandridae > Calotriton > Calotriton arnoldi. The sequence goes on from CAWUFW010012630.1 coordinate 344,744, forward strand.
TACTTTCAGGTTAGAGGTGCTGTACCAGCTAAAAAGTGTAATGGCTTCATTACGACCACTACCTAGACTAACACAGTTTGAGGCACTACATGCGTGGATAAGAGCAGCGTATGATAGGAAGAAGGACAGATGTCAAGAAAGGGTGAAGAAATCGGTCAGGGCATTTCAAGATGCAAGGTGGGATGCATTGGAGAAAAGGTGGAGAGTGGAAACGATCGAAGGAGATAAGTTGTACCCATTGTTAGTACAAAATGGGAAAATAATAAGAATCGATGAGGACGACAGTGATCTAGATGACAGCTTGTTGGATAGGATGTTGGCAGAGAGGCCACCACCATTTAATCCAGATTCAGAAGAGGGAAAGACGACCCCAGCAGTGGCAATAGTTGATGAGAGCCAGAACCAGACTAGCATGAGAGTGGTGGGAAGGATTTCCACAGGAACGGAGGGGCAACGGCGTCTATGATAACACAGCCTCCTGCGGGGAATACAAGATTACCGGACTCCTTGACAGTACCGGTTACCATTGGCCCTATAGTACCGGTATATGACCCAGACCGAGTGAGAGAAGGGAGCTCCGTACCGACGAGAAGGGAGGAAGGAAACAGTGAGAGTGGGAATGGGTTTGGAGTGAGGGTGGTTCATTTCCCAAGACCAATGGAGACAAGTACGCCGTTACCGGCTACTGCAGACTCTTCCTTCAGGAGAGAAGAGGAGAGACCAGAAAGACCGAGGTCTTTGCGGGAATCTAAGTCAGCTTTGAGGGAGTGGACACCAACAGTAACGAACCAAGAGGATAGGATGCAAGGGGATAGGGCACAGAACGTCTCGGAAGACAGACCAAGTTCCAGGAATATGATGGAAGGGAATAGGTCACAAGGACAGGATAGTGACTGTAATGAGCGGGATGGCTCGGGTTGTCGAGAAGTACTGAGGAGTGCAGTACAGGCAAGGTTGCTAGACGTAGTGAGGTTGAAGGCAGAGGTAGACGAAATGATCAGTGGGGGTCTGCCTTTGGAAAGGATAGAAATGTATGGATCAGATGAGCTGCTGTTTGTAGCAAAAGATGTGACTCGAAAAGCTAGAATGGCACATGATAGATTGAAGGAATTGGCCAAAAGATATGAAGTGGACCTGAACAAAACTAAAGCGTTACAGGGACCACATAGATTGCAGTACAGTGATCAGGAGCTGGAGGAGAAAAGAATAACAGGATTAAGAACACACACCAGAGACCTGATTATAGGAATGAGAATATGGATTTTGTTGGACAAATGGGAAGAAAGGTGGTCCAAAAAGAAACCAGTAAAGAGAGCAGAAGGGGAAACGCCGCCGCCAGGAGGGGGGCGACGGGTGTTGGAAATTTTCCTTTACGGGAAGTACAGAATGGAGGGTACGTGCATGTGCCGTGGAATAGAGGTGATTTGGCTGCATTTACAAATGATTTTCCTCGGCTGAGGGAAAAACCGGTGGAGTGGTACAAACAGGTTGAGCGGTTTGTGAAAATTTCAAAAGTATTGTGGATTGATTTGAACACTTTGTTTGACATAGTGGTACCGGGAGATTTGTGGACAGCTTGTAAAGTCGCTATTGAGTGGCCGACTTCGGAACCGGATAGACAGGCGGTTACAAACGGTCCATCACCACTAGTCATGAAAAAGTATGAGCAGGTGATTACATGGTTGAAGTTGAAGATTTCACCTCAGGATATAGATTGGGTTAAGATAGATCGGACTGTACAGGAACCCAAGGAAACGGTGCATGAATATTATGAAAGACTTTTGCAAGCTTTTAAACAGTATAGTGGGTTAGATATCTTGGACCCCAAGGATATGGGACAGTTTGTCTCAAAGTTTGTACTGGGTCTGAGAGTGGAAATCAGCCTCATGATACAGCACCATTTGATCTGCTGGCAGAACAAGCCACTAGATGAAATATTGCGGTATGCGAGATACTGTAGTGATGAGGTGGAATCGAAACATCGAAAGCTAAAAGACAAATTGATGCTTGTCCACATGCAGACAGCACAGAGTCAGCCTAGTGGAGGGACCTTAGGAAGAAAGCAAGGAAATTTCCAGGGAAACCAGAATGGGCAGGTACAGGGAAAGGGAAAACCAGTAGACCCCAAGACAGGAGTGGACGTGGCCACATTGAAGAAGACCACTGCGTGTCATCTTTGTCGCCAGGTCGGACATTGGAAACGCGAGTGTCCTTTGAACCCAGCTAATCAGTTGCAGGAAGAGGAAGAGGGGGCTCAGGCACCCGCGCAAGAGGTAGTTAACACAATAACGAGGCCTAGAACGATGAAAGGGGGGTTTACAATTCTCACGCCCAGGTTCCCCAAGCTCCAAGGATTTCACAAGGAACACGAACGTACCAACAGATGCCCCTGTTCGAAGGTTACGATGAGGATAGCTTAGACCCTTTATCCTGACGGTGCCTGAGGGGGAGGAAGACTGCACACTTGGAGCGGTCTTGGAGGTAGACCAGAGAGGACCTTTTGTGGAGGCAGAGATTGAGGGCAATCCTGCAACACTTTTGGTTGATACTGGTGCTACCCGGTCTACTGTAAGATCAGCAGTAGTCCCTAACCTACCCCTCTCGGGACAATCAATCCAGGTCGTTGGAGTAGCGAACAAGAAAATAAGCAGCCCACTGACAGAACCGATCCTAGTAAAGATAGGTACTTTCCAAACTAGACATCAGTTTGTAGTGTGTGATACGAGTCCAGTTTGTCTTTTGGGAAGGGATCTGTTGTGCAAGTTGAACTGCACGATTTATTGTACGCCCAATGGAGTAGAGGTCCAGACGAGAGATGACGATGCTGACTTTAAAATTACCAATCAGCATCTATGTATAGATCTGTACCCAATGGTGACTGTGGAAGAACTTCCACATGATCTGAGAGACGCAGTGTCGCCTGTGGTGTGGGATTTCGCAGGCGACGAAATAGGTTTAATCAGAGGGGTTGAACCAGTGCGGATAGAGGTGAAACAGAATGTTGATTTCCCCAGGACACCTCAATACAACCTGTCGCCAGAAACGATTGCAGGGATAAGACCTGTGATCAAGACCTTTATTGAGAAAGGCATTCTGAAAGAGATTAGAGGTAGCCCCTGTAATTCACCCATTATGGGACTACAGAAACCGAGCGGGAAGTACAGGATCGTGCAAGACCTGCGAAAGGTCAACACGATAGTTGTCCCTTGTTGTCCAGTGGTACCGAATCCTTCAGTAATACTGTTCCAGATCCCATGTGAAGCCGAGTGGTTTACGGTTATCGATTTGTGTCAAGCCTTCTTTCGATACCGCTCCACGAGGAAAGCCAATTTCTTTTTGCGTTCAGGCTAGAAAATCGCGTGTTAACATGGTGTCGTATCCCTCAAGGGTATACGGAAAGTCCATCGATCTTTAACCAGATCCTGAAGAAGAACCTTGAGAGTCTTGTGTTGCCGCAGAACTCAGTTCTCGTGCAGTACATAGATGACTTGCTCATTGCCTCAGAAACAGAAGATGCTTGCAGAATTGACACAGTAGCCTTGTTGAACCACTTAGCAGAGAACGGACATAAAGTGTCCCCGAACAAGCTGCAGTACTGTCTGAATGAGGTACAGTACTTGGGACACAGATTGGAGAAAGGCAAGAGGAAGGTGTCACCAGATTGAATAGAGGCAATAATGAGCATGGCAGAACCCACCACACAGAGAGAAGTTAGGATGTTTCTGGGAATGGTTGGCTATTGTCGACAGTGGATTCCTAGTTTCTCCTTGAGAGCAAAGCCTCTGCAGAGGCTTACGCACAAGGATGTGAGTGATCCGGTACCATGGGACGAGGAGTGCTTGATATCATTCCGGAAGCTGAGAGAGGATTTGTGCAGAGCTCCCGCACTGGGAATGCCTGATTACAACAAGGCCTTTTCATTGTTTTGTTACGAGAGGGAAGGATGTGCATTAGCAGTGTTAGCTCAGAACCATGGAGGTGTCCGTAGACCAGTTGCCTATTTTTCAGCTACTTTAGATCCAGTAGCTTCTGCTTGCCCGGATGTCTAAGATCCGTTGCTGCAACAGGTGTCAGCATTGAAAGATGTGAAAGCATTGTAATGGGACATCCATTGACTGTACATGTGCCACACTCGGTTGAGTTATTGATGACCAGGACCAAGACCCAGCACCTAACGAACAATAGGTTAACGAGGTACGAGCAAGTCATACTTGCCGCAGAGAATGTGACTCTGAAAAGGTGCTCCGTCTTGAACCCTGCGACATTAATGCCTATACCGAACACAGATGATGAAGATTGTGAGGACCATGATTGTCTCGATGTGACCGAACTTTGCACCAAACCGAGACCTGACATTGTCGATGAACCACTGACTGACCCAGATGAAATTTTCTTTGTCGATGGTTCATGCTTAAGAGACAGTGTGGGGCAATTGAAAGCAGCATTTGCTGTATGTACCATTTCAGGAGTGGTCGAGGCTGCTTGCCTAGAAGGAGTACGCTCCGCCCAGGTAGCTGAAATCATTGCCTTGACCCGTGCCTGTTTGGCCGCTGATCGAATTCGAATCACGATTTACGCAGACAGCCAATATGGCTTTGGCGTGGTGCATGACTTCAGGCAGTTATGGTCTCAGAGGGGATTTTTGACATCATCTGGCTCACCCATTCGTAATGGAGAATATGTAAGACAATTGTTAGATGCATTACAGCATCCGAAAGAAATTGCTGTGGTAAAGTGCTCAGCCCATGGGAAGGGGGAGGACTTTGTATCCTTGGGTAATAACTATGCGGACGAAGTAGCCCGCTTCTGTGCAGAACAAGGATGCATATTCACAGGAAGAGAGATAGAAGAGAGCCAAGAAGGAACCGATCTCAGCATAATGTTGGCCATGGCAGACACTTGGGAAGAGCTTAAGAGATTGCAGGATGAAGTTTCAGTCCAGGAGAGAGAGGGATGGATTAAAGCTGGGTGCGAGAGAGGAGATGTGGATGTGTGGGTATCCAACGATGGGAGAGCCGTGTTGCCTGAGGAATTGCTGAGTCCGATGGCAAGACTGATACATGGACAGGCACACCTTGGTAGAGACGCAATGGTGAGAGTGTTTAGACAGACGTGGTATAACCCACGGTTCCGAGCAATGGCTGAGATGGTATGCCAGAGGTGTGTTACGTGTCAACAGATGAATGCTGGAAAGAAAACTGTAGTTACATTGAGTCACATTGGAAGGTCGGGAGGGCCCTTCAATAGAATACAGTTGGACTTCGTGGAGATGCCTAGGTGCAATGGATTGAGGTACATTTTAGTGCTAGTATGTGTATTCTCACGGTGGGTGGAGGCTTACCCCACACGCAGGTGTGACACTCTCACAGTGGCTAAATTACTGTTGAGGGAGCTCATCCCTAGATTCGGGATCCCGACCTCTTTGGAATCAGATAGAGGAGGGCACTTCCATAGCGAAATCATGAAGTTGCTTTGTGCTGCATTGAACATAGACCAGAGACTTCATTGTAGTTACAGACCAGAAGCTTCTGGGATGGTGGAACAAGTTAATGGAACTTTGAAAGCCCGGATGGCAAAAATGTGTTCTTCGACATCCCTGCAATGGCCCGACGCCTTGCCTCTGGTGCTAATGAGCATGCGAAGTGTCCCAGACAGAAAGACCGGGTTGTCCCCCATGAAATATTAATGGGGAGGGCAATGAGACTGCCAGCAGTACCAGCTACAGCCTTGATAAACATCACTGATGATTTGATTCTTGATTATTGTAAAGGACTCTCTGATGTGGTCCGTTCTGTATCCCAGCAGGTGCAAGCAGCAGTGGTCCCAGCCTCGAGTGATCTATGCCACGACTTGTGTCCCGGTGACTGGGTACTCGTCCGAAAGCACGTGAGGAAGAGATGCTTGGATGCCCGCTGGCGTGGCCCGTATCAGGTGATACTTATCACGAACACAGCAGTGAAGTGTGGAGGATTGCCGAACTGGGTGCATGCTTCCCATACCCGCAGAGTTTCAGCACCCTTGGAAGAAACAGCTCCTCTCGTAAATGAAAATCCAGCTGATGTGGCAAGACCACATGGGAGGACACGTCAAGCTGTAAGGGTCGCTGACACAGCTGGTGGTGCACTAGAGCAAGCTGAAGGGGGTTTCCACAGTTCGAACTCCTGACTCAGACACCGAGGACAGAAACGGTGCAGTGGGCGGAGAAGAGTCAGATTCAGCAGAAAGAGGAAGTAGTGCACTGGGTATAGAAGGGGAAGGCAGACGAACGAACCGAAGTGCAGAAAGTTGGCCTGAAAGACAGAGGCGACTGAACCTGAGGTTAGCACCGGAAAGAGACCTTGCTCCAGTGTCTGAAGTATCTGAAACGGAAGCAAGTGACGAGGACCAAGCACAAGATAGTCGGCGAAGGTCAAAGAGAACAAGAGTGCCTTGTCGCAGATACTCTACCCCTGAGTGGACTTACACTGTGTTTGATGCAGGGGGTGGTGAGTACGGGAAGGCTGAGGTCAGTGCAAGTGGTCTGTCGGAGCCCGAATGTGGTGGTGAAGGTGGTGCTGCGGATGCCAGGGCTCGAGATAGAAGGAACACTGACACTCACGGTTCCGAATCCCCCGCTTCTGAGTGAAGTCCGAAACTTGCTTTTGCATCGACTCGAATTTCCGCCTTTTGGAGTTGAGCCGTTTTCACATGAAGTGCTGATTTTGCGTCTTGAACTTTTGTATCACGTTCTGGTCTTGCTCAATGAGGATCTCATTGTGGATCAGTTATGAACTGTAAATAAAAGTCCAAAAGAAGAAGATAACCTAGGTCCGAGTGGAAGAAGAATAAACTTAGGGACTTTCCACAGAAGAGGAACGAAAACTAGGGAAGTCTTTTTCTGGACTGTGTAAATAAGTTTGTGATCGGAAAGGGAAAGTCCGGAGATTTCATGGTTGCTCGAGCTGGTTAAGCAAGTCACTAATAAAGGACAGAGACTTTTCCAGAGTTCTTTGCGATAACCAAGACTTTTGAGAACTTTCGAAACCATGGAGCCGGGAGATCCCAATCGTAGATCAAAGTGGATCGTAGGCATCCTTATAAGTAGTGTAATAATCTCTATAATCATAGTAGTTATAGTCTCATACACTGGTTCGCATGAGCAAGAAGTAGAGGAGGTGACAGGGACACCTACACCTATCACACCTAGTCAGAAGGGGGTAGACAGGGCAGCTGATAGAGCTTTGCTATTAGAAGAAAGTCGTAGATTACATGTAGATTTATCTAAAGGGGATTTTAAGTTGAATGCATATGCTAAGTTGTTGTATGAGTATGTTGACGTGATGGATGCGAAAGATTGTTATGTGTGTATGCAGTTGCCTACTTCAGTGGATGAGGGTATTAGGTATCACCATCTTCCACTGACATATTGTATTTCATGTAGTCTTTTGCTTAGTTTGTTTTATGAGAGAGATCAGTTCGAGTATTTCTTTCCAATTTCGACGCAGTGCTTCCTGAAGTCCCAGCTTACAAGCATTTGAATAAGTATGACTATTATAAGACCGAGGACAGACTGAGGAAGTACTTCATACCGAGTTTGGAATTGGATACAGCATTCGCACACAGAAACAATCTGACTTGTTTGATGTCGGATGTAGAGAGAAAGTTTGTAGATCAGGTTGAAGATAGGTATAGAAAGCTGACTCAATCCCGAGATTTAGGGCATCACAGGACAGATTGGACAGAGGAAGAACGGTTGCATAAGACCAGGGAAGCTATGGTCCTATAGCGTTAGATAAGGAGCAGAGGGGTAAGTTGTGTATAAGGCGTTATCAGACTTACTACGAAAAGGTTCCAGTGGGACAAAGTACTTGTGATCACGTTTTCACCATGGCAGATGTAGCAAAAGATTTTCTCCAAGGTCCTGTACAAGTGATACCTACGGTGTATTACGTATGTGGGAAGAATGCTTATGTGAGGTTGCCTGCAAATTGGTATGGAACATGTTATTTGTCAATAATATTTCCAAAGATTTACCATACAGAGGATTTAAATCTTCTAGAGGGTGGAGAGCATTCAAGAACGAGAAGAGCTGCAAGTGCAGGAATCGTTGTGGGGGATATCTTTGGAGCTATGATACCTAGTCTGGGAGTAGTCTTGAATGACGTGAAGATCCGGAGGTTGGCGACTGTGGTGGATGAATTTTCGATGAACACAGCAAAGTCGTTGGTGTTGGTGGAAGGAGAGATGTTGTCGATAAGGGGAATGGTTTTGCAGAACCGCCTTGCTTTGGATGTCCTATTGGCAAAAGAGGGCGGAGTCTGTAAAATGTTGAAGGTTCAAGAGTGCTGCACTTATATACCAGACCGTAGCAAGGATCTGGAGAAATATATAAGTAACATCACTATGATCCACACAAAGATAGCGGATTTGACCGAAGAAGGGGCCTGGGAAAAGGTCGGAAAGGGTTTTGGTCAAGTGGGAGGTTGGTTTGCGAACCTAGGAAAGGGTTTCCTTGGGTACTTCCTGAGACCACTCCTTATTTTGGTGGTTTGTGTGGCTGGCTTGTGGATTGTGATCAAGGCCTACAAGTGGTATCGAGCAGGCCGAGTCAAGAGAGCTTTGAGGGAAAATGACATGAAGTTGGCAAGACTGCAGGACAGTCAGTATCAAAGGCTCAAGAGCATGGAGAAATTTAGATCAGGGAAGATGGCAACAAGTTCTGTTTAGGTCGGTTCTTTCTCCAAGGGAGTAGAGTGAAATGTGATGACAGGAGTCATCAAAGGGGGAACTGATAGAGCGAAATGTTCTTGTGAATTGTAGGGTGCATCATAATCATTGATAGGCCGCACCCACTTGTATTCAGACATATATTCGTATATTCAGTTTCATATTCATGTATGTTTAGTAAAGAATGAATAGTTTGCTGAGATAAAGCGAATCAGCAGTATAATGATGTTAGGATAATGATGTGATGTAATGTTTATAGAATTGTGTGGAAATAATGCATAGAGGAATTAGTTCGTGTGTGTAATGTAATTGCAGTAGTTTAAACGTGCACTATATTAAAGTTGCACATGTAATTCATTGGTTGCATATGAATTGTAATGAAAATGCTCATAGGGAAAAGTAAGATGTGTGTTTAAAAGTCATATGTAAAGGCCTAACCACATATATGCTTAGGGAAGGCCTGGTATATTCTTATGTTAGCTTATATTGTAGGCCGAGAAAAGTTTCTCTTGGTAAGGCTCTCTGGGCACAAACGGTAGATTTAATTTGCACAGTAGAAGGTTTCTGTTGAAAGTATCTTTTGTTGCAGGTGCAAGGACACATGTCTCGTTAGCAAGACTAACTCTTTGTTTTCGAAAGCTAGAGAGAGGGAGGCATGGTACGGGGAGTGAAATGGAATGTAGGGATGATACTTTCGGCGGAGAAGGTGCCTGGGACTCAAGGTCATCGCAACCGTCCAGGATGAAGTAACCGTTTCGATGGAAAAGCACAAGAAAGAAGACCTGGCCAAGGAGGCGTGACAAAGGCGTGTACAATTGTATTGTGGTTTTGTATTAGGGATAGTGCCCTGAGGGAGGAGGACAGAGAAGAGGTAGGGGAGACCTGAGAGAAGGACAGAGCTGAGCTTAGGTACTATGTGATTGCACTTCTTAGGAAGTCTTCACAGCTGACACTTTTATTCACTCTTGCCTGGGAAAATCGTTATGCAGGGATGTCACTTAGCGTTAGTGTAGGGACAGCAATTGATTTTAAGCTTGTTTAGGCCAATGAAGAGCAACTTAGAAATAGGAGCAATCATAGTCTGGTTGATCCTTCTAGAACTTTCTATTCTCCTTATCCTGAGTCGGATGAGATTTCTGCGTAGATTATTATTTGTATTAGTGCCCATCTATTTCTTTAACCTCGTGTTGAGGTGCTTGCACGTTCAGTTATTTTTGGCGATAATAAATTCTCAAACTTGAATTCGGAGTCAGTGGTCCTTTCAGACAAATTGAATGCTGATATATAACCAGATGAGATTCTCTCCTTTACACTATTCAACAGGTAAAAAGATCTTGGCGACCAGAAGGTTCTTATAGATAATTAGATAAGAATCGGCGTTATCAATTATATAGCACAAATAAAAAATCCACAAGCTGCGCTGCAAATATTTTTATAAAATTCAGATGGTATGCATTGTTGCCGCACACTTTAGCATTCAGAAGGAACTTTATTAATTCCCACACGCATAATGGGAGCTTCTATTCTCTCCCGCAATTTGTTCTCAAAGAAGGGGAGTTTAATCGGGTACAAAAAGACTTCAATTGTGCTAGGTGAGGGATTACTACTGGAGGTATAAAGGTTTGCATAATGATCCAAGAATACCCTGCCTATCTGGTCTATGTCCGACACTATGCATTTCTTTTTTGCACCTAAAATTTCTTTGAAGGTCCCCTGATTACATTTCTTTTAACTGACCATACTAGAAAGCATCCCCCATGCTCACTCTCCTCAAAGACTTTTTGAAAGCAAGACCTCTGCTTTATTACATCTCTAGAGATAAAATAATCTTTAAGATGCTGGCTTGCCACCGCCAGACTGATATTAGACTCATTGGTGTGTAAGCTGAGGTCTGCTCTTTTTTCCTGCTCCAGTTCTTGTTGCAGGGTAGAAATTTCCTCACGCCTAGCTCTATTTATTTGGGCAGTATAGGCGATAGCTTCCCCTCGTATAAAAGATTTTCATGCCCCCCCAGACTAAGGGGCCGATTCCGATCTCGGCCGGTAGGGCTCCGAATCGGATTCGGCTTACCGATCCGATTCGGAGCCCTGTTTCCCGACCGATTCAGTACGTGCGTCCGGGGCGAGCGAGTACGATGCGAAATCTCCGTCCGACTCGCTTCGCGAGACCCAACCGCACCGACCGACTCTGCTCGCGAAAGCCGACCGCTCCGACCGACTCGCACGGACACGACTCGCACCGCGCAATGGAGACGTTCCCCGGCCGGGTAAGTACGATGCGCGCTCGAGCAGTCCGACCGACTCGCGCCGTCCGGCTCAAAAGAGCAGTCGGAGCCGCACTTTGGGGGTCCGTGTCGGACCCCCTGTACGCCTAGCTGCGCGAAGTCGCACACAGGGGACCCATGGGTCCCCCTACCTGTGCATGTACGGCGCGACCCGCTCGACGCGTGCACCGCTGTAGGGGGCGCCTTAGCTCGCCTCGCACCCATTGGAGTCAATGGGAGCCCGCGTACGCGTTGTACGACCGGCTCCCATTGACTTCACTGGGAGTCCGACCGACTCGAGTCCGATAGCATGCGTGCGCATCGTACTCGTTCGGTCGGACTGCTAGGGTCCGATTCGGTCGGAAATCTCTCCGGGTCCGGCTCGGTCGGAGAGATTTTTGGCCCGAATCGGAATCGGCCCCTAAGTGATTAGCAGCCATCAGGGACGTTTTAAGGATTTTGGGGGCCTGGGTCAAATGTATTTTGGGGGCCCCTGTCTGTAACAACTTTGATTTTATGATCCAGTTTCAGCTCTTTTATGCCCTCTTTGGTCAAATTCTAAATGTGTGTACGTTGGATATTCAAGGATAGTGATGTGTGTTTTCAGTTTTGTAACACAGCAACAGCTCAGTAATAATACTGCAAATAATCTCTGTGACCTCACTCTCATTTCTCATATGTGAGGTCATGTATTGATCTAGGTTGATGATTATAAAACATCAATCTATCCCTACACTAGCGCTAAAATGACATCCCTACTTAAGTATCCTCAAGGAAAGAAATACAAGGTGTCAGCATGTGGAGTCTTCCTAAGAAGTCTCTCCACCATCAATGGGTCAAATAGTATAAAGCGGTTGAGACAGGGCTTGATCTGAGATGCTCTCTCTCTGAAGGCAGAGAAGAAGTGGTCCCCTTCCTCTACTTGCAACATTCCAATATTACAGGTATATTTCCAAGAGTCCTTGTGGGTCACGCCATCCGCTCTGACCATGATCTCATAGGTACTTTTCCACAGGACAGCGTTGTTCCTCAACTGCAACATATTGACCTTGATTCCCAGGCCTTCTCCGGTGTGAAAATACAACAATTCTCCTTTTCCGCTTTAGCTTGCAATGTATCCCCTTCTTTCCTTGCCTGACTAATAAAACAAAGACATTATTCTAGCTAACAAGGGTGCTTCCTCACCTGCAATAAAAGTGAGAGAAAGAACGAAATCCACAGCACACATGAAATTCAAACTGTTAATTCTAGAACAAGAGCTTCCAGGGAAATCGTATTTCAGGCCTACAAGATTGAACTAACATAAGAAAAATGGCGAAAGAGCTTCACATAATTGCGTATGAAATAAGGCACGTTCAGTTAATATTCCTACCTACAGGAAAAATGACACATTAATAAACACCTTTAATAATTAATGATTGCCAGTTGCACAACACAAGTTCTTCATGTTAGTGTATTCTGTTAGTTATATTCACTTTCTACATTAATTCTTCACGTTTACTTTTCAATGGCCTAAATACATCACGTTTTACGTAATTACATTTCAAGATCCTAACACTTCATGTTAACACGACAAACGATTATATGTGGGTGCGCTCTATAGGTGTGATTATAATGCACCCTTACATATAAAATGAAATTTCTGCTACATCAGTCCCTACCCTCTAATGACCTGTATAGTAGATGGATCTAAACAGATGTCACAGCTAGTCTCCTGTCTGAATTCCTCCAACCGCTTAAGGTTCTCATAATGACTGTCCTGCAGTCTTTCCACCATTCTTTCTCTCTCCCTAAGGGAATTCTCCAATTACCTCAACTTGTGCCATTTTATGCTCTTACCATACCTAGCATAATGATAACACAGACCACAACAATTATTATTGGCTTCAAGATATATCCAAGAATTTCCCTCCCTAGGTTAGCAAGCCAACTTCCAACTGTTCCACATCCTTTTCCAATCTTATCCCAAATTCCCTCAGTTGCCATGTATCTCCTGATGTATCTCAGTGATGTTACTTATATATCTCCTCAGATCTTTACTCTTATCAGGAATGTAAGTAGAGCACTGATGGACCTTCAGCATCTGACAGTCTCCGCCCTCTTTTGCCAAAAGCACATCCAAAGCAAGGCGGTTCTGCATCACCATAGCCCTTATCGAAACCATCCCTCCATCTACGAGCAACAATGACTGAGCTGTGTTAACCGACAACTTATCCACTATGGTAGATACCTTTCTAATCATGATGCCCTTCAATACTACACCCGAACTAGGTATCATCGCTCCAAATATGCCTCCCACAATTTCACCAGTACTCAATCCACGTTTTCTCTACGTTTTGACTTTTCCTCCAAACTCTCCAGATCCTCTACCTGGTATATTTTTGGAAACACAATGGCTACATAACAAGTACCATACCAATTGTTCGGAAGCCGAACATATGCATTCTTCCCACACACAAAATATACTCCTGGCACCACTTGGAGGAACCTCTTTGAAGAAGTATCAATCAAGAAGATGGCATCACACACACTCTGTCCCACAAAGATAGTGTCATTAGGGGTCTGCACCTGCAACGGCAAAGATTGCCTCATTCCCAATCTAGAGATATAGGACCTTAGCTTCCCTTAGCCTTGCGAGCTAATTCCTCCTTGGTCCATTTAAAGTTTCCTTCCCTACTGTTAAGCTTAACGGTTAGGCCGCTATGCCTATTCTCTACTTGATCTACGCTCATAAGCAGTATCTACTGTTAGCATGGGTACGAAATACTTTCCCATTCTCTCTTCGTGCTTGTAATAATCATATTTGTTCAGATCTTTGTAGACTGAAACTTCTGAAAGAACCAAATCATAATTTGAGAAATAGTACTTGTAATGACCCTTTCCATAAATCATGCTAAGGAGAAAATTACAACTACTACCATACGCCAAGGGCAGGTGATGGTACCTAATATCCTCCTCGACCGAAGCAGGCAATTGCATACACAGGTAACACTCTCTCACGTCTTTAGTATTCACGCATTCATACAGCAACTTCACATAAGCATTTAGCGTGTAATCACCTTTAGATAAATCTACATGCAAAAAGCGACTAGTTTGCTCAATTAAACCTCTATCAGATCCTAATGTACCCTCTTTTGAGGCAGCAGTGGTAGGTGTGGATGTCCTATATAACCCCACTCCCTGTACCTCAGCTTTGTGTGTGCATAAAATCAGCTCAGTAATGGCTACTGCTATCACTATGATTACTCCTACAATAAGTGTACCTATAATACATTTGTGCCTACGATTCGAAATTCCAGACTCCATTTTCAAAGTGGCTCAGATTGTAGCTGTAAGAGGATCATCAAACAGAGTCTCTTTTCTCCGCCTCTTAAGTGCTGGCAACAAAGTCCTTGAGCAACTTCTATTTGGATCTTAACAATTTTCATAACATTCTTTGGCACAATATTTACACAGCTTGGCAGACTTCCTTAATCCTCTTGGTTCTTATAAAGGGAAAATCAATAATTTTATTCTTGTTTCACTTGGTCCTAGGTTATCTTCTATCGAGCAAATTTTTATTTACAGTTCAAAGTTCAATTTACATCCCTTATGAGATCAGAGCCAATCTCATCGATGACCAGCTGTAATAGTTCACTTCTGAATGCTGCAATCTCCTGAGGAGGTGGCTGATTTCCAAAGCTCAGGAATTCGATGTCTTCCAAAATCAGAGTCCATAAACCACTCAACCTTGGTGGATACGGCACAGTCAATGACAAGATTGCACTAGCCTCTAATCCAGGAACTCTCTGCAGGATCTCGACAATCAGTATCGAAGTATCGTACAACGCTCTCCCTGACATTTGTAGCTAGATAAGTCCACTCAGGAGAGGAGTATCTTTGACACGGCACTCTTGTTCTCCTTGATCTCCTCACACTTCTTTGAGCTTGTTCAGACTCAGTCAGATGAGACTCAGATGATTCACTTATTGGTGCAAGTTCTTTTTCAGATGCAAGTGTCAAGTTTCATCTTTTCTGTCTCACAGATCTCAACTCATTTATGACCTCTTTCTTCCTTGACTGCACCTGACCAATTTCCACACCAGTCTCTTCTGCTGAGTCAGACTATACCACTCGCAACGTTACCATCCCCCTCAGAGTCTATACCTGGGTTGTCTGTAGCTTGACCCCTCTCAGCTTGACCTGGCAGGTTTCCAGCCTCTCTAGGAACCCCCCACAGCTTGAATTGCCCTCTCTGGTGACTTTGCAATCACAGCTTGAATCGCTTCTGGGAGAGAAGCTGTTTTATCAGAGGGCCCTGAGACTCATCAGGTATGTGAAGTGTGTATCCAGTTAGGCACTCCTCCACACTTCACAGCGGTATTCATCACCAATATTACCTGGTATGGTCCAAGCCACTGTGAGTCAAGACAGTTCTTTCTTACGTGCTTCTGAACCAGCACCCAATCTTGGGCTCAGGTCGTGACAGAGGTCTTTTGATGTCGGTGCAGTCGTGGCTCCAACCTGGTGAGATACAGAATTAACCACATCAGCCAATCCTTTGCAGTAGTCAAGGATCAAGTCATCTGTGATGCTTATCAAAACTGTAGATGGCACTGCAGGCAAGCGCATCACCCTTCCCATGTGGATCTCGTGCGGAGATAGCCCAGTTCTCCTATCAAGGATGCTGCGCAAGCTCATTAGAACCAAGGGCAATGCATCAGGCCATTTCAAGGATGTCGAAGCACACGCTTTTGCTAACCTTGCCTTTAACAATACATTGATCTGATCCACAATGCCTGATGCCTCTGGCCTGTAGCTACAATGCAGTCTCCGATCCACACTCAAGGCAGTACACAACAGTTTCATGATCCCGCTGTGTAAATGAGTTCCTCTATCCAACTCCAATGTAGTTGGAACTCCGAAGCGTGGTATAAGCCCCCTCAACAATAACTTTGATACTGTGAGGCTGTCACACCTTCTAGTTGGATAAGCTTCCACTTACAGAGAAAAGATGCACACAACAACCAAAATGTATCTCAATCCATTACATACAGGCATCTCAACAAAGTCCAATTGGATCTGATTGAAAGGATCCCCGACTTCCCAATGTGGCTCAAGGCAACAACAGTTTTCTTCCCATCATTTATTTTGCTGGCATGTAACACACCGATGACACACTGCCTCTGCAATCACACGGAATATCGGATTAAACCAAGTCTGCCTGAACAACCTCACCATTGCGTCTCTACCTATATGAGCAGCTCCATGAATCTGCCTTGCCATTGGGTTAAGCAAACAATCCGGTAACATTGGCTTATCATCAGTTGAAACCCAAATTTCGTCTTCTCCCTTCTCACAGCCTGCTCGAATCCAACCCGCTTATTTCTGATCTGCTGCTTCCATTTGTAACCGCCTAACTTCATCCCATGTGTCTGCAACAGCTACCATCATGCTGAGTTTGGTATTCTCTGTACTCTTGCCAACATATTCCCCATTGAAAATGTATGCATGTGTGGCAAAAAAATGAGCGACTTTATCCGTGTTGCTATTTCCTATGGTGACAAAATCATCTCCCTTCCTGTGTGCAGCGCACTTTACGACTGTCACTTCCTTTGGCAATTGCAATGCTTCCAACAGCTGGCTCACATATTCCCCGTTCATAATGGGAGATCCTGATGATGTTAGGAACCCTCTCTGCGACCATAGCTGTCCAAAGTCATGAACTACACCAAATCATACTGGTTATCGGTATAGATTGTGACTCGGGCCTGCTCAGAGACAAGGCATGCATGGGTTAAGGCAATAATCTCGGCCACTTGTGCGGAGTGTACACCCTGTAAACAAGGAGCTTCCACAACTCTAGAGATGGTAGAGACAGCAAATGTTGCTCTCAGATTACCTTCATTGTCCCTTAGACATGAACCATCAACAAAAAGGACTTGATCAGGATCAGGCAATGGTTCATCGACAATGTCAGGTCTCGGTTTGGTGCAAAGCTCAGTAACATTCAGACAGTCATGGTCTTCACAATCTTCCCTATCAGCATTTAGAACAGGCAACAAAGTAGCTGGGTTTAACAAAGAACAGCGCTTTAAGGTTACATTATCGGCTACAAGCAAGAAACTTGTTCATACCTTGTCAGCTTGTTATTAGTCAAATGCTGTGTTTTGGTACTTGTCATTAGGAGTTCAACTGAGTGTGGTATATATACAGTAAGTGGATGACCTATCACAATGCATTCACATCTTTTAATACTGACACCTGTTGCAGCAACGGATTTGAGACATCCAGGCAACGCTAAAGCTACAGGATGAAATGTAGCTGAGAAATAGGCCACTGGTCTACGGGCACCTCCATATGTCTGGGTGAGTACAGTAAGAGCACAACCTTCCTTTTCATGGCAAAGCAGCGAAAACACTTTGTTATAATCAGGCATTCTTTCAGCTCCAAGAAGGCAAGTAAGCAATCGTTATCCCTAGGTGCCGGATCACTCACGTCCTTGTGGGTCAGCATCTGTAAAAGCTTTGCCATCAAGGAGAAATTCAGAATCTATTGTCGGCAGTAGCCAACCATTCCTAAAAACCTCCTAACCTCTTTCTGAGTAGTGGGCGGATTCATTTTCATGATCGCCTCCACTCGCTCTGGTGACAATGTCCTCTTGTCTTTCTCAATTCGGTGACCCAAGTACTGAACTTCAGTCAAACAGTACTAAAGTTTGCTCGGAGACACCTTATGCCCATTGTCAGCCAGGTGATTCAGTAAGGCAATAGTATCGTCACTGCAAGCCTCCTGTGTTTTGGATGCAATGAATCACTGACATAATATCGACAATGAAAATCTTGACATACAAAAATATCAAGACGCAAATATCGATAACATAAATATCGATATATACTATACTTATTTTAAAAAAAGCACAAATATCAAAACAAATATCGTCAAACACAAACATCGATATGACTAATATTGAAATCAATAATATTGTAAAAAATAATATCGATAACATTAAATAAACATACAAAATGAGACAAATATCTAAATCAAAAATATAGACCACATAATTATCGTCAAAACCAAAATATCGACATCTTAAAAATAATCCAAATAATGCAATACAAAAAAATATATAAACAATATCACAAACACACACAATAAATTAAATATATACAATTAAAATTGAAAAAGTTATAATAAAAAAACTTTAACATAACACCACAAAATTAATCTCTCTACAAACAAAACATATAAAATAAATACATTAATTCATACCTTAAATACAATATATTTTACAAATTATATACTATTATATTTTTAAAGGAACAAATAAATAGAAAACAGGTAACTGATCATTAATAAGTGTTTCACAAATAAGGAAACAACTGCCAAAATAATTTACAAAGATTAGTAACATCCAATGAAAAGCACCTACAACTTAAATAAGCTAATACAATTTAAAGAATAGTTAGACAAACACTATATAAACTAAAGAAAAATCAAAAATGTTTTAGTCTACAACAGAAAACACAAGATTAAGGAAAATCTCTGCCAGGATTGCTTCTACAACATTGGAATTCCAAATCGAAAACAAAGATTTCAACTTTACAAAGTAAGTAAAATATAGAGCTAATCTTATAACTTCATAAAAGATAAGTAAAGTACTTTAAAAAAAATAATAATAAGTAATGACATTTAAAAAAAAAATTATATCTCCTCTACAAAAATTCCAGACGACAGTCACCTAACTACAAACAACATCGAAAAAGCTCCTTGAAAAAAAGTAAGCTTAAATTAAAATGATACTAATCAGATAACTATTAATCCCAAGCCAGACACCCAACTAACCACACAAACCCCAAAATACAGAAAATGCTGTTAAACAAATTAATAAAAAAATATATTTTTTCTACAGAAAAGAAAACGAAACACTAAAGCCAAGCACCAGCTGAAAGCATCTAAGCATCAAAAAAGTTCTACATATTAAATAATGTAAGCATATTTTTATTTATAAAAAACTATAACACAATAAATAAAATTATAATATATTTAACATTTTTTATATATATTTCTCATAACAGTTAAAACATCAAAATAACTGAAGGTGCAAAATTCATTACTTCTCAAAAAGGAAAGCTTTTATTATGCTATATGGGATATGTCTACACCCAAGAAAAACAAACAGGCGACAAAATTAATTGGAAATGCAGCAAATATTATTCAAATGCTTGTTATAGGAGGGCTACAACAAAATAAACTACTGTATTAAATGTTAAAGAACATAATCACCCCTCTAACATAGCAGAAATAGAAGTTAGAGATGTTTTGAAGACTCTTAAGGAAGCTAGTACTAGCTCTCAAAAACCTACAACTCAAATACTAAAGGATATCCTACCCCTGAGTTCCAGAACACGTAACTGACCAATAACCCTCCATTCCAAAGTTGAAAAGATTAATAGCTAGAACAAAAAAAACAACTAGTAACACCCCACCTGCCCCCAAAACTTTCAGTGAAGTTCAAATACCACATGAACTCACTCTAACTCATAATGAAGAGCAATTCCTTCTTTATGATAATAAATCGAATGAAAAAAGGGTTCTAATTTTTGCAACTGCCACAAACCTACTTAACCGCTTAACTGCGGCGCGAATTCCACCGCGGTGCGGCGGTTTGAAAGAGTGGGCGGGGCCGGGTCGGCCAACGGACGTGTGCAGCACTAGCGAGGTAGTGCTCGCAACGGCCGTTGGCCGACGGAAGCACGGAAGGGGTTAAACTACAAAATTGTGAGACATGGATGATGGATGGAACATTTAAAATATGTCCCAAACCATTTTACCAATTATACACAATCCATGGACAATATCACAATAGCAACATCCGCTTTCTATATGCCCTGTTACCAAATAAACAAACAACAACCTATGTAGAACTCTTAACAAAAGTAATGCAAGAAACTAATAACTACTACCCACAAAAAATTATCATACAATTCGAACAGTCAATGATGCAAGCCATCCTGAAAAATTACCCTCACACAGCAATACAAGGTTACTATTACTACTTTAATCAATGCATATGGATACACCTTCAAAAATCTACCCTTAGGGGCTCATTAGGATGGAGGAAGGACCGCGATTTCCCCCCCGCCAAATTAGGATGGCGGGGGGAATCTCACCGCAACCGTGGTGGTCGCAAAGACCGTCCGCCACGGAACCGCCACAGGCAATCATTACGATTGCCTGGCAGAGCGGTATTCACCAGTAAAATGCCGGCGGTGCCTAGCAAATTACGATGTTGGCCGTAGACATGGTGGAACCGCCATGGAAAGGCTGGCAGGGATTGGGTTTGGGGGCCAGTTGTGGGCCCCCCTTGTGTTGGGGGAGGCGAGGGTGCACTTGGGGGGTACCCATGGTACCCCCCTACATTTCACAGCATTACGTGGCAGGCACCGTGTGGTGCCTGCCACATAGTGCTGTGAAATGCACAACATGGCATTTTAGCATTGCGGCGGGTGCTGCTGTCAGCAGCAACCACCTCAATGTTAAAATGCAGGATCCGACTGCCATGGTGGCGGTAGCATCCTGATCCGGTTTGCGAGACTGCCGCATGCATGGCGGATAGTCCCGGTTTACACCAGGCTGGCGGACGGACTCCGTCCGCCATGCTAATGCGCCCCTTACTGTAGAATATGCAACTAACAGCAATTTTACTTACAAAATTAAAAAGCTAATTGCACTAGCCTACGTCCCAATAACTGAAGTAGCTGAACACTACAATTTATTAATAGAAAGCCGTGGTGGCGGTCGCATCATGATTAGGGGTGCGGGACCGCCGCATTACAGGCGGGCGGTCCCGATCCCGCTACGATCGTAATCGGCCCCTACCTTCGACCTACTCCTAAATTAAGTCTAAAAGTAATTGAAGTAAACTTACCTTAACCGATGCGACGCAGCTTCCAACCACGAGCTTCTCCCTTCAGAAATGATCAAAAAACAACACCGATAGCCTAGAAAATAGAAATTAGTTACAAAAATGGCCGCCTAATTGAAATAACAAAAATACTTTTCCACATTAAAGTTAATGTAAAATACAAATGTTAATGAATTTAAAAAAAAAAAAATACTTATTCATATTACTAATGAAAAACTTTTTTCTGTGTATTGTGTTAAAAATGTACAATGTATAATGATAAATAATACAACACAAATAATATTTTTAATTATACATTAAAAATGTGTAATAACTTATTGTTATAAAAAAAATATGTAATGGTTATCCAAAATGTGATTTTTTTTATTTATGTTAAAAATATTTGTTTTTGTTACAAAATGTTTTCCTAACTTGATACTATTATTGTTTGATACAAATTAAATAATATTATACAAAATATATTATTTCCTTTAATTATGCAACTACAAAAACCATAATAGAACAAAATGTTTACAAAATGTATGTAAAAAATACTGTAAAATGTATATAATTATCTAATACATATTTACAAAATAAAATAAATTGTACAACTGTTACAAAAAACAAATTAAATAAATGTACACAAAACAGTGGATAACCGCATCTTATGTTTGTAACTCTTATTTACTATGTTGTAAAAATTGTATTATTTATGTTTAAATATGTGACATATTCAAAAATAAAAAATGTATGATTATTTTGCTTTATGTCAATATCTATGAAAGATTGTAAATAAAATAAAATGCACTTAATTTCTTTGCTTGAATCTTTGATTTAAATTAAAAAATATATAAAATATACATCTTGTTATTTATTTACTTTCTCTGTCATTTTACTTATGCTATATTTGCAATAAAATCAATGTCTTACATTCATAACTATTATAAATTATTATTTTAATAAACATATATTAGATACTACTACCACTTAAACATACACTATTTTCATACTGTTGCTCAAAAATAAAGATCTATATTTTACTTATACATTCCAAACTACATTAAGTCAAAAAGCACAGCTCACTAAACATATAAAAAATTATATTCCTACTCCAAATTAGATTAACTCAAGTAATGTGCTAGACAATAAACATATACAATATAATATTCCCACTCCAAACTACATCAACATACAGAGGGTGCTGCACACTAAACATATATATTTTAATATTCCCACTCCAAACAACATTAAGGGGGTCATTATGATGGCGGGCGGATCGCCATCACAACCTTATTTACCCCCCGCCATATTATCATGGCGGGGGTATCGCGGCGGACGCAAAGTGCGTCCGCCGCTTTTCCGCCAGTCGGCAATCGTTACGATTGCCGGCTGGGCGGAACTGGATGTTTAGGATGGGTGTTCTCAAAGGCCGCCATGGAAAGGCTGGTGGGAATTGCTTTGGGGGCCCGTTGCGGACCCCTAGGGGGGTGGGAGGGTGGGGGGCTGCACTTGGGGGGTACCTATGGTACCCCCCTACATTGCCATGCACAAGGTGGCAGGCACCGCACGGTGCCTGCCACATTGTGCATGGCAATGCACAACATGCCATTTTGGCATTGCGGCGGGTGCTGCTTACAGCAGCACCCGCCACAATGTCAAGATAGCGGAATGCGACCGCCAGGGTGGCGGTCACATCCTAATCAGTGGTGCGGGACCGCCGCACGTCTGGCGGCCGGTCCCAGCACCGCTAGGGTCGTACGCCCGCCATCCTAATGGGGCCCTAAATGAGGGAAAGTTCTAGACACTAAACATATATAATTAACTATTCCTTCTCCAAACTACATTAAATCAGAGAAGATGCTGTAAAATAAACATATTTAGTTTACTATTCCCACTACATATTATATTAAATCACAGAAGGTGCTAGACAAAAAACATATAAAATATACTATTCCTACTCCAAACAACTTAAAAACAATGCAGGTGCTGTACACTAAACATATATAATATACTATTCACACTCCAAACTACAATAACACAGGGAATGTGCTGGTAACTAAACATATATAATGTATTATTCCTACTACAAACAACATTAACACACAGAAGGTACTAGTTAATTAACTTATATAATGTAATATTCCACCTATAAACTACATTAACACATAAAAATGCTACACACTACACATATATATTATCCTATTTCCACTTCTAATATAATTTCAAGAAAAGATGTGTAAACATGTTTTATAGTAATTTGTTTTGACAATATAACATACTACAAAATATTTTTCATCTAATTTAATATTTTTATAAAAAAATTAAAAATCATTACAAAATTGTTTATTAAATAATAAATATTCCAAACAAATGTTGTATTTTTTTTTATAACATTAATACATTTAAACACAAACATTACACTTCCTCAATTTTTTATTATTTCACATTTTCTAGCAAAAACACCAATTTTATCACATCTAAATACAACACACCTCTACCTAAAAATTGTCTAATATTGGGGTTTATTAAAAATTTATTTATTAACATCAAACCACTAAAGTTTTACAAATTTTCTTTTTAGATATTTATTTTTGAATTTTTCAAAAAATGTAAAATTCACTACAAAACATTATCTGCAATAATCACAAAATCACACTGTTAATGTTTTTTTTTATTTTAATAGTTTTTAACTTTGATTTATTTTTATAATTTACAATATTTTTTAAAAGCTTTCTCACACCCATCATTTATACACACAAAATTCCACTATTCTTTCAAAAAAAAGAAAAATATATATATTTTTTAAAAATTGTAACTATTTTTGTAATGTTTTAAACACTCCCCACCCTTATCTCCTATAAACGCAACATCCAGATCTCAATTATTGTTTCAAATTTTACAAATTTATTGTACATTATTTTTAAATATTTTTAAATTAATTTTAAAACACTCCCCACCCTTATCCCCTATAAACCCACCATCCCGCTCCTAAAAAAATTATCATAAATCTCTTTATTATTACTAAAATATTAAAAAAAAAAAAAAAATTTAAACATTTTAACACTCCCCACCCTTATCCCCTATAAACCCAACATCCCGCTCCTACATTTTTTTACTATAAAACATTTCCAATTTTTATACAAATATTATTATATTTCCAAATATATGCTAAAAACATACATTTATAAGATCGATATTTTTTTAACTATATTTTCTACATCGATATTTTTGACGATATTTTAAAAACACACTAAATCGATATTCTTGACATCGATGTTCCATACTATGATATTTTTGACTATTGACATTAAAAACACGATATTATCATACAACAATATTTTAAACTCGATATTATGTCTACTTACCGGATGCAATGAGGAGGTCATCAATATACTGAACTAGCACTGACATTAGGGCCAAAATCAAGCTCTCGAGGTTCTTCTTCAAGACCTGATTGAAAATGGATGGACTTTCAGTATAACCTTAAGGGATACATTGCCATGTTAAGACACGTTGAACTTGAGACACGATTCTCCAGATGGAAAGCAAATAAAAATTGGCTTTCCTCATGCAATCGAACGGAGAAAATTGCCTGACAGAGGTCGATCACTGTGAACCATTCAGCCTCGCAAGTAATCTGAAAAAGGATCATGGATGGATTTGGTAACACAGGACAACATGGAATCACAATGTTATTCACCTTTCTAAGGTCCTGAACTATGCAATACTTTCCGCTCGGTTTATGCAATCCTATGATGGGCGAATTACACGGACTTCCTATGATCTCTTTTAGTATGCCCTGTGCAAACATGGACTCAGTCACAGGTGTATTCCCTGCCACCGTTTCCAGGGTCAGGTTATACTGAGGTGTTCTCGGAAATTCTGCATTAGGCTTGCTCTGTATGCGGACTGGCTCGACTCCTCAAATCAATCCGATTCCATCCTCTGTGAAGTCCCATACCACTGGAGAGATGGTGTCTCTCAAGTCCAGGGGCATGTCCACCACTGTCAGTAAAGGAAACGTGTGTACGCAGTTAACTTGATTTGCTAGCTTGAAAGCAATGTCATCGTCATTAGTCTACTCTGCAATTCAATTCCCTTCGTCGTATAATAGATGGTACAATTCAATTTACATAAGAGATCACGCCCTAATAAACATACTGGACTCGAATCACACACCACAAACTGGTGATGTTCCTGGAATTTTCACCAGCACCTCTTCCATCAAAAGGTTAGTCATTCTTTTGTTAGCAGCTCCTACAACTTGGATTGATTTTCCAGAGAAGGGTAGGTTTGGGACTACTGCAGATCTTACAGTAGAATGGGTAGCACTAGTATCAATCATCAATGTAATGGGATGACCATCTACGTCAGCCTCCACATATGGTCCATTCTGGTCTACCTCTAAGACTGCTCTAAGAGCAGTCTTCCTCCCCCCTCAGGCACCGTCATTGGGACGGATCCTGATCAAATCCATCTAGCACTTCCATAAAGGGCATCTGATGGTACGTTCGATTGCCCAGTGAGATTCTCGTAGTTTGCAGCACTTGTACTAATTGATTCTGATTCCCTCCCACATTAATGGATCTTGGCCTTGTCACCGTCAATAATTGATTAACTGCATCTGTCACTTGCATGAGCTCTCCCTTCTGCAACTGATACACTGGATTTAAGTGACACACATGCTTCCAATGCCCGAGCTTGTGACAAAAATGACAGGCAGTTGTCTTTTTCAGCGTAGCAACACCTATTCCCATTTTGGGATCTATGGGGACACCTCTCCCTCTTCCTTGTCCAGCTGAACCTGGTGTGCCCTGAACAACTCCTTGGACATTCCCTTGATTATGACATACTGTCCCTCCTGTTGCCTGCACCTGCTCCCCCTTCTGTGCATTTCGCATTTGAACCAGCATTAGCTTTTCCTTTATCTTATTATGCTTGGAATTCACCTCATCGCTGCACTATTTGGCATACCGTACAATTTCATTCACTGACTTACTTTTCCAGCAGATCAAATGTTGCTGGATCATGAGGCTGATTTCCGGCCTCAATCCTGTCACAAAGTTTGAGACAAATTGTCCCATGTCTTTGGGGTTGAGCGTATCTAACCCACTATACTGCTTGAAGGCTTGCAAGAGCCTCTCGTAAAAAAGGCATGCACTGACTCTTTAGGCTCCTGGGCCGTTCGATCTATTTTAACCCAATCGATGTCTAGATGGGCTATTTTGGACTGCAACCATGTGATCACCTGATAGTACTTTTTCATAGCCAAAGGCGAAGAACCATGAGTTACAGGATCCCTCTCTAGCTCAGCAGCAGACCAATTGATAGCAATATTACATGCAGACCATGGATCACTAGGGGCCACAATTTAAGTCAATCCAAAACACTTTCGAGATTTTAACAAAGCGATCAACTTACTTGTACCATTCAGCAGGTTTCTCCCTCAACCTAGGAAAATCATTTGTGAAAGCAGCTAGGTCTCCTCTACTCCAAGTGACATGCACATACCCTCAACTAGGCACCTCTCGTAGTGGATAGGCCTCAACTCCCGGTGTTCCCCTCCTGGAGGTGGTGTTTCCCCTGCCACTTTTCTAGCACTTTTCTTCGACCACCTTATCAAGCATACTCCAAGCCCGGATTTTCTATAACCAACTATTGAATGTGTGTTTTCAATTCCGTCACTCACTTTACCTCCAGCAGCTCCATCACTATATTTAAGCCTATGATTCACCTTGTAAAAGACACACAATTGATGGACGGAATGCAGAACAAATCAAAACATTCACCCCCAGTCAAGAGATCTGGGTTAAATCCATCATTCTTTTGCTCACCATGCCACCCCAGTTTAGACCTGGCCATATGCAAATCAGTCTTGACCCTGTGCCTCATGGGAACAGTCCAGCCCGAACTGCCAAGCCAGGTCCTCCCTGGACCGGAAACAAGCATCCTAGGACCGGTTTCGGGGTTTCACCCCTCTTCAGCCAGGATAGCTTGATTCCAGTGGCACAGTGAGCCCGGGACCCACGTCTGGGCATACCCGGCGCACTTAGGGCGAGAAAGCAAAAGACACACAATTGATGGACGGAATGCAGAACAAATCAAAACATTCACCCCCAGTCAAGAGATCTGGGTTAAATCCATCATTCTTTTGCTCACCATGCCACCCCAGTTTAGACCTGGCCATATGCAAATCAGTCTTGACCCTGTGCCTCATGGGAACAGTCCAGCCCGAACTGCCAAGCCAGGTCCTCCCTGGACCGGAAACAAGCATCCTAGGACCGGTTTCAGGGTTTCACCCCTCTTCAGCCAGGATAGCTTGATTCCAGTGGCACAGTGAGCCCGGGACCCACGTCTGGGCATACCCGGCGCACTTAGGGCGAGAAAGCAAAAGACACACAATTGATGGACGGAATGCAGAACAAATCAAAACATTCACCCCCAGTCAAGAGATCTGGGTTAAATCCATCATTCTTTTGCTCACCATGCCACCCCAGTTTAGACCTGGCCATATGCAAATCAGTCTTGACCCTGTGCCTCATGGGAACAGTCCAGCCCGAACTGCCAAGCCAGGTCCTCCCTGGACCGGAAACAAGCATCCTAGGACCGGTTTCGGGTTTCACCCCTCTTCAGCCAGGATAGCTTGATTCCAGTGGCACAGTGAGCCCGGGACCCACGTCTGGGCATACCCGGCGCACTTAGGGCGAGAAAGCAAAAGACACACAATTGATGGACGGAATGCAGAACAAATCAAAACATTCACCCCCAGTCAAGAGATCTGGGTTAAATCCATCATTCTTTTGCTCACCATGCCACCCCAGTTTAGACCTGGCCATATGCAAATCAGTCTTGACCCTGGCCTCATGGGAACAGTCCAGCCCGAACTGCCAAGCCAGGTCCTCCCTGGACCGGAAACAAGCATCCTAGGACCGGTTTCGGGGTTTCACCCCTCTTCAGCCAGGATAGCTTGATTCCAGTGGCACAGTGAGCCCGGGACCCACGTCTGGGCATACCCGGCGCACTTAGGGCTAGAAAGCAAAAGACACACAATTGATGGATGGAATGCAGAACAAATCAAAACATTCACCCCCAGTCAAGAGATCTGGGTTAAATCCATCATTCTTTTGCTCACCATGCCACCCCAGTTCAGACCTGGCCATATGCAAATCAGTCTTGACCCTGTGCCTCATGGGAACAGTCCAGCCCGAACTGCCAAGCCAGGTCCTCCCTGGACCGGAAACAAGCATCCTAGGACCGGTTTCAGGGTTTCACCCTCTTCAGCCAGGATAGCTTGATTCCAGTGGCACAGTGAGCCCGGGACCCACGTCTGGGCATACCCGGCGCACTTAGGGCGAGAAAGCAAAAGACACACAATTGATGGACGGAATGCAGAACAAATCAAAACATTCACCCCCAGTCAAGAGATCTTGGTTAAATCCATCATTCTTTTGCTCACCATGCCACCCCAGTTTAGACCTGGCCATATGCAAATCAGTCTTGACCCTGTGCCTCATGGGAACAGTCCAGCCCGAACTGCCAAGCCAGGTCCTCCCTGGACTGGAAACAAGCATCCTAGGACCGGTTTCGGGGTTTCACCCTCTTCAGCCAGGATAGCTTGATTCCAGTGGCACAGTGAGCCCGGGACCCACGTCTGGGCATACCCGGCGCACTTAGGGCGAGAAAGCAAAAGACACACAATTGATGGACGGAATGCAGAACAAATCAAAACATTCACCCCCAGTCAAGAGATCTGGGTTAAATCCATCATTCTTTTGCTCACCATGCCACCCCAGTTTAGACCTGGCCATATGCAAATCAGTCTTGACCCTGTGCCTCATGGGAACAGTCCAGCCCGAACTGCCAAGCCAGGTCCTCCCTGGACCGGAAACAAGCATCCTAGGACCGGTTTCAGGGTTTCACCCCTCTTCAGCCAGGATAGCTTGATTCCAGTGGCACAGTGAGCCCGGGACCCACGTCTGGGCATACCCGGCGCACTTAGGGCGAGAAAGCAAAAGACACACAATTGATGGACGGAATGCAGAACAAATCAAAACATTCACCCCCAGTCAAGAGATCTGGGTTAAATCCATCATTCTTTTGCTCACCATGCCACCCCAGTTTAGACCTGGCCATATGCAAATCAGTCTTGACCCTGTGCCTCATGGGAACAGTCCAGCCCGAACTGCCAAGCCAGGTCCTCCCTGGACCGGAAACAAGCATCCTAGGACCGGTTTCAGGGTTTCACCCCTCTTCAGCCAGGATAGCTTGATTCCAGTGGCACAGTGAGCCCGGGACCCACGTCTGGGCATACCCGGCGCACTTAGGGCGAGAAAGCAAAAGACACACAATTGATGGACGGAATGCAGAACAAATCAAAACATTCACCCCCAGTCAAGAGATCTGGGTTAAATCCATCATTCTTTTGCTCACCATGCCACCCCAGTTTAGACCTGGCCATATGCAAATCAGTCTTGATCCTGTGCCTCATGGGAACATTCCAGCCCGAACTGCCAAGCCAGGTCCTCCCTGGACCGGAAACAAGCATCCTAGGACCGGTTTCGGGGTTTCACCCCTCTTCAGCCAGGATAGCTTGATTCCAGTGGCACAGTGAGCCCGGGACCCACGTCTGGGCATACCCGGCGCACTTAGGGCGAGAAAGCAAAGACACACAATTGATGGACGGAATGCAGAACAAATCAAAACATTCACCCCCAGTCAAGAGATCTGGGTTAAATCCATCATTCTTTTGCTCACCATGCCACCCCAGTTTAGACCTGGCCATATGCAAATCAGTCTTGACCCTGTGCCTCATGGGAACAGTCCAGCCCGAACTGCCAAGCCAGGTCCTCCCTGGACCGGAAACAAGCATCCTAGGACCGGTTTCGGGTTTCACCCCTCTTCAGCCAGGATAGCTTGATTCCAGTGGCACAGTGAGCCCGGGACCCACGTCTGGGCATACCCGGCGCACTTAGGGCGAGAAAGCAAAAGACACACAATTGATGGACGGAATGCAGAACAAATCAAAACATTCACCCCCAGTCAAGAGATCTGGGTTAAATCCATAATTCTTTTGCTCACCATGCCACCCCAGTTTAGACCTGGCCATATGCAAATCAGTCTTGACCCTGTGCCTCATGGGAACAGTCCAGCCCGAACTGCCAAGCCAGGTCCTCCCTGGACCGGAAACAAGCATCCTAGGACCGGTTTCGGGGTTTCACCCCTCTTCAGCCAGGATAGCTTGATTCCAGTGGCACAGTGAGCCCGGGACCCACGTCTGGGCATACCCGGCGCACTTAGGGCGAGAAAGCAAAAGACACACAATTGATGGACGGAATGCAGAACAAATCAAAACATTCACCCCCAGTCAAGAGATCTGGGTTAAATCCATCATTCTTTTGCTCACCATGCCACCCCAGTTTAGACCTGGCCATATGCAAATCAGTCTTGACCCTGTGCCTCATGGGAACAGTCCAGCCCGAACTGCCAAGCCAGGTCCTCCCTGGACCGGAAACAAGCATCCTAGGACCGGTTTCGGGGTTTCACCCCTCTTCAGCCAGGATAGCTTGATTCCAGTGGCACAGTGAGCCCGGGACCCACGTCTGGGCATACCCGGCGCACTTAGGGCGAGAAAGCAAAAGACACACAATTGATGGACGGAATGCAGAACAAATCAAAACATTCACCCCCAGTCAAGAGATCTGGGTTAAATCCATCATTCTTTTGCTCACCATGCCACCCAGTTTATGATTCACCTTGTAGCATTTTCGTTATAGACAAGTCTACTTCATACCTCTGAGCTAATTCTGACAACTTCTCGTGTGCTTGTCTCACTTTGCGGGTGACATTCTTTGCTATAAATAACAGATCATCTGGCTCATAGGTCTCTATTCTCTCCAAAGATAAATTCCCGCTGATAATCTCATCTACCTCAGCCTTCAACCACACCACATCCAATAGTTTCACCTTTACTGCAGCCTTGATGGTTCCCTGACTTGATGTACTGTTCTGACCTTCCTACTGTTATTGTGTTCTCTCAACCAAGTCTCTAAGTCTGTAGCATCTAGGACATGTTGATTTCCAGCAGCTCTCTGACGTGCACTTGTTTCTGAAGTTGCACCAACTGGGCCCCTCACTGGTGTTTCCCACATCCTCAAGTCTGAGCTAGTGCTTGCCATGGGTATGGATCATATAGTACTGGAACCAATGCGTATTCCCGAAGGGTCAGCAGTGGCTGGTAAAGGGGTACTTAGGGCCCTATTACGATGGCGGGCGGACTTTGTCCGTCCGCCACCGTAATGGAAAATGGGACCGATTGCTGCTCCTACAACTTGGATTGATTTTCCAGAGAAGGGTAGGTTTGGGACTACTGCAGATCTTACAGTAGAATGGGTAGCACTAGTATCAATCATCAATGTAATGGGATGACCATCTACGTCAGCCTCCACATATGGTCCATTCTGGTCTACCTCTAAGACTGCTCTAGGTGCAGCTCCGTCCGCAATGTTAAAAGTGCATGCTTTGCATTGCCATGCACAATGTGACAGGCACCGCGCGGTGCCTGCCACATTGTGTATGGCAATGTAGAGGGGTACCATAGGTACCCCCCAAGTGCAGCCCCCCACCCCCCCGGGGTCCCGCAATGGGCCCCCAAAGCAATTTCCGCCAGCCTTTCCATTGCGGCATCGCCGCCGTGGAAAGGCCTTGGAATTGGTAATGATAATATGGATGGCGGTGCCTGCTCAGCACCACTAACATATTATGCCCCAGATCCACACGGCAGGCAATCGTAACGATTGCCTGCCGGCGGAAATGCGGCGGACGGTCTTTCCGTCCGCCGCGGTACCCCCCGCCATACTAATATGGTGGGGGTAACTCAGGTACAGATGGCGGGCGGATTGCCTCCGCAGGGCTGGCGTTGGCCACCGCCGGCCCGGCGGTGGGGATCCACCCGCCATCATAATAGGCCCCTTAATTCCATAGGCCCTAGAGCTGGATGACTTCCATTCATCTTCGTTGACCTACCCCATCCAGTTCCCTCTACCTGAGCATACTGTCGCTGACTAAGGTTTCCTACTGAGCTCGGGTCATACACAGGGACAACAGGACCAATGGTGACCGGTACTGTAGGAGCTTCCGGTAACCATGAAGCAGTGCTGATTCCATTTTGTTCCATACCTCCTAAGGTGGACACATCTGTCCCCCCCTCCTGTGGATATCCTTCCCACAACTTCTGAATTAAGACCTGTTTGAGATGCTGACACACTCTCTGCATTCCCTGTATTCGCCAACTCTCGCCTTCCCTTCTCTGAGTGTGGATTGTAGGATGTAGGACGCTCCAATAACAACCCATCCAACAGGCTGTCATCAGTATCACTCCAGTCATTTCCATTTTCCTTTCTATTCCGATTCTGAGAACCTCCCTCTCCTACCAACATTGGGTACAACCTTTCTCCTTCACTGGTCTCCACTCTCCATCTCTTGAGCTGTGCATCCCGTTATGCTTCCTGACATGCCCTAAAAGCTTTCCTCATCTTCCCTTGGTATATTTCCCTTTTTTTGCATGTGCTGCCCGTACTATGCGTCTAATGCCTCAAACTGTGTAGGTAAAGGTTGCAGTGCAAACATCACTCCTCTCAACTGGTGCAACACTTCCAATTGAAATGAACCAAAACATGGAAATTACAATTTCCCTTCTTTTTCACAGATTTTGTGCCAATTTTGAAGCCAAATAATAGTATGGAGCCCTACTTTTGTTGCCATATAGTGTGCTGGAGTATCCTCGGGTGGCGATTCTTCGCCCACTCGAGTAACAACCCCCTGATCACCCCTGAAAAGATTCTGCAACACCCTAAAACATTGCATGATTCAAATACATGTTATTCAATTTTTACAAAGAAACAATATTTTCCCAACCACAACTTCCTGATGACTCCAAACCAATCCCAATGCGGCGTTACACCAACCGACCTATCAAAACGCTGCACACTCTGACGTCACCTTTACTTCTCGCAGCGGCTCACCCTCCTTTACAGTTTCTCCATACACATTCACTCACACGATTGTCTTAAACTCCGTAATTGTCTGCCATCTAAAAGGATCGATAGAATTCAGCCATCCAAGAACATTCACACATGGTAACCCTCGACCTGCGCTGGTTACCTGAATCAATATAGGTCCACTAAATGATTCCCGTATGTCCCATTCACACAAAGTTCCCTGTCTTAGGTGGAGCTGTCGATGACATCTCACAACAACTCCTCAATTCTTCGGTCAGACAATCACAATAACCTTGGTGTTTTCTACATCATTTAATATATCCCAGGATCTTAGGACACTTCGGGACCTTAAACTCAAATCTCAATCCTTGTTCCACATCCGGCCCGAAACCACATTCACTCCACTCTCACACCAACTCCGCCAGACATCTCACAATAAATTCATTTCCGCAATCCAACACACGACACACCCTATTGATACTCACTCCTCTGGTCACCACTGATCTCGCCGCACCATCAAACTCTGTCTATCTCCGCCAAATTCTATCGGTCTCTACTCTTAATTTTTGGGCTCTACTTTGGGGCTCGGGGTTTTAAGTTTCCTTTTTTCTTGACTAATTCTGAATTTTCCCCTCTCTTCATGTGCAAACCATCCTACACTGCTCCCAACTGAAAGGGCTGGGCCCATAAGTTCTGGACTTGTTCTAGAATCACAATCCTATGGTTCTTTTTAGCAGCATGTAAGCATAGAGGGGAGAAAATAGTTAATAACGCCAATCAATTCAACAGGAATTTCTCTGGACACATAGTAACCACAGACAATTACGTTAGGTAAGTTAATTTATAACAAAGCCAAAAATAACAAGACATGGAGACACCTTAAACTGAGAGTTTAGAAATACATTGGAATCAGCATAAAGCCAAATCTGCAAATGAAGTTGACTCGATGCAACATGCACAAAGCAATTAACTCAAGAAATAGGATGCAGAGGATCAAGAAGCATGAGTCAAAATTTCCCTGCATTGAGGCTTGATGATTATAAAGCATCAATCTATCCCTACACTAGCTCTAAAATGACATCCCTACTTAAGCATCCTCAAGGAAAGAAATAAAAGGTGTCAGCATGTGGAGTCTTCCCAAGAAGTCTCTCGGCCATCAATGGGTGTAATAGCATAAAGCTATTGAGACAGAGCCTGTTCTCAGATGCTCTGTCTCTGAAGGCAGAGAAGAAGTGGTCCCCTTTCCCTAATGCAGCGTTCCAATATTACATGTTTCTTTCCAAGAGTTTTTGCAGGTCAGGCCATCTGCTCTGACCATGATCTCATAGGTACTTTTGGCAGGACAGCGATGTTCCGGAACTGCAACATGTTGACCTTGATTCCCAGGCCTTCTCCGGTGTGCAAATACAACATTTCTCCTTATTGGCTTTTGCTTGTGATGTATCCCCTTCTCTTCTTGTCTGACTAATAAAACAAAGGCATTATTCTAGCTAACAAGGGCACTTCTTCAACCTGCAACACAAATGTGAGAAAGAACAGAATCCACAGCACACATGAAATTCAAACTGTTTATTCTAACGTGAGAGCTTCAAGGGACATTAAATTTGAGGCCTACAAGATTCAGCTAACATAAGAAAAATTGCGTATGAGCTTCACAAAATTGCACAGGAAAAAAAAGGCACGTTCAGTTAATATTCCTACCTACATGAAAAATGACACCTTAATAAGCACATTCAGTAATGAATGATTGTCAGTTGCACAGCACGAGTTCTTCACGTTAGTGTTTTCTGCAAGTTACATTCACTTTCCACATTAATTCTTCACGTTTACTATTCAATGGCCAAAATACATCATTTTTACGTTATTACATTTCAAGATCCTAACACTTCATGTTAACATGACAAAGGATTATATACTGGTGCGCTCTACATGTGTCAACACATAAGTAGGGAGGAAACTTTCTCCTACCTGGGCATTCTACTTGACTCATGTTGCAGCTGCCAACCATTGGTCAAGGAGAACATGACAAGGTTTAAAAAGGCAACCTCTGGCATTGGAGACTTCTGACAACAATTGGGCCAAAAGCCTATTAAGATGCTGTTAGATGTCTTCAAGGCCAAATGTGTTCTTGTAGCCAGTTTTGGCAGTGATGTTAGGGGGTATGTCCCCACAGAACAGAATCAGGTTGTGGAATACATGGTTTTGAGGGGTCTCCTGCGTGTTCCACAGAGTATCCCCTCTGAGGTTGTCCATGAAGAGCTAGGTCTCGGTTATATCTCATACGACTTCGACCCCTTTTGCTTAGGGTAAATATCTGGCTGAAGGACGACTGTTTGGGTTTGGATAATATGCTACACATCCCCTGGTTGTACTATATTTTACATAATTTGAAAGAGCTCAGCAGACCAGATCTCCTTTATGATCCAGAATGTGTAATCAAAGAAGATGTAACATGGTTGAAGCAGGCTTTCTCTTCAAGGGCGGTAGCATGGTATGAGGCTTCTGCCTCTAGGAAGAGTTTTGTTCAACAGCACATGATGGTGAAGTTGGTTAGTGAGCTGGAACCTTACCTCAATCGGGTAATGTCTAGTCATCATTGATTGCTGCTGATCTACTTTAGACTGGGCTTGTTCCATCAGTTGTTGCATTCAAATGGCAGCTGGTTTACAAAATCTAATCTCCCTCAGTGTGAGCTTAACTAAGGGGTCGATTACGATGGCGGACGTAAAAGCATTCCGACCGCCGTGGTAGAGGTAAATAACCGTCCGCATGTACCGCGGCAAAACCGGCGGTCAGCTTAGGATGCACTGTCAGAAAAATCCAACCGCGGTGGACGGATCCCACAAAACTCCGCCGGGAACGTCCAGGAAAAGCTGAAAATCCATCCACGGCGGACGGAATTGCTGCGGAAAGACCCCAAAATGCCGATCGACCTGCGGAATAACCGCAAGTGAAATCATGAAACGATGGCGGAGCCAGCGGAACAATCAGTTGTTCCCGACTGCCGCGATCGGGCGAAATGATGAATGGGAGAGCCGGCGGAAGGACCATTGCATTCAGACCGCTGCGGTCGCGCGGAAAGTGGAAAGGCAGTCGAAAGCAAACACACAACAAGGCTTCCAAGTGTGGCTGTTTTCGTGGCGCAGCCTCCAAAAACATCTGACACACCCAAAGACACATCCCCATGGCAATAAAAAAAAACATATCCAAGGTCAAACCAGATAACACACCTGACATGATTCCTCCATTTTGTCCCACCCACATAGCTGAGTATAAAACCAACCCCTTCCCTGCCCAGAAACCTTTGCACAACTCCAGAACTGAAGGGCCCAACACC
The DNA here is from genome assembly GCA_963921515.1 of Calotriton arnoldi. Lineage (NCBI taxonomy): Eukaryota > Metazoa > Chordata > Amphibia > Caudata > Salamandridae > Calotriton > Calotriton arnoldi. Next base: position 380,932 of record CAWUFW010012630.1, read on the forward strand.
ACAGCACAAAGGAGAGGCAAATCAGCACATATCACATCATCACAACCACACACATCACCACCACCACCTTCACACCTGCACTTTTCACCCATTTGCACATCGTACACCATGGCACAGAAAAAGATGCCAAAATTCACTGACAATGAATTTTCAGTCATGGTAGATGAGATAATCAGAGTAGAACCACATTTGTTTGGAAGCATGGTCCAACAGACACCATTAGCCAGAAAAAATCAAATGTGGGAAGGGGTAGTCAACAAAGTCAATGATGTAGGGACCACCCCGCGCACCCTGCGTGACATCAAGAAGAGGTGGCATGACGTCAAGAGCAGGGTGAAAGAGCGTGCCAACAAGAACCATGAGCTGGCTCAGAGGACTGGCAGTGGCCCTCCCATTTCACCACTAACATTCACTGAATGGGAAGAGATGGTGCATGCCATACTGCATCCAGAGAGTCTCACAGGAATACCCGGGGGAGTGGAGGCTGGTAAGTACCAATAAATGTCTCCCATTACACTGCTATGTATTGTCTTGCAGAACTAGAAAGCTACACTTCCTAGACCTAAATGCACCTACGTACAACACACTCTTCCCAACACATGTCTCACAGATCTAACATTCCCTTCCTCTGAATCACCTCAAAGGTAGCTAGCAATATTCCCATGGGGGCATGTGTACAGGCAGCCAGCACTACAACTCCCACCAGGCCCCCTTGTCCCACAGCTCAGCAAGATGGAGCACTTCCCACACCCAGAACCATGTGGCAACCATTTAATTGCTCACCTTCACCTAACAGGTAGGTAGCCATCTTAACAGGGAGAGGTGTTTGTGGGTGGGAGGCCTGCACTGCAACTCCCACAAGGCCCCCTTGTCCCACAGCCGAGCAGGATGGAACACTCCCCACACCCAGAACCATGTGGCAGCCATTTCATTGCTCTCCTCAGACATACAGGTAAGTAGCCTTCTCATGCTCTCTTGTCCCACACCTGAGCAGGATGGAGCACTCCCCCCACCCAGAACCATGTGGCAGCCATTTCACTGCTCACCTTCACCTAACAGATAGGTAGCCATCTTAACAGGGAGGGGTGTTTGTGGATAGGCAGCCAGCACTACAACTCCCACCAGGCCCCCTTGTCCCACAGCTCAGCAAGATGGAGCACTTCCCACACCCAGAACCATGTGGCAGCCATTTCGTTGCACTCCTCAAACTTACAGGTAGGTAGCCATCTTAACAGGGAGGGGTGTTTGTGGGTAGGAATCCAGCACTCCAACTCACACCAGGCACCCTTGTCCCACAGCTGAGCAGGATGGAGCACTCCCCCTACCCAGAACCATGTGGCAGCCATTACATTGCTCACCTTCACCCAACAGGTAGGTAACCATCTTAACAGGGAGGGGTGTTTGTGCATAGGAAGCAAGCACTCCAACTCCCACCAGGCCCCTTGCCCTACAGCTGAGCAGGATGGAACACTCCCCAAACCCAGAACCATGTGGCAGCCATTTCATTGCTCTCCTCAGACTAGCAGGTAGGTAGCCTTCTCATGCTCTCTTGTCCCACAGCTGAGCAGGATGGAGCACTCCCCCCGCCCAGAACCATGTGGCAGCCATTGCATTGCTCACCTTCACCTAACAGGTAGTGTTAGAAATGGGGGTCTCTAGTTGGCAGAGGTAGGTACCTTTGACCAAGTAGGGGCCCTTGCTTCTAGTCAGGGTAAGGGGGCTACACTCCTAAAATAACCTCTGCTCACCCCCTTGATAGCTTGGCACGAGCAGGCAGGCTTATCTCAGAGGCAGTGTGTAAAGCATTTGTGAACACAAACAGTAATACAGTGAAAACACTACAAATGGACACCACACCGGTTTAGAAAAATAAGTAATCTTTATCTAGATTTAACACAAGACCAAATGACAAAAATCCACAATACAGTATTCAAAAATATGACTTTCAAATGGTAGAAATAGCTTAATTCAATGTAGATGGTAAATGAAACACTTTACTCTCAAAGTACCTTGGATGCGTAACGCAACATAAACAAAAGGGTTGCAGGGAAGGTGATGCTTCGGTTCCTTGCTTCGGGGGAGGTGATGCGTGGGTTTCTTACTGCAGGGGAGGTGATGCGTCGGTTCCTTACCGGAGAGGAGGTGATGCGTCGGTTTCTTACTGCGTTCTGGTTACGATGCGACAAGATGGCGCCTTGATGCGATGCGACGATCCGGTGCGATGCGACAAAATGGCGTCTTGGATGTGATGTGACAACTTGGATACGATGCGTGCACACCCGACTGCCGTGCGGCGAACTCAGTGGATTCTTGAGCCGCGACAGGCCCTGCGACACGCTTCTCCGGTGATGCGATAGCAACCTCTGCGGCGGCGACACGCTTCCCCGGCGATGCAACACGCTTCTTTGGCGATGCATCGGCAAACAGCTGCGGCGGCGGCACGCTTCTTCGGCGAAGCGACGGCAACAGCTGTGGTGGCGACACGCTTCTTCCTCGTTGGTCGCGCTCCCAGCGACATGCAGTCTGTAGAGGTCCCAAAAACAGCAGCAGGCACCTCTCTGCAGGTAGAATTCCCAGCAAGGAAATTCAGAGAAGCTGGTGGTGAAGTCTTTGTGTCCCTGAGACTTCAGAATAGGAGGCAAGCTCAGCTTCAAGCCCTTGGAGATCTTCCTCAAAATGATAAAGTACACACAAAGTTCCTCTTCTCCTTTCCTTGGCAATAAGTAACCACTGCAGGCCAACCCCTAAACACCAAACAGCACAGGGGCAGTCTCGTCCTTCAGCTTTCTTGGTTTCTCTCCTTGGCAAAGGTTCATCTTGATTCCCAGAAGTGATCTAAAGTTCTGGGGTCTGGGCCCCAATATTTATACTACAGATTCCTTTGTTCTCAAAAGGCAGAGAGTGTCTGTACCTAGTCAAAACCAGTTCTGTCCTCCCTGGTGCAGCTTCCTGGCAGGAGGTGGAGACAGCATTGTTGAAAGCAGACCTGGCCCAGGTAGCTGAAAAGAAATCTCCTCCTCCTACTCTCTATACTATGCAGGCTCAGGCAAGTGAAAGGAAATCTCCTCCCCCTACTCTCTATTCAACCCAGGTCCTATTCAGCCCAGCCCTGACTCATCAGACTGCTGGAGCCAAAGCCCTCTCCAGCTCCCTGTCACTCACAAACCAGACATGTAATACACAAACCTAGCAGAGGCATACTGGATGGTTAGGCAAGAAAATACCTACTTTCTAAAAGTGGTATTTTCAAACACAGAATGTAAAAATCACCCACACTAAAAGATGTATTTTAACATTCCGAGTTCAGGCACACTAAACTTTATTTTCTTATCTTGTTCCTAGGGTCAGTTATGTTTATAAGGTGTTATAAACTAACTGCCCATTCTGGCCTATGGGAACAGATAGCCTTGCAATAGTGAAAAACTAAATTGGCTGTAATTCACTATCAGGACATGCCACACACATCAGAGCATGTCCTACCATTCACATACAATACACCCTGCCCACCGGTGTACCTTGGGCCTACCTTAGGGGTGACTTAAATGTAGAAAAGGGAAGGTTTAGGGACTGGCAAGTGTGTGCACTTGCCAAGTCGACATGGTAGTCCCAGACTGCACACAGGCTCTGCAATGGCAGGGCTGAGCCATATTTTACAAGCTGCTTCTGTGGGTGGCACAATCAGTGCTGCAAGCCCACCAGCAGCATTTGATTTACAGGCCCTGGGCACACATGGTGCATTGTACTAGGGTCTGACAAGTAAATCAAATAAGCCAATCATGGAGTCACTAATCCATTACAACAATTTACAATAGGGAGCTCTTGCACTTTGGCACTGAACAGCAGTGGCAAAGTGCCCAAAGCATCTAGACCAGCAAAAACATAGCATAAACATAGGAGGCAACAGCAAAAAATGGAAGGGAGACCCACGACAATGGTGCCAGGTCTAACAGGTAGGTAGCCATCTTAACAGGGAGGGGTGTTTGTGCATAGGAAGCCAGCACTCCAACTCCCACCAGGCCCCCTTGTCCCACAGCTGAGCAGGATGGAACACTCCCCACACCCAGAACCATGTGTCAGTCATTTCATTGCTCTCATCAGACTTACAGGTAGGTAGCCTTCTCATGCTCTCTTGTCCACAGCTGAGCAGCATGGAGCACTCCCACGACCCAGAACCATGTGGCAGCCATTTCATTGCTCACCTTCACCTAACAGGTAGGTAGCCATCTTAACAGGGAGGGGTGTTTGTGGATAGGCAGCTAGCACTACAACTCCCACCAGGCCCCCTTGTCCCACAGCTCAGCAAGTTGGAGCACTCCCCACACCCAGAACCATGTGGCAGCCATTTCATTGCTCAACTTCACCTAACAGGTAAGTGGCCATCTTAACAGGAAGGGGTGTTTGTGGGTGGGAAGCCTGCACTCCAACTCCCACCAGGCCCCCTTGTCCCACAGCTGAGCAGGATGGAGCACTCCCCCCACCCAGAACCATGTGGCAGCCATTTCATTGCACTCCTCAAACTTACAGGTAGGTAGCCATCTTAACAGGGAGGGGTGTTTGTGGGTAGGAATCCAGCACTCCAACTCTCACCAGGCCCCCTTGTCCCACAGCTCAGCAAGATGGAGCACTCCCCACACCCAGAACCATGTGGCAGCCATTTCATTGCTCTCCTCAGACTTACAGGTAGGTAGCCTTCTCATGCTCTCTTGTCCCACAGCTGAGCAGGATGGAGCACTCACCCTACCCAGAATCATGTGGCAGCCATTTCATTGCTCACCTTCACCTAACAGGTAGGTAGCCATCTTAACAGGGATGCGTGTTTGTGGATAGGCAGCCAGCACTACAACTCCCACCAGGCCCCCTTGTCCCACAGCTCAGCAAGATGGAGCACTTCCCACACCCAGAACCATGTGGCAACCATGTCATTGCTCACCTTCACCTAACAGGTAGGTAGCCATCTTAACAGGGAGGGGTGCTTGTGGGTGGGAAGCCTGCACTCCAACTCCCACCAGGCCCCCTTGTCCCACAGCTGAGCAGGATGGAACAGTCCCCACACCCAGAACCATGTGGCAGCCATTTCATTGCTCTCCTCAGACGTACAGGTAGGTAGCCTTCTCATGCTCTCTTGTCCCACAGCTGAGCAGGATGGAGCACTCCCCCCACCCAGAACCACGTGGCAGCCATTTCATTGCTCACCTTCACCTAACAGGTAGGTAGCCAGCTTAACAGGGAGGGGTGCTGGTGGATAGGCAGCCAGCACTACAACTCCCACCAGGCCCCCTTGTCCCACAGCTGAGCAGGATGGAACACTCCCCCCACCCAGAACCATGTGGCAGCCATTTCTTTGGACTCCTCAAACTTACAGGTAGGTAGCCATCTTAACAGAGAGGGGTGTTTGTGGGTAGGAATCCAGCACTCCAACTCCCACCAGGCCCCCTTGTCCCACAGCTAAGCAGGATGGAACACTCCCCACACCCAGAACCATGTGGCAGCCATTTCATTGCTCTCCTCAGACTTACAGGTAGGTAGCCTTCTCATGCTCTCTTGTCCCACAGCTGAGCAGGATGGAGCACTCCCACCACCCAGAACCATGTGGCAGCCATTTCATTGCACTCCTCAAACTTACAGGTAGGTAGCCATCTTAACAGGGAGGTGTGTTTGTGGGTAGGAATCCAGCACTCCAACTCCCACCAGGTCCCCTTGTCCCACAGCTCAGCAAGATGGAGCACTCCCCACACCCAGAACCATGTGGCAGCCATTTCATTGCTCACCTTCACCTAACAGGTAGGTAGCCATCTAAACAGGGAGGGGTGTTTGTGGGTGGGAAGCCTGCACTCCAACTCCCACCAGTCCCCCTTGTCTCACAGCTGAGCAGGATGGAACACTCCCCACACCCAGAACCATGTGGCAGGCATTTCATTGCTCTCCTCAGAATTACAGGTAGGTAGCCTATTCATGCTCTCTTGTCTCACAGCTGAGCAGGATGGAGCACTCCCCCCACCCAGAATCATGTGGCAGCCATTTCATTGCTCACCTTCACCTAACAGGAAGGTAGCCAGCTTAACAGGCATTGGTGTTTGTGGATAGGCAGCCAGCACTACAACTCCCACCAGGCCCCCTTGTCCAACAGCTCAGCAAGATGGAGCACTTCCCACACCCAGAACCATGTGGCAACCATTTAATTGCTCACCTTCACCTAACAGGTAGGTAGTCATCTTAACACGGAGGGGTGTTTGTGGGTGGGAAGCCTGCACTCCAACTCCCACTAGGCCCCCTTGTCCCACAGCTGAGCAGGATGGAACACTCCCCACACCCAGAACCATGTGGCAGCCATTTCATTGATGTCCTCAGACTTACAGGTAGGTAGCCTTCTCATGCTCTCTTGTCCCACAGCTGAGCAGGATGGAGCACTCCCCCCACCCAGAACCATGTGGCAGCCATTGCATTGCTCTCCTTCACCTAATAGGTAGGTAGCCATCTTAACAGGGAGGGTTGTTTGTGCATAGGGAGCCAGCACTCCAACTCCCACCAGGCCCCCTTGTCCCACAGCTCAGCAAAATGGAGCACTCCCCCCACCCAGAACCATGTGGAAGCCATTTTATTGCACTCCTCAAACTTACAGGTAGGTAGACATCTTAACAGGGAAAGGTGTTTGTGGGTAGGAATCCAGCACTCCAACTCCCACCAGGCCCCCTTGTACCACAGCTCAGAAAGATGGAGCACTCCCCACACCCAGAACCATGTGGAAGCCATTTCATTGCTCTCCTCAAACTTACAGGTAGGTAGCCATCTTAACAGGGAGGGGTGTTTGTGTGTGGGAAGCCTGCACTCCAACTCCCACCAGGCCCCCTTGTCCCACAGCTCAGCAAGATGGAGCACTCCCCACACCCAGAACCATGTGGAAGCCATTTCATTGCTCACCTTCACCTAACAAGTAGATAGCCATCTTAAGAGGGAGGGGTGTTTGTGGGAGGGAAGCCTGCACTCCAACTCCCACCAGGCCCCCTTGTCCCACAGCTGAGCAGGATGGAACACTCCCCACACCCAGAACCATGTGGCAGCCATTTCATTGATGTCCTCAGACTTACAGGTAGGTAGCCTTCTCATGCTCTCTTGTCCCACAGCTGAGCAGGATGGAGCACTCCCCCCACCCAGAACCATGTGGCAGCCATTTCATTGCTCACCTTCACCTAACCTGTAGCTAGCCATCTTAACAGGGAGAGGTGTTTGTGGATAGGCAGCCAGCACTACAACTCCCACCAGGCCCCCTTGTCCCACAGCTGAGCAGGATGGAGCACTCCCCCCACCCAGAACCATGTGGCAGACATGTCATTGCTCACCTTCACCTAACAGGTAGGTAGCCATCTTAACAGGGAGGGGTGTTTGTGGGTGGGAGGCCTGCACTTCAACTCCCACCAGGCCCCCTTGTCCCACAGCTGAGCAGGATGGAGCACTCCCCCCACCCAGAACCATGTGGCAGCCATTTTATTGCACCCCTCAAACTTAGAAGTAGGTAGCCATCTTAACAGGGAGGGGTGTTTGTGGGTAGGAATCCAGCACTCCAACTCCTACCAGGCCCCCTTGTCCCACAGCTCAGCAAGGTGGTGTTGTATTCCGCTTTAGGTGTCCGTGTAAAGGTTTTCCTGAATCATGTCCTTATACAGGCACAATTCGCATTGCCCTTATATAGGCATAGAATCCCAGTCCTTATTTAGGCATTAACCGTGCACTCCAAATACAGGCATGGTCACCGACATCCGTCCACCCTAACGTCACAACGAGTTCTTAGAAACCAGACCCTTAAGCTTCGGGAGTTCCCCTAGCACAGGACTATTGATTTCTCCAAGAACTCATCTATTATGTATGAACCATTATACCTTAAGGGTTCATTCCTGACGTCTTCCTCTGTCCGACTTCACGTCAATGTTAACATTCCGAGGCACCTATCAGGTATAAATATACCTTCCCTTGCCCAAGCAAGTTAGAGGAGACCTCGACTTCAGAGGAGCCCGTATCCCGGCCTGACGCACTGAGAAGACGCTGTCATTCCTGCATGCATAAGAATCCAGCTTCCACTGTTCTGACTCCCTTCGCGGGGTGTTAGAGTTCGAGTCCGGAAGGAGATTCCCACCTCTCTCATTCTCAAGGTATGGAGCTGACTAGAACCTAGAGGGACTCTTGGCATACTAGACTTAACATACTCTTAGTATACCATACTAGAGAATACTCCACCTACTTCTTACCTTTCCCTACACCTAGACTAGGTTAGGTACATTGGGGTAGAACTAGCTTAGAGACGCATCATATGAGTACTCGCATTTTTAGCTCATGTTATTTATGTACGTGAATATATGCTAAAAGATAATGCTAGCGCAGTATTATTTATTTCTACTGCTTATGCTGTACATTATTTATCTTGCATACTGTCTTGTGATCATAACAGCACATATCTCTTACACGAGAAACAAGACTGTTCAATAAAACCTTTTTATTGAAACGCCCGTCTTTCCTTTCTGTGTAACTCTGTAGAAACTAAGCATGCACGATTGACTGAGTGAAACTGTTATCTATTGTTTCCACGATTCTGAGACGTGTTCCGATTCTAAAGGGTAACAAAGTGGTCATGTTTATGCGGTTGCCAGAAACTACTCCCTTCTTGTTTTCAAGGAGTTTCTAGTGGCCTCTGAGCTAGCTGGCACAAGTAATTAAGTTTAATATACTCGATAGGGACATAACGACCTCAGTCCTATGTCAAGCCTATAGGTTATATTGTTCCAATGCGCAGAGCCTATTAGGGAAATAGGAACTACACTACATGGCGCCCAATCGTTTGGTAAGGCAGTAATTTAACGCTAGATACTAAGTAACTCAGTCGTGCTTTTCTCAGAGACCCCTACTCACATACTCCATAAGATGTCTGGAGTGGGTAGGGTTAAATATCTGCCAAAACTAAATAGGACAAAAACCCTATATATTAGTTTTTGGGTTTGTTCAACGTTGAAGGATACAGTGTTCCAAAATATTGTGCACCTTATCTTTTGTTTCCTTGAAACTTGTTCTACATTTTTCAAAAAACAAATGTCCGAACACGGGGACAATGCCACCGAAACCGGTGGAGCTGCGGCTCAACCAGTCGTAACAGCTTTTAACATTACAGGTTTAAATGAAACCGAGGAGGGTGTTATAGACATCCATCCGAACTTAAGAAGAGCCATCACTCTAAAACTTATAAAACATGGCCTAACAAGAAGAGGCGGTAGAGCAGTTTTCGTGATAGAGGCACACAAATCCTTTCAGACAGAGGTATTCTATTCATGGATAGTATTCCCAGAATCAAATCCAGTCACAAGACTGTTTCACTTCTACAAAGAAGATGAACCACCAGAGGAATATATTCCTTTCGAGGATATTGAAATTCCACTAACATACCAGGAGCATCAGCTCTGGTTTAAAGGCGCCCTAAAACATCACGGAAACATTACCAGGCTCGGTCCACTAGGTGGACCAGGAGCAACATGGCCGATTCTAGCCGGCTACACTCCTCATCCTGACCTCGATATAATGTCAGACGAGGAATTACTTACTCAACTTACAGAGTTAATAAAAATTTACAGACAATTGGTCCAATATGTCATGCGGACTTTCACAGTCCAACCACCATTGACCATTCCAAATCAAACCCCTCAACAGGGGAATACACTAAAAATTACACCACAGACTTTATACGCAGTCATGGGTAAAATGCCCACAAAACGTGAGCAAATTCCATTCTGGATAGCTCAAAAAAGTACTCAAATAGAAGCAGTATTTCCTAGTACTAGCCCTTATGAGAAACACAGAATCCTAACAATCTGTTTACCAATGGGGATCACACCACAACTGGAAGACTGCACCACTTGGGGCTCAGTCTTTGCTGCCATCTATACTAAAACACATGGTGTTCCATCAATTGCAGTAATACCAGATGTCCTGAAACAAATTCAAAACGAATACGGGGCAGAGCCTGCTCTGAATTTAGGTATGAAATTACTGAAAAACTTCGACCAGGTCTCAACAATAATATTATCTAATATTAAAGGGGAGGCAGCAGCAGTGGCGATCCGCCAACGATTAAGGGAATTCGATGTTACAGAACATCAAACAGAACTACCCAGAATAATAGAACAATCTTATGCAGAATTAGGCAGAGATAGTTTGGGTGGAAGACCATTGAAGCCAAAACTATCTGAAAGTCCTGAGAAGGACTCTATTAAACAAACTCCTACATCTTCTAAAAAGAAGTGGGAAACTAATAAACAAAACTCAAACGAGAAACGTTCTCAATGCCGAGGTAGGTCTCCTCAAAAGGAGCCCTCTGAAAGGAGGTATAACCTCAGGAATAGGGATAATTTAAAAAGCCTGACAGGTATCAAGATACTGATACACGTTCCTCTCGTACCTTTCAGATATCGTCACAGACATCGGAAAGAAGAGGACGGTCAGAACATAGAGAAAAACGCGTGAAATCGAAAGACGACAAACACGTTCCGAAAAATAAATCAAAACCTCAATTCTCGAAAAAGAAGGTAGCAGGTCTGAAGATCAGACATGCCGAGGATACTGAGAACACAACTCAAGAACGGAGAATGGGCTCAGACAATGCTGGACAGTGCGGCAGAAGTCACAATAGCTCACCAGAACCTGAAGGAACTTCTGAAGATAGTGGACTTGAATGAGTACATCACAGTTGAGACTGTAGACACCAGGGTTAGTACTCCACAAAAGTTATATGAAATAACACTCCGAATGGAGGGAGACATACTGAGAAAGGTGAAAACACTCTTTTGGGAAAAACTTTCACGGGGTTATGATATACTTCTAGCAGAAAAAGACTGGCCACCACAATTTGTCAGGGAGTGCCCACATGGTGAGGACATTATTATGCCTGCCTTCTCCAACCATATTCCAATTCATCTAAAATATACTTATGCCAGGAAATGGGCAGTTGCCCAGGCCCCAGCATTATATAAAAATCATGTAGGATGGGATGAGGACTCACCTCACCATAAAATACATCTAAAAAATGAACCTACTGCACAGAGGCAGTACCCACTAAAGCAAGAAGCTAAAAAACTGGTCAGGGAGATCTTAGATCAACTTGAATACCAAGGGGTGATTGAAACATGCACCTCTTCAATGAACAATCCTTTGTTTCCTGTCTCCAAACCAGACAATACATATCGTCTAGTTTTGGATTGCAGACACTTAAACACTTGTTCTAAAACATTTGCAGTGCAAAATGCACATAGTACAGCATTAATGAATAACATTGTGCGTAAAAAATATAAAACCACATTAGATATCTCAAATGGTTTCTTTTGTCAAAACATAGCACCTGGAAGCAGGTACTTAACAGCTTTCTCAATAATGGGGACCCAGCGTAAATTTTGTCGACTTCCACAAGGGTTCAAGAACAGCCCGGGGTTATTCTCAGCGAGGGTAACGGAGTTACTACAAATTTATGATAATGAGGCATTGTCATATGTCGATGACATCTATCTGACAGACGATGACCTGGATAGGCACTTGAACAGGGTGAGCACCATTATATTGGGCTTCGCCTCTGAGGGCTATAAGTTCAACTTTAAAAAATCCAGAATTGCCCTTCTCAATGTCCTTTTTCTAGGATATGAGCTTTCAAGTGAAGGCAAGAGCTTGGCAGCCAACTTTTTAGAAAGGTGTGCGCTGCTTCAACCTCCAAAAATGCTGAAAAACTTACAATCCATCTTGGGTTTCCTAAATTTTGGAAGAACTTACATTCTAAATTACGCAGAAAGGGTTAAACCTCTCTACGCATTAATCAATCCTGTTTTTTCAATCAAAAATTGGACACAGGAACACACAGAAATCTTGCGTTCACTCCAAGCTAACATGTTAGCAACAAATCACTTACAAACACGCGCAAGTCAACGCAACTTAGTGATCCGAATAATTTCGGGTCAATGCGGATTCACCTACTTAACATTTAATGAGGGTGAAAAAGTACCAATAGCATACAAATCACATTTGTATACACAAGCAGAAATGCGCTTCACTTCAACTGAAAAAATACTGACAGCAGTTCAAACCGCTGTAGCAAAAGAAAGAGCTCTAGCCCAAGGGAAACGCATTATTGTCGTAACCCCAGTACCGGCCTTAGAGGCGGTAACTAAAGCGAGCATTCCAAATGCTAAAGCATTACATCCTAGATGGATACAATGGGTTAATTCTCTTGCTGCAACAGATGTTGAATATGTTTTTGATCCTGATTTAAAAACACAAGCGTTCCTGCAATATGAACATGAATGTCCTCTGCCTACTGAAATTCTGCCTCTCGATCAGTATGAATTCATAATTTACACTGATGTATCCGCACAACCCGCTACAGGGAGTAAGCAAGCTTACAGTGCAGCGTGCGCAATCGTTAAAGGTCGCATGCGCGATGGTAACTTCAGACCAATGGTCACTAAAACTCAATCTCTAGGAGATTGTACAGCTCAGCGAGCTGAACTACAAGCATTCAAACTGGCACTTTAAAGTACAGATCGCGAATTCCCCACACTCATAGTGTGCGATTCTTTCTACTGTGTTCAGTCGTATAATGAATATATACAAAATTGGCTTGAAAATGGGTTCAAAGATGCAAAAGGTGGCACAATAAAGCATAAAACGCTTTGGGAACAAGTAGTTCAGTTAAAAAACGAACTACCAAAGGCTCACGTGATACACACGCTGAGTCATCAACGTGTTGGCGTTCACGTTGCAGGGAATTCATTGGCTGACGAAGCCGCAAGGGGGGCTGTTCAGACGGCTTCCGTAGCTGCGATCACTCGTTCAAAAACAAGAATGGACAGTGAGATAATGTTGGCTGTCAATGCTACGAGCAAAGGCAGTGGTGCAGCGTTACCAAAAAAGTTTCCACTCAAGTACTCTTATGTAATTGATGCGAACAACGATCCTTTTGCTCGAATCCCTGGAGTGGGGGATAGGGTAATTCCAAAAATGGAACGTAGAGCAGCTTTGATTTATGAAGCACATCTGGGGGAGGGTCTGTCACATCAAGGGATCTCTAAAACAAGATTGACATTAAAAGAGATGTACTGGTGGCCTGGAATGAATACACAGATTCACATCTTCATCAATGACTGCATAGACTGTAAGGTACAGCGTGATGCAGAACGCCAACAGACACCATGCTACGAAGTAGCCTGCCCAGTACAGACACCATTGTTAGATAGCATTAGACTATCTACGCGCAGGCGTCCTTTTGGACAAATGCAATCCCACAAATACTAACTCAAGGTTCCTATGGATATGGCCTCAGCGCTCGGCTGACGCTCGAACTGTTATAAAAGATTTGCGAGTCTTTATCGGCACATACGCAATAGGCACGCTACATTGTGACCAGGGCCCTGCGTTTAGCTCTCGGGCTTACAAAGAAGCCATGGCCAGTTTGGGCATTGCATTGCGGTACTCCTCTCCGTTTCATCCTGAGGGAAATTCTGTTGTGGAAAGGAAAAACCGGGACATAAAGCAGTCTATAACAGCTAGGGTATTAGGTTCGGGTGATGGGTGGGTCAAACATCTTTATGGGGTCCAACGCTCATTAAATAATTTGCCAAGAAGTTCTCTAGGGGGGGTCACTCCATATGAGGTCCTATTTGGGACAAGAATGTGGGTTCCTGATCTCGAATGTAAAGGCACAGTGGTGGAAAATAAACCCTTTGATATCAAAGATCGTTTGGCTGTTTTACAGGATCTAAATGAACTAAGATCGAAACAAAGCAACGTGTTCCTGCAGCCAACCACCACTGGGGAAAAACCGGCAGTCCCAGCAAGGCCTGTCTGGATTCCAAAAGTTGGGGATCTAGTCAGAGAGAAGATTGCAGACAAGAAGGAATTTGGACCTTCTTACAGACAACCAGTACCTGTCCTAGCCATACATGGAACAAGAACAGTACTTCTTCCGCCCCTTGCTGGAAAAAAGGAGAAGAGATTTGTGTCCATCGACCTCATCAAACCACAGTATGTGGCCAATACTAAATAGTAGGCCTCGTGGACTCCGACCTAGTAGCAGACGCACTCCTCTCGCTACTATCCAAGAGGTTCAGACTGAAAGACTGATAACCATCGAGAATTCAGCAGTAACAGATGAAGGACTGAGCAACAATGCTATGGAACTCATCCCTCTTGAAAATCAAGTAACAGTTCGTCCAAATACACCTGTCTACACCAACGTAGCAAGTGATCAACTGGTTCCAGCGATTTCTACAAATCCTGATGCAATTCCAACAATTGACAGAACTGCTTCTGGCTATTTCATTAACTTTGATACGTTTTCTGAGGATCTGAGTGAGCCTGAGACGTCGCCAGCATTAAAAACTTTTAAACAGCAAGTACAAGACTTTTTTCATTTTTTGAGAAAGACTTATCTGGTTTCACCATGGATTGAACTATGGATTATTTCTGGAATATTTTTCTTTCTGCTGTGGCTAGCTTTGGTTATGACTATGAGCGTGCTTATAAATGGCAGATACATCCATTTGGACATTGAAAGTGGAGCTGTGAACTTACTTTTGAAACCTCACAAATCATCCCATCGTGAAGCAAGAGACTTGTCAGCAGTGAACATCACACCCGTTCCTATACAGGATGGTATAGTGTGGGACAAAACAGATTTCGATATATTCGGCCCTACGGAACAATTGAACATTCAACATTTATTTAAAATTTCACTAAGTGATTTTATTTCGTCTAGTACCTATTCTGATGATTGGGACATTGAGACTGTAAATGACATGGTGTTTGATCTAGAAAGGTCTGCTGCATTTTCTAATAATGAATATTTAGAGGGTTCATCAGACTATGAACAGCTGTATTTCTATAACCACTATGGTCATCATTTTTTGCATAAATCTGCAACACCTAGAAATGTGTTTATGTTTAACCAATGGGAGCATTGTCCTACACCACCAAAAGGTAGTTCAAAAACGTTTGCTAAAATGTTTCCATATTTTTCAGGGTACAATACATCTGACCCAGAAACATTTTTCTACAAAAATGTAAACAAAACAGGACTGAAAATTATGTTAACTAATACAAAACAGATTTACTCTGCAGGATTTATTGCCCAACTGTCTAGATATGGTTTCGATTTGTGGAAAGACACAATAGACTCAAAATCTGTCTGGGGTTCTAAAGATTGGCAAGTGCAGGGGATAGAAGCTTTGTTTAGAGCATGTATCATCCCTCAGCAAATAATGTTTTTGAATGACACTGTGCAACAAACGTCTTGCCTTGGATTAGCAAGATCAAAGACATGAAAACACCTTCTGTACCAACACCTGCAAGTGATAACAATACACAGGCAGCGGTTACAGTTGACACAATACTACAAATCAACAGAACAAATCCTGATTGGAGAAAATGGGTGATCTGGCCCACAGACACAAACATCTGTCAAGAAAGATTCCTGAATAAAACACAGGGGTTTACTATCCACAGGCCAGACCCACGATACGTCCAAAGACAACATCCGGGGGTAGTAACAACATACAGTATAGGAAAATTATACCTCGATTGGCTGCAAAAATCTACACTTAAGGATGTGAAACAACACTTATCTTTACTTAAAGAAGACGCAGACCTTAGGGAATTCTTGCTAGGACTGAGAAAACCGTGTCAAAAACGTTTCATATATGCCGGCATCTATGCTGCTTATAATGAAGCATGGAAGGTTACACAGGTAGAGGCCGCAGAACGAATACGTGAACTTGATTGTATCAACTTAGAGAAAACTCTCTCTGTGGTCGACAATGGGTTAACAACTCTGTCATCCAGAATTTATTCATTGGACAACATTGTATCCTCTGCTATCGACATACTGGAACAAGATTTAGCCATGTTACAACAAGGCCAATCTCAGTTACGTTCTATTATGTTATTAGGCTGGACGCTGCAATCTTTACGAGCGGGCTATGTGCCTTGGTGTTTTATCAACACGTCGGCTCTGTTTGCAGAATACAATCTGACTGATAAACAGATCGAACTGGCACAAAGGGGAGCAAAGTATACAGTGCTGAGCATTGAAAAACTGGAAAAATTACCATTCACAGTGGCAGAAAAACCAGCTACAGAATGGCTTATTCATGGCAAAATCACTCTGTCTGTCGCTACTTTTCAGTTTCAGTATTGCCTCAAACAAATGCAAGCAGGCAAATATGAAAGGTTGGGTAAAGAATACATTAAGAAATCCTGGACTTTACCTTACACATACAGATGTTGGAGTGGGGATCGTGAAGTGTTTCTGAGCGATACAAACTGTGAAAGTGCACTAAGCGGTTCACTAATTTGTCAGGACATTTCTTTACACGGGGCTTGTAATGGTTCTGTGGCAAATTTGTCCTGCCACCAGCAGGGTACACCAGCTGCTGTGATTAATTCAATGTTTGGCCAACTTTCTAATGGGAGTTACCTCATGTTGAATGATCAGAGTTGCTGTGGCATGTTGCCAGGCATCCCATATCTAGTAACGGTCAACTCCAGGGTCACTTGCTGTATGCAAGTATTGTTTGCCCCAATAGACACAGTCAGGGAGTCGCCTTTGTGGCCTTCGTTGAATGTCTCTTTTATACGGTTTGATACTTTAAGCAGAATGACAGCCATGCTTATACAACAAACAGTGCCTTTGACCTCGGCCAAAGAAATCTATGATTTGCAAGTAGCAAGGACTTCGGCTGAGATACAGGCTTTAATTCGTACAAACTGCCCTATACATTTCGTAGAAATGATAGGACATATCTTTAACATGTCTGATACAAGCGGAATTGTACATGTATTTAAGACCATCTGTTCCGGACTATTAGCACCTTTCCAGGCAGTCCTCGGAATCATCCCAAACTTCGCACATTCGGTGTTTGGTGGTGTGCCATTAATTCTAGCACTTGTTGCAGGAATTCTATTTCTATTCCTCCTGCTACGCTATGGCAAGCCTATTCGCCGACATCACTCCGAGCGATGTGGAGAAAGCTCTCCTTGAACGGAAGTGCCGTGAGCGAATAGTACAGCTTTTGGGCATGCCTCGTCTACGGGAACTTAATACAACGTGGTTCCTGTCATTCAGACCAATCTGGCAAGATTGCATCTTACCTGTTCTACGCTGCCTGTTTTGCGGTGAAGAATGCGTGCTAGACACCTGTCTAACACTCCCATCAGTCATGCCAACGGATATCGATACTCTGCTGGACCCGATAACGGCCCATGCTCTGTGTTGTCCCCAGAGGCTACCAATCCTGATGACGGCATTCATTGAGATCTCACAGACGCTTCCTGCAGCTGCTGAGGTACGAGATGGATCAACAGGCACACAGGTAACAACGGACGCGAACATTGCATCTTCTGCTGAAGGCGATGTTTCTCATCTCTGTGCAATTAACCTTCTGAACGAGGTGTTCCAAATGTCACCAACTTCGGTGGACGATATTTTGGCTACGGAAATAGATGATCTCATGTTTACACCAGACCCATACACTGACTTTGATTCGGCTCACAGTGTACCAGGGAAGCAATGAAATTTGGCCTTCATATTTTTCAAACTTGGAACTTTTCCCAGAATTGAACTTTTTCTTTTTAATTTCTGAAATGACATGGCGAAAAACAATCTGCTTACAGTAGAACTAGTCTTATAAAACGGACTTCTTTGAATACTTCCAGGGACACATTGTCACCTTACTTGTCTAACATTTCATTTAATTCCATGATATGCAACCATTTCATCATATGCATATATTTTTGTTTATTCATTCATGTGGCATTTATCTCCATTATATGCTTAGAATGAAAACGATGCTTTAATTGTACAGTACCTATTGCATTTCAACGTTTTTTTGTTTTTTTTTAAACTTCTTTTAAATGCTTTTAGAAATGCTTTTAGCAACATGTGGTACTCGATTTTATGTTTAGCATTTAAATGTTTAGCATTTAGTATTATTGTTCATTCGAAAGTGGAGTGGGTGTTGTATTCCGCTTTAGGTGTCCGTATATAGGTTTTCCTGAATCATGTCCTTATATAGGCACAATTCGCATTGCCCTTATATAGGCATAGAATCCCAGTCCTTATTTAGGCATTAACCGTGCACTCCAAATGCAGGCATGGTCACCGACATCCGTCCACCCTAACGTCACAACGAGTTCTTAGAAACCAGACCCTTAAGCTTCGGGAGGTCCCCTAGCACAGGACTATTGATTTCTCCAAGAACTCATCTATTATGTATGAACCGTTATACCTTAAGGGTTCATTCCTGACGTCTTCCTCTGTCCGACTTCACGTCAATGC
Source organism: Calotriton arnoldi (assembly GCA_963921515.1). Classification (NCBI taxonomy): domain Eukaryota; kingdom Metazoa; phylum Chordata; class Amphibia; order Caudata; family Salamandridae; genus Calotriton; species Calotriton arnoldi. Next base: position 399,281 of record CAWUFW010012630.1, read on the forward strand.
TAACATTCCGAGGCACCTATCAGGTATAAATATACCTTCCCTTGCCCAAGCAAGTTAGAGGAGACCTCGACTTCAGAGGAGCCCGTATCCCGGCCTGACGCACTGAGAAGACGCTGTCATTCCTGCACGCAGAAGAATCCAGCTTCCAATGTTCTGACTCCCTGCGCGGGGTGTTAGAGTTCGAGTCCGGAAGGAGATTCCCACCTCTCTCATTCTCAAGGTATGGAGCTGACTAGAACCTAGAGGGACTCCTGGCATACTAGACTTAACATACTCTTAGTATACCATACTAGAGAATACTCCACCTACTTCTTACCTTTCCCTACACCTAGACTAGGTTAGGTACATTGAGGTAGAACTAGCTTAGAGACGCATCATATGAGTACTCGCATTTTTAGCTCATGGTATTTATGTACGTGAATATATGCTAAAAGATAATGCTAGTGCAGTATTATTTATTTCTACTGCTTACGCTGTACATTATTTATCTTGCATACTGTCTTGTGATCATAACAGCACATATCTCTTACACGAGAAACAAGACTGTTCAATAAAACCTTTTTATTGAAACGCCCGTCTTTCCTTTCTGTGTAACTCTGTAGAAACTAAGCATGCACGATTGACTGAGTGAAACTGTTATCTATTGTTTCCACGATTCTGAGACGTGTTCCGATTCTAAAGGGAAACAAAGTGGTCATGTTTATGCGGTTGCCAGAAACTACTCCCTTCTTGTTCTCAAGGAGTTTCTAGTGGCCTCTGAGCTAGCTGGCACAAGTAATTAAGTTTAATATACTCGATAGGGACATACCGACCTCAGTCCTATGTCAAGCCTATAGGTTATATTATTCCAATGCGCAGAGCCTATTAGGGAAATAGGAACTACACTACAGTGGAGCACTCCCCACACCCAGAACCATGTGGCAGCCATTTCATTGCTCACCTTCACCTAACAGGTAGGTAGCCATCTTAAAAGGGAGGGTAGTTTGTGGGTGGGGAGCCTGCACTCCAACTCCCACCAGGCCCCCTTGTCCCACAGCTGAGCAGGATGGAACACTCCCCACACCCAGAACCATGTGGCAGCCATTTCATTGCTCTCCTCAGACTTACAGGTAGGTAGCCTTCTCATGCTCTCTTGTCCCACAACTGAGCAGGATGGAGCACTCCCCCCACCCAGAACCATGTGGCAGCCATTTCATTGCTCACCTTCACCTAACCGGTAGGTAGCCATCTTAACAGGGAGAGGTGTTTGTGGATAGGCAGCCAGCACTACAACTCCCACCAGGCCCCCTTGTCCCACAGCTGAGCAGGATGGAGCACTCCCCCCCACCCAGAACCATGTGGCAGCCATTTCATTGCTCACCTTCACCTAACGGGTAGGTAGCCATATTAACAGGGAGGGGTGTTTGTGGGTGGGAGGCCTGCACTCCAACTCTCACCAGGCCCCCTTGTCCCACAGCTGAGCAGGATGGAGCACTCCCCCCACCCAGAACCATGTGGCAGCCAGTTCATTGCACTCCTCAAACTTACAGGTAGGTAGCCATCTTAACAGGGAGGGGTGTTTGTGGGTAGGAATCCAGCACTCCAACTCCCACCAGGCCCCCTTGTCCCACAGCTCAGCAAGATGGAGTACTCCCCACACCCAGAACCATGTGGAAGCCATTTCATTGCTCACCTTCACCTAAGAGGTAGGTAGCCATCTAAACAGGGAGGGGTGTTTGTGGGTGGGAAGCCTGCACTCCAACTCCCACCAGGCCCCCTTGTCTCACAGCTGAGCAGGATGGAACACTCCCCATACCCAGAACCATGTGGCAGCCATTTCATTGCTCTCCTCAGACTTACAGGTAGGTAGCCTTCTCATGCTCTCTTGTCCCACAGCTGAGCAGGATGGAGCACTCCCCCCACCCAGAACCATGTGGCAGCCATTTCATTGCTCACCTTCACCTAACCGGTAGGTAGCCATCTTAACAGGGAGGGGTGTTTGTGGATAGGCAGCCAGCACTACAACTCCCACCAGGCTCCCTTGTCCCACAGCTCAGCAAGATGGAGCACTTCCCACACCCAGAACCATGTGGCAACCATTTCATCGCTCACCTTCACCTAACAGGTAGGTAGCCATCTTAACAGGGAGGGGTGTTTGTGGGTGGGACGCCTGCACTCCAACTCCCACCAGGCCCCCTTGTTCCACAGCTGAGCAGGATGGAGCGCTCCCCCCACCCAGAACCATGTGGCAGCCATTTCATTGCTCATCTTCACCTAACAGGTAGGTAGCCATCTTAACAGGGAGGGGTATTTGTGGATATTCAGCCAGAACTACAACTCCCACCAGGCCCCCTTGTCCCACAGCTCAGCAAGATGGAGCACTCCCCCACCCACAACCATGTGGCAGCCATTTCTCTCCACTGCGTCACAGAACAGGTAGGTAGTCAGTGCATGCACCCTGCCATCCTTCTCAAAATGCATGGAGCCATATGACCACACCAGCCCTCACATGTCAGCCAACTTGGCATAGATCCAAAAGCCACATCCAGTGTGCAGACAGCTAAGCGCATGTAACCGTCACGGAAATTAATCTTTGACTCACCAAGTCACATGTGAAAGTAATTCATGGCCCAATCATGCACAGCACAGAATGCAATGTGTAAGTGCCATGGTGTCAGAGCATGAAGGTCCATATGAACACAAAAGATGCATAGTCAATCTGACAAACAAAGTAAAGTACATGATATGAAAAAGGTATGTATAACATTCCAATGGCTAGTTCTTGCTTAGCTGAAATTGATTGCATGCAGAGTAAACAAAAAAGACGCATTATCTAAAGTTGATGTGCCGCAAGTTGGTAGATGATGACATGTCCTTGTAATCACACAATCTGTACGTGGCACATGGTTTCAATTTACATGTCACACCATGTTCAAGTAATGTATGTACCTCAACATCATGTCATGATGCTCATTATCTTACTTCCATACCAAGTGATTGCAATGTAAAGTGTTTGGTGTATCAAATGTAACATCCAAAAGTCTAACACCAAGCTTGTGGAGTGCACTTAAAAGACCATTTAACCTCTGTTCAACAGGAGATCCACAAGCAACAGCAGTAGAAAACACCACAAACCTGCAGAGCCTGTCTCCCCCCCCAGAACGTGAACTCTCTGATGCAGACTCCCTACGTTTCTCGGATGAGGAGCAACAACCTGGCACCTCAGGACAGCCAGGGCGCACTACGTCTCAGGGCCTCATTGTCCCCACCACCACCACAGCAACAACAACAGCGCTGAACCCTGCTACAACGATTTGTGTGGCAGCCACCATCACCACTGCTGCCTGCAACACTCTCCCTGCCTCAGTGGTTACCAACACCACCACACAGTCCGAGGATGCCAGGGAGAGTGTGCGGGTGCGTCGAGTCCCAACGCCACAGCTCCATGTCAGCAGGGCAGGTGGGAGGGCAACTGGGGGACAATCACAGGAGGACACTGAGACAGAAGCCCTGGCCACCATCGCAAGACTCCTTGGGGCATATGAACAGAACCAGGGACATATGGGCCAGGTTGTGGAAGAAGTGTGTGAGCTCCGCCTGCTGCTGAGGTCCATGGACACACGTATGGGCCAACTTGTATACCTCATGGGCCAGCTTGTGGGTGTTTTGTTAGGGACAGACATGCGGCTCAAATGAGGGCTCAAACCCCTTCCAGTGGCCGGCCTGCTGATACTTCCACCACCTCAGCTGCGGCCACAGAGAGGGGTGAGCTGCAACAAAATGACTCCTCAGACACCGCTGAGCCTGCAGCAGAGGCCCCCCTGCCAAACGCAGGAGGGGACGTCTGAGAAACACCACGGGAGGATCACGTGGCAAAGCACCAACCAAAGGAAATTCGCTGAGCCAGCCATGATGGCACTTGTGTTGTCCCTGACATTGACTTTGTTAACTATCCTTACCCACATTGCCATGTTGATGGCAGGAGTCTGTTGGACTGTGTGGCTACATCAATGTGATGACTACTCGATTTGTCTCATTTACCATCACTGACAACTCATAAATTCACTTTGCACAATTCTTTTAAACAATAACTTCTCTTTCACAAAAACTTATAGAAAATAAACACTCTTTACACACCTATGTCTTTGTGTCAGTTCCATGTTTATCACACTATGTACAATGTCAACTCCGATTCCAATGTACCACAAGCTCTGATTGTGACGCGGCATTGATAGGGTGAAGGAACCTAGAAAGACAAAAGAGAATGACATTTACTTGTCAGGTGATGCCATAACAGCTAAAACACACCACTAGTCATCATGTACAAAAACCAGCACACATAACAATGAGCAACAACATCAACATAGACATGAGGTACGTGGAAAACAATACCCATTGCCACACACATCAGCCATTAGCACAGACCCAACAACAGCCAGCAGTCAAAAAGATCATCTATGCCTTGCCACTACCATCAAAGCCAACAGACAATGTCACTGTTATACAATGTCACATACACTCAAGGGAAGTAGTTGTCGATGAGCTGTTGACGCAGGTCAACACCTTCCTCTTCTCCACTATCATCATCACTGGGCATGTGTGGATTTGCAGGGGGGGCATCTGCTGCTCATCATCGTCCAGGAGCAGGGGGATCTCTTTGCGCAAGGCCAGGTTGTGGAGCATGCAACTATGATCTGACACACCTTTTGGGGAGAGTAGAGTAGTGCACCTCCACTCTTGTCCAGACACCGGAATCTAGACTTCAGAAGCCCAAAGGCACGCTCCACCACACAACATGTCCTCCCATGTGCATCATTGTAGCGGATTTCACCTGGGGTCCTTGGATTCCTCAGTGGGCTCAGCAACCAAGGCCAGTTGAGATACACAGACCAATTTTGTAATATAAACAGTAGCTGAGAACAACATGTCACACATACAGCACACTACTTGACTCTGCGTACTCACCAACAAGCCACGCACGCTCCGGATGCAGATTTGCCATCAATTGTGGGATGATGCTGTTACGCAGTATGTAGGAGTCATGTGCTGATCCGGGAAATTTGGCACAGACTTGGGAGATAATCATATCCGCTTGGCATACCACTTGCACATTAATTGAATGGAAATGCTTCCTGTTACGGTAGGTGTGCTCACGTGCCTGTGGTGGAACTAGGCCAACATGTGTACAGTCAATGGCTCCAACCACATTCGGTATGTGTCCAAGATCATAAAATTCACCCTTCACATCTGCCAATTCATGTCTCCTTGGAAAGTGGATGTAGCGGTCCTTGTAGGTCAACAATGCGGACAGGACATCACGTAGCACCATCCTGAACATAGCTTGAGACATCCCACCGGCGGTGGCCACCTTGTACTGAAACGAACCAGTGGCAAAGAAATGCAGGGCTGCCATCACCTTAACTGTTGGCGTCAAAGCAGTTGGATAGGTACTGTGAGGCCTCAGATGGGGCTCCAACTGACCACATAGGTCTTGAAGGGTAAGGCGATCCAGACAGAATTTCCTTATGATGTCTTCATCCTCCATGTTCGCCAGTACTGGGAACGGCCGATGCACATTTGGTCGACTCCTACGTAATATGAAAGAGGACACATGTACATTTTATTCCCAAATGAGATGTGTCACACATCGTACATATTGACTGACACTGCGCCAACATTGACTGGACTGTAACAACAGCTTAATGCACAAGTCACATGCAGAGACACCTGGATCTCATGTAGTCGTACATGTGGTCAGGATGTACATACTGACTACTTCCAAAACAGAATCTGACTATGTGAATGGTAAACAGTACACTCACACATCTTGTGTTACCAGCCCTGGGTGTAGCTGACACAGCACATGTGGCAGACAGCAACACTGCTGACTTCTACGTAGCTGCTGTACCTGCCACACCTTCTTGCTTAAGTCGCACAAGCACAACCTTTCTACACAATGAGCTGATCAACTATCAAAATTATAACAGCAATGTACACAGTGAAATATGCATATTATGTTGTCAGTCCATCATTACTGTGGGTTGATTAGCCATCTCACCCATTGACATGTTCACAAATATGAGACTCCATTACACACCAAATCTGTGTACATGCACACAAATATCATATGTGACATGTGAGGAAGTACATGACAATGCATGTAATCATGTGCACTGACATGGCATGTGTGGGCATCAGTGAGTTAAATGTCACACTTGCATTTAACTTTGCAAACAGGTGCCAGAATACATTGTAAAGGTATAGTGTTCAAAGATGAAAATTGGCTAGTGCCAATGCAATAGCACAAAGTGTACATAGGTGCGGTAGGCGTGCTCCGCCACCGCGATCACGGTCATTGGCCACAATTGGAATATGCCAAATTGCGGTAGGTACCACCTGGACCCTGCGGTGTAACACCGCATATGCCAATGCCATAGCAGCCAATGGGAACCGCGATCGCGGTAGTGCAATACAATTTTGAAACCTGCGGTAGGCGTGCTCCGCTACCGCAGGCCCGGTCATTGGATACAATTGAAAGATGCAGGATTGCAGTAGAGACCGCCTGGACCCCGCGGTGTGACACCGCATATGCCAATGCCATAGCAGCCAATGGGAACCGCGATTGCGGTAGTGCAATACAATTTTGAAACCCGCGGTAGGCGTGCTCCTCTACCGCGGGCCCGGTCATTGGATACAATTGAAAGATGCAGGATTGCGGTAGAGACCGCCTGGACCCCGCGGTGTGACACCGCATATGCCAATGCCATAGCAGCCAATGGGAACGGCGATCGCGGTAGTGCAATACAATTTTGAAACACGCGGTAGGCGTGCTCCGCTGCCGCGGGCCCGGTCATTGGATACAATTGAAAGATGCAGGATTGTGTTAGAGACCGCCTGGCCCCCGCGGTGAGACATCGCATATGCCAATGCCACAACAGCCAATGGGAACCGCGATCGCGGTAGTGCAATACAATTTTGAAACCTGCGGTAGGCGTGCTTCGCTACCGCGGGCCCGGTCATTGGATACAATTGAAAGATGCAGGATTGCGGTAGAGACCACCTGGACAAGGGGGTGTGACACCGCATATGTCAATGCCATAGCAGCCAATGGGAACCGCGATCGCGGTAGTGCAATACAATTTTGAAACCCGCGGTAGGCGTGCTCCGCTACTGCGGGCCCGGTCATTGGATACAATTGAAAGATGCAGGATTGCGGTAGAGACCGCCTGGCCCCCGCGGTGTGACACCGCGTATGCCAATGCCATTGCAGCCATTGGGAACCGTGATCGCGGTACTGCAATACAATTTTGAAACTCGCGGTAGGTGTGCTCCGCTACCGCGGTCCCGGTTATTGGATACAATTGAAAAATGCTAACCAGGCAGACCAATTGCAGCAGCAGAGTACCACTGAAACAACCCCAGGGGCCTATAAATGTCTGTGAGAGAGCCACACATTTCACTTGCATTCAGACACTGCTGCCTGCCATTCTTCACCACCAACTGCTGCTGTTCCTGTATTCTGGACCCAGTGATGGCGAGAACTGAGAACATCAGGGCCCGTCCCTTCACCACAGAGGAGCTGGAGGTCCTGGTGGACGAGGTCCTTTCACAGTATGGGAGGCTATATGGTGCCCCAGATGTACTGGTAAGTGTCTGAGTAAAGGTTTGAGAGTGCTCAGAATGCTCACATGATGTTACTGTGCAGTAGTATGTGCCTGTGAGTGCAAGTCAATGTGCATGCAGCCATATTTTGCCAATTGCATGCTCCATACATGGCCTATTAAGAATTGCATTTGAGTATGTGGGGAGGATGGCAACATGGACACTTTTTCAGCTCTTATTAAGCCAAAACAAACACACGTTAGTCTTAGACAGGGTAATGTAAATGTGTGATACACTGCCTAGCATGCTGACTTCATGTCAATGGGGTGTGTAGCCTTATTTCCGCAGATCCATGACTGCGTTGAAGGATGGAGTGACATACTGTGGTTTTGCAGCCATACAGTTACACTGCTGGTTTGAGACACTCGAAGTCTGAACAAATATTGCCTGTGCTATGTGATGTCATAGTCCATTAAGTGTTAATATGCTCATTTGTCACATTACAAATGTATTTTGTCCAGAGGGTACTGAATGATGTGTGTACAGTTTTCAAATGGACCCTATGGTGATGTATGCATTATGCACAAGAGTACAATGCCTGAGTGTAACACTCTTGGTGGTAATTCACCTATGACACATCAGATAAATGTGAGGTGGACATGTCATCCTTCTATTGATTCCATGATGTGTTCAGTCTCGCATGAGTAGGCACTGTTTATCCTCTCATATTGTACATGCATGTGATTTCTCTGATGGCCAACGTTAAACCTCAGTGTGAGGCCCTCTGGCCTACACAGAAACTGCCCAATGTTACAAGGACCCAGCACTAAAAGGACTGAGTGAAACATATGTGTTGTCCACCACCCTATTTCACAATGAGCTATCTTAGGCCTGAGGATTGCACAAGACAGGACTACACCTTGTGAGAAGAGTGTGAGAATGTAAGATCATGGCCCTAAATGTGACCACCATGACACATGTAGCCATGCACTGGTCAAGGACATTAAGGGGTGTGTAGTGTTGGACACAGTGAGTCTGCCACGACACATCATTTCCACTGTATTGTATGTCATGCTCACTCACATACTGCATCACAGATGAGGGCCATTATCACATTGTTTGCTGTGCTGGCACTCTGCATGTGTATGAGATGGCCATGTAGTGTGTCCATCATCATACATGTATACATTTCTATGAGATTATTTGATCCAAGTGTACTATGTGTCATGCTGTATGGCCTCTGCTCTCCATTTATGTATTAGTGTGCTATGTATTTTCATGCTCTTGTACTGACACACAGTGGTACACGACACAGTGTCACTGAAACTTCCTCTTCTTGTCTCCCATGCCTGCAGCTTAAGGTCCACCAGCGTAAGGCGATATGGAGGGCCATTGCACGCAAGGTGCAGGCTCTGGGTGTCTCCAACCGACGGCATACACACTGTCACAAGAGGTGGGATGACATCTGACTGCTGAGCAAAAACGTGGCAGAGATGACGCTGGGTTGCTCCCTCGGAGTGGCAGGTTGGCGCACAGGAGCATGACACCACTAATGGCCTGCATCTTGGCAGTGACACAGCCAGAGCTGGATGGACGCTTGAGGGCCCATCAGCAGCAATTTGGGAGTGAGTATTGTGCACAGTGTGACTTTGGGTGTGAGTGACTGCATGAATCCCAACCCTGAGCCAGTGCGGAGCTCTGTGATGTCTCTAGTGTGATGCAATGGCTTCTAAGTGGCCTCCGTGTTGAGTGCAGCTGTTCTGCATTTGTACAACATTTTGTTTCCCATGTGTCAACAACCCATGAACCTGGTCACATTTAATCATCTTGAAATATTTAAAAGTCACATTGCATGAATGTTGTCTGCACTGAGACCCCCCTACACAGGATTATTCATTGTGTGAAGTGGGTATCTCAGGACAATTGTCGTGCTTGTGTGTGGTGTGTGGCTAGCTCAATAGTGTGCTCATGTGTTAGTGGCTACCGACATGCACAGATGTGGACTCAGGGAGCAGTGAGTTGGTAAGGGTCACACCTGTCCCATTGGTCCCTTTTTCCACAATGATAGAGAGGACAGCACCATTCAAAAGTATATTATCCCAATATCAGCTGCATGGCATTACAGGATGGAATTACCTGGCATAGTGACAGCAAGTGCACACAGGTGCTGAAAGGGTAGATGGTGGTGATTGCAGTGATGCATTGGCTAATTTACCTTTGCCATTTGTGCACATGGCAACATGACTGGGATGGTTAGACTCTGTGTTTCAAATGCAATGTAGCTGAACCTGGCTATTGCAAAATAGTTTAGGCACTATGGAGTGTCAGTCCTCAGTATGTGTGCATTGTGGAGGGGTGTCCTTGTGCATCAGTGCATGGTTAAGTTGTGGCTAATGCTTTTAATTAGTGTGTGACTTATTGGCACATTGATGTGTCCTCAATGTCATCAGTCAGCACAACATATGGATGTCATATGTCAGACCCTAGGCATTGTCACACATTAGCTGTCCTTATGGAGTCCACCAACTTTATCATCAACAGCAGACACAATCCTGCCTTGGATCAATGAGGGACTGTCAGGGACTTGTGGACATGTTGGTATGTGACATGTCACAACCTATGAAGGCCTTGCATTGACTTATTATTCTCCTGCTTAAGTGCTTTGTGTTTGTGACTACATTGTGCAATGGTGCTCATTGGCACTTCATTGACAGATAAGATGTGGCCTTGTGACAAATGCTGCAGTATGAGTGTCAAAGACATCAACTGGCAGTGAACAGCAGTGAGCATCATATTAGTGTGCATTCATAGATGTGTGCTGTGCACATCAGATAAATTGTAACATCTACACAGCTGACACCAATGGACAACTGTAGTTGTGCTTTGAAGCCCAACATGATGGATATCAGGAGCTTGTAGCCCTTGCAAAAGGACATATTAGAGTTTGTATCTGTGGTGTTCCTTTAAAGAGACTCCATATGTGACAGAGGCAACATGTTTTGATGTATAGCTACCTCACCTACAGGCACGTAGGTAGGCTTACAGACAATAGTATGTGTGGTTACAGGGAGGCACAGGCACAGCTATTTGGCTGTGTCAACGCCACGTGGAGCATTACTATCAACTATGCATGTTTCCATGCATCATCTGATGATTGCATAAATGTAGCACATGCTGAATGTACATGGAGGAGTTCAACATGGGAGTATCATTTTAAAGTTTTGTGCTTTGCTTGCATATAATGTTTGTCAGTATGGCACTATACTGAACCTATGTCTCTGTCTCTTTCAGCATCTACTGAGGGCAGGGAAGGACGGGGGACCGACACCAGTGGGGAAGCTACTGGCACGACTGCTACACAGGAGTTCACTGACACTGAGGGGACCAGTGCCTCGGAGAGGGACAGGAGTGCCCTGGATGAATCACGCCCGGAAACACCAACCTCCACATCTTCAGACTCCAGCGGTGACTCCTCGGTGTTGGCCGGCACAGGAAGTTCCAGATCTGCATCTTCTTCCGCCACACCTCGTCCAGTGCCCACCCTCCCGGATGCTCCCCCAAGTGCTGTCCACGCACGCAGCCCTAGGAAGGGTAGAGTCTCCTTCCCCCAGGCACCGCTGCCCCTGCCCCTGTCTCCCCTGCTGCCCTCAGTGTGGAGGCGGTAGACATTTTGCGCCAGCTTTGTGTGGGTCAGACGGCTCTCCTGAATGCCTTCCAGGATCATGACAAGAAGTTGGCACAGGTAGTTGCGTTCATGGAGGGCATTCATTCGACGTGGGTGGCCTACACCGAACTGTTCAGTCTTTGTCCTCCACAGTGACGGCAGCCATTCAGCAGTCAATAGCTCCCAGTCCAGCTACTGTCCCTTCAACAACCACCCTGCCAGTGGCACCACCTGACGAGAGTGCACACACGCCAGAGCCCTCAGGCACCCAGTCCTCCACACGCAGCACACAACAGCCGCACTCTAAGCGTACCAGACCACAGACACCATCACCACAACACAAAACAGGCACATATGAGTGCAAAACAAAAAGCCCATCACGTGACACTCAGGGGCATCAGGCCAAAAAGCAGGCATCAACATCACATTCATCAAAATCACCACCATCCAAGGGCACTCCCATCCCCACACCTGCTCCCAAAGACCCACAAACACTTGCCCTGCCTGCTGTGAACCTGGTGCCTGCCACAACTAAGCCCAAACACATTTCGAAGGCAGATTCACCCAAAACGTCAACTCCCTCCCACACCCCTGTGAAGCAGGGACAAGAGAGCAAAGTGGGGGGTTTACCTCGACAACAGGGGATGCAGGGGAAGAGGCAAGGCCACCCCAAGCGTACCACCAGGTCCAGCAAATCCCCACGGGGAGAACCACCTGCACCTGATACACCTTTGGGGGAGAGTGAGGCTGTTGTGCCCACCTCACTTCCCACTCCGGCCAAGACACTTGTGTGCTATCGGATCCCGAAACAGTTAAGACCCAGCCCTCAACATTCACCCTCAACCACTGTGCCTCCACGCAGCATGTCTCCACCTCCCCGTGCCACCACTCCACCCGGTCAAAGCAGCCCTCAGGCTCCCACAGCCACGGATGCCTCTACCTCAGCCGGTTCTCTCCCTCCCAGGTCCAGTCCTCCAACTGGCCCCGACAATCAACCCCCTCCCAGTTCAACTTAAAGCCAAATTTTAAGCCAAGTCCTCCTCCCCACACCATTTCTCCCACAGCGGTGCCTGGACTGCTCATATGTAGCCCCTGAGCTGTGATGATTCCCATGGCAGTGGACTGTGTTACCCATTTGATGTGCAAGTTCTCATGCACACATGTGCGGACACGTGATTTGGACTGGCCAATGGCCTTGCTGTTTTGTACTTTTGATGCCCTTTTCCTGTGCAGTTTCTCATGCACACATGTGCGGACTAGAAAATTGGACTGGCCAATGGCCTTGCAGTTTTGTACTTTTGATGCCCATTTCCTGTGCAGTTTCCCATGCACACATGTGCGGACTAGAAATTTGGACTGGCCAATGGCCTTGATGTTTTGCACTTTTGATGCCCATTTCCTGTGCAGTTTCTCATGCACACGTGTGCGGACTAGAACTTTGGACTGGCCAATGGCCTTGATGTTTTGCACTTTTGATGCCCATTTCCTGTGCAGTTTGTCATGCACACATGTGCGGACTAGGAATTTGGACTGGCGAATGGCCTTGATGTTTTGTACTTTTGATGCCCATTTCCTGTGCAGTTTGTCATGCACGCATGTGCGTACTAGAAATTTGTACTGGCCAATGGCCTTGATGTTTAGCACTTTTGATGCCTATCCGGAGATTATGTAATAAAGACTGTTACTCATGTTGTCTGCTTTGTTGCTGCCCTTGCTAAATATAAAGTTTAATGTATGGGTATATGTTTATGTGACACATGCTCTGTATGCCACAATCACATTGGCAATTACTTTATTTACTTTTTCAGAGGTTGCCAGAGGTTACAGGCGCTTTTGTGCTTCTTGACTCTGAGGCTTGAGGGTGCAATGATGGTTGTTTGTGATGATCTACTCTTATCCCAATCATTCTATAGTCAGGTTTTCAAAATTTTACACGTCATATCAGGATGCAGTACCACAACAGAGGTGAATTCTATCCACAGGATAACTTGCGGGGTGGACAGGGTCCGTCATATCTGTGGGATCTTTCTTGATGTGTGAACAGCAGTGTTGATGTGTAGGCATCTTGTGTAGGCCTGTCTTCATAGTCACACGGGTACATTTGAATGTGTGCACTTGAGTAGTCATACAGTGTGATTGGCCTGTCAGTGTCAGAAGTGTTGAGGTGTATGTGCCCCTGCACATGACACCTACACACATGTATGATCCAGGTAATGAGTGCCTGTTGTTTACATTATCAGACATGTGCTTCAGATTGTGGACACATGTAGGAGTTGTAGGTTGAGCACTGTGCAGTGTGTCGGTGTGACCTTGCAATCCTGGTGTACACCTACTTGTTGTCGCTGTCAGTTGTATGCAGAGTGTGTCACTGCAATGTCTGTGTTGTGTTTTGTTGAACAGCCATGGGTCTTGAAAGTTTGTGCTCCCTGTGCTGACCTGCTCAGCCACACTGACATTGTATGTGACTTTTCTCATACATTGCTGTCACTTGACACATTTTTGGGACAAGTATAGTATGTGGTATGAAGAGTCATACCATCCCCTATAGGTGCTTCTGATGCCTACACATTGTGAGTTACTCCTCTATGTGTTTTTACACTGTACACGCCTCACCAGTCCAATACTGATGTACACACCACTACAGTCTCATGTCTTCCACCCCATGCCTTGCCAGTGTGTGACCCTCACCACCACTTCATAGTGTGACACTATACTGTGGGAGGATGATCTGTGTACAGGACCAATGTGCCACTCAGGACATCATCACAATTAGTTATGTGGTATTTTCTTCTACTTGATTGCAGTCATGGTTGCTCATGTGCAGTGCATATGTTTGACCAGCACAGTCCTCTGGTCATGTTGTATGCATCTGGGTTTTCTGAGTTGTGCAGCTGTGGGTGATGGCTAAGGTGTATGTCTGTTTGCTGAGGTACTGCTACCCTTCCTGAGTGTGATGTGATCTGTGTGGTGTGATGATTTGTGGTGTGGAAGTTCATGGTGGAGCACTCAGATATGTGTGATACTGGTTTTGTTGGTGTTCACACACTGCTTACTGTGTATGCACTGCTGTCAGTATATGTTGCCTTGTTCTTGCCTGGTGTGTATCCCCCTGATGTCCAGCTGAGTTTGCTATGTGATGAGTTGGTATGTGCATATGTTGTGTTTTTGTAGTTGATGGATGCAGTGTTTGGCTTGTGTTGGCTCTTTCTACTGACAGGTGAATGTGTGTGTGATGTTCTATTTGCATGACATTGTGTGTGAGTACTTTGTGCATTGTAATACATTCTGATGTGTGTTGAATTTGTAGTGTGCATTTCTTGTGAGAATGTCACATGCAGCAATGTGGATTATTGTTCATGAGCTTCTTTTGAGTGCACATTTGTGCTATGTACTCCTATATTTGACCTGTCAGTTGTCAGGAGTGTGCATGTGCATGCTTGTGCTACACATTGACACCATGCTCACTTGATAACTGGTGTGGTGTCTATGTCTGTGTTGGCAGATTTGTCCTATTGATCACAGTTAGTGTTCATGATTGGCATTTGATAATGCAATTTTTAATTGGGTTGGGGTATGGTGTCTGCACATTTGTCCAGAGTGAAACCGTTGTGTATTCCTGTTCTGTTTAGGGTCACATTGCCTATCCACTGTTTGCCTGAACATGGCTGAGCTTGTTGGACTTCTTTGGATGTTGTTTGTGAGATTTGTGTTTGGCTATTGGTTTTTGATCAGCATTGGTTCAGACATCCCTGAGTGGGATTCTGACATTTGTAGATACACACCAGGGTGTGTCATTGGTTGTCAGGAAACTCACAGGGCCTTATTTGCACCTTTATCTGTGTTTCTCACAGGTGTTGAGTAGTGCAGGTGTGAGATGGGTAGATGAAGGGTATGTGTGAAGGTCCTACTTGGGTTTGGCAGTCAGGGAGTGTGACAATGAGCCATGTGTGTTGTGCTGGTGGCATACACATGTCAAGGTAGTTGACACAGATGTGGGGCTGGTCACTGTATGGGTTCTGACACTTCCTATCATTCCTGTGCCTATGCATAGCTTGCATTGCTGTATCCCAGAGATATTGCACAGATGTTACTTTAGTTTAATTTCAATCACTCTGCCACCCATGTCTGATTTGATGGCCTAAGGGTAGTGTGATATGTTTCTCCTCTTGCATGTCATGTAAAAATGCTATGTGGCTTGCTCCATGGTTTTCCTGCACTGTGCACTCCACTTTGGGCTAGTCCATTTATTGTCATACATTGCTGCTGACTTATTGTATGTGTATGTGTATGTGGCAGAGTTTCAGTGTGGGATCTGTCTGAGGGACTTGACATGCAGTGTGAACAGTTACATGGTTGTTAATATGCAGAGTGACTCTTCTTTTCTTAATTTACTCAGTTTGATTCGCATGAGTGGAAGGCAGGTGTGAGGAGGAGGGTTGTCCAGCCCCTGACTTTCTGTGCAGGGTGTTCATCTTCACCCCCACCTTCCCAGTCAATCTACCTTGCCCTTTGAAGTGTGAGGTGCGAGGTCGAGCCACACCTGGCTGCTAAATAATGCATGGAGGGGGGGACACAGGAGGAGCACACATCATGGGCAGAAATGGATGTGGGAAGCGTGGTGTGGGCTGTGACCAACTGATGCGGGGCACCATGTGGGTAGGGTGAAGGTGGAGCCCTGGGCAGCTGCCCACACTGCCCATGCCTGGCGCCGGCCCTGCCTACTACATTGTGCGCAGGTTTTCCCGCATCTTCACCGCTGCGGTGACATGACTGGGACATTGCAGTGATTTCTATGTTGGTGGGTGACCCCGATGCGGAGGTGTCAATTTCTAGCAAGCAGGACATGTGTGAGTATACTGGGGGATATGTTCCTGTCTCCACCAGAGTGTCTGATGTAGACAGGAACCATATTTAAGCACAACAGTTGTGTGTTGTGGTTGTATGCGGAGATGTGTTGTTTGCTCACCTGCGGTGTTGACCGCGGCAACGTCTTATATGCTGGTAGTGGATCAGGTACAGCAGCGGAAGGGCTTGAAGAGCTGGATCCATAGCGGTCAGGAACACGTGGAGGTGCCCGGGATTCGAATTTCAATCTCCGCAGTTGTGCTTCCGCCGTCTCCGAGTGGCTGGTTTCTCCGCTGCGTTCTGATGGGCTGTTTGAGGCATCCTGATTTGTCCGGCGGTCGTAACGCCATTCCGCACGGCGGTCTTTCTCTATTCACTCCCTCTGCCACCGTTGCGGAAGGAAAATTCTGGCAGATCCTGAAACTCTGCAGCGGACGGGAAATGGGTTATCTTTGCCCATTGTAATATGGCAGACGTGAGTACCGCCGCAGGAGTGAGGAAAAGGATATTTTCAGCCACTACCAGCACCACGGATGTGCCAAACACCGCCATCGTAATGAGCCCCTAAATCTCTGCTTGCGATCTGTTGCACATAACTTTTATTGCTCGAAATATAACATGTGCCATTACAAATTTAGTTGGCTGCTTTTTTTGCCCATGAATTTTAGACAGGCAAGACCTGCTCTTTTATTTCTGCAGCTCCTTATCGACACCCACTATTCATTAGGTCTCGCCTACGCAGCGCGCATGCGCTGCATAGGAAAAGACCTTTTGGAATCGATTCACTTTTCGCCCTAAAAACGTGCACGCGTTGCATTGTTTTCAATGGCAACGCATGCACGTTTGGCGATTCCCTTGCGGGAGCGAGCTTTCAAACCATTCTGTTAATTACAAACAGATGGTTCCTGCTCGCTCCCGCAAGGGAAACAGGCGCAGGCCCCCTCCTCTCTCTCCTCCCCCTGCTGCCTCCTCCTCTCCTCGTCTTTTTTTTCTTCAGTGCGAGGCGCGCGCACCACTCCAGTTTGTGGAAACGTTAAAACAAAAAAAACATCCAGGAATTGCGTGTTCAACTTTACACGCGAGTAGCAAACATCCTACACGTTCACCTTATGTTCAGAGTCTCTCGCGCTAAACACCCCCCCCAGGTTATGTTTTAGCCAAAAGCGAAAGTGACGCAATGCGTCGTTGCTTGTGTTTGTGCGTATGTGATCACGTGATTATCCCCGTTGCAGCAAGCTCCAGAAAGAAGATGTATGCGTTTCTAGCTGCTGGTGTTCCTGCCCTCTCTTGTGTGCTGCTACGGAGGGTCTCAGCTCCTGACGTCTGGGCCCCTTCCGCGGCTTACCACAAGAAGGTATTGCTGTTTTTGGAATAAATTACTCAAGGAAACTTCAATTAGGAGCGTAGATTTCTTAGTCCCGTGTTGCCCTTGACAGGGAGGTTGTGGTGCAGGTCCAGCTCTGGAAACTCCGTTTTTTTCCGCTGAATGTGCATAAAGTTACAACACAGCGGTGCTGACTCTGGAAAGACACCACACGGTTCAAGACGCCACCTTTCGGCTTGCCGTTTGATGGGCGGGGTGGCTTCCATTGCAGTCTGCAGGAGCCGTAGTTGTTAAGTGTTTGCGCCGACCATTTAAAACTTCTTTACTATGAGGCTCAGAGCTGTTGGGTGTATCGTAGACCTTCCTCTCCGGGCCGCCCACTTACATCCCTGCTTGGTATATATTATAGTTATAAAATCGTTCTTTGGCTAGTTACGGTAAGTTATTCGTTTCACAAAACGCATGCTTAATCACCGGTTATATCAAATCTGTTCTCCGTTATGCTGAATTTGGCAGAGCTGTTCTACACCGCAGACACCGGAACAAAACGTACATTAAGTAAATAGGAGCCGTCATTCGGGTTATTGTAATCCGAGGTTAGTGCAGCAGAAAGTTGTGCAGTGTTTGGTGTGTAGCACTTTGGTGGCTTTTGAGTGAGGGTCTGCTGGTCTCAGTTCAGTTCTCCTGTTGCAGGTTTCCTTTTTGATTGAAAACAGCTGAGCGTTTGGCACTCTTATAGAAGGATGTCCTGAGGGACAAAGGCTTTAATGAAGTTGCACTTAGTCTTCGTTCAAGGTACCTCGTGTTCAATACACTTGTCATTCGCAAGCATAGCTCGACTGACTACTGTACATTGCAAATTTCTCCAAAGTGCTTTGCACTTCGTAATTAACCATATGAATTGCAGGCTGCACGTTGCCAGCCAGTGCAATCAAAGGGTGGCAGCCCTGTGGTCCTCGCACAGTGTGACTTGCAAAGCCATGACCAGATGCTTGGCTACTGCTTGCGAAAGCATGGAATTATTACTGCCTTCCTCGGGCTTCCGCTAACCATTCACAGAGTGCAAGCTGTCCTTACTTGACTGCCTGTACTGTGCGTGTGCAGTCTGGGCGTTCGGGAGGAGCTGACAATAGTGCCTGGAGTGACTGCAGAACTCCCCCATGTAACATTCACAGTGTGACCCCTGACCTTTAATGGAATACGGGTAGCGATGCAGGCATATTCCAAGTGCTGTATTTGAGTTCTGTCTTTGGTGCAGGCCTCCATACCAGCAGTTGCTAATTCTCGCAGCGTATCTCAAGCAGAGCCCCGTCCCATCAGTATTAATGAGGTGGGTGGTTTTCGACCTTCTGAAAAGTTCCTTTTCACTGTGAGAAGCTTTGAGACTCTTTGAGCCTTCGCGCAGCATAAAGCAAAATATTTTTTATTTATTTAATAAAGTTTTATATAGCGCTAGCTAGACCCGTGGGTATCAGAGCGCTTTACATACACAAAGGAAAGAAAAACAAGCATTGGCAAAGCCAATAGGTCTCGCCTTTGGGACCTTATAAGTGTTTAGTTATCTAGCACAATATCCTTGGTGCAACAACATCAACTGTTGCATGGCTAAACACTTATAAGGTCCCAAAGGCGAGACCTATTGGCTATGCCAATGCTTGTTTTTATATATCGAGGATTTGATCAGGAGTTTTGAGAATGTGTACCTAAGTATCTGTCTACTTAAGGTATCTGAGGGTCTCTGAGCAATTGCATTTGACATGCTATGTTCCCTTAATAAGCTTTTTATTAGGCTGGGATTTTAGGCGATGTTTGTTTTTATCTGTTTTTATTCTAAATGTGTTGTCTGTTATTTCTCTTTAATTGAATATGTACTGTATGCTCACTTTTATGATTTTTATTCAAAATTGATTAACGTTATTGATTGATTTATTGATTGATTTTCTTTTAGGTCTGTCTCCTTTGAGAAAGATTGGAACTGTTCTTCATGTTATTATTTATGGAAAAATACAAGAGAGTGTAGCTAATTCAGCGAAAGAAGCTACTGTGCTAATTAGGGAAACAAACAAAGAGGTGTTACCACATATTATATCTGAAATAGACATGAGCTTTCAAACTTTATCTAAACACATATACACTTTCTCCTCAATCACTTCTTCTTCTTTAAATATACCTAAGAAATGTGTAAACAAAGTACAGCAGGAGCAACTTCAAACATGTGCAGTAGCACAATTGCGCTGGGTATTACAAACACTTAAATTACATATGTGCCTTGGCATCTTCTCAACCAAACTGCACCATTGAACCGTATAATCTTACTGCACAAGAGCAATATTTCTAGGCCTGGGTGTGAGATTCCGCTCTGCTCGTGGAGTTTGCGAAGTTTTTCCCACTTCACGCTCTGTGTAGTGCACGGAGTACCGAAAAACTTTGCAGAGTGGAATTTCTTTCTTTCTCAGAAAATTTTACTCCATACCACCTCCCGGCAAGATTTCTCAATGCGGGCGGTCGCTGATGGCCCTCACAGCTCACATTGAGAAACCTTCCGTTCGCGTTAAGGAAACTGCAGCTTAGTAGAACATTTACTCAAGCGGCAAAAAAGCAGCGCCCTCTTGCACGGAGCATGTTGCCGTCCGCACTGATTTTACAGCGTGGGACACTAAAAATCAGCACAAACGGCGCAACGCAGCGCACTCCGCCGCTTGCGGAACTCTACATATCGCAGCAGAGTTTTACTTGGAACTCCGCGACCTCCGCCAAAGGCAAAAGTATTACTTGAGGATGTAAAGCATAATAAAATCTCCTCCAATTCAACAGACAGATAAACAGTACACTCTCTCCAGCATGCGATCCACATTTACAGACACAGTAAAATGTTATTGAGTTAAGTTGTACCCTTCTCTAGTGAGGGCTTCTGATGTCTTTCTGTCCCCAAACCTAATACTCAAAAGGTGTGCCTTGAAACATTTATGGTATTAGCAATTTTAATACTAAAACAAGTTCCTTTAAGCTCTGCAGCAGAAACGTTCAACCTTCAGACAGCACATTCTGCAACAGAAATAAAGCATCTTTGAATTTCAACTCACTTTGCTCATCTGCTTTATGCTATATTTCATGCTGCCAATTCAACTGGCACTGTGCATATTTGCAAGACAGTTGGCTCTGCCCTGTTGACTTGCTTTATGACTGTATTTGGAACTATACCTGCATTTATAGGTTTGCTGTTTTTGAACTTGTTCAGCGGTATTTCAATAACTTTAATTATTGCAGGTGCTGTTCTACTCATATTACTTCTAAGTCAATGAGTACAAATGTGAGGTTTTATTCTCAGCAGCACTGATGCCGTGCTACAGCTTTCAACTTGTCAGTAGACTTGCTGTCTAGCACGAGTGAGCACTGGACTTTGAGCATTCAAAAACCTCTACCACTCACAGTGAGACTTCTCTTTCAATGTCACAGTTGTTTTTACACTATTCTTTCTGAAGCAACAAGCTTTGCTACCTGTGGATTGTTGGGAGATGATTCAACCAATAGTGCTACATTGTTGATATGGTGGGGCTCTGTAGTTGTCCATCATCAAGTCTGCTGCATAAGGATCCCCATTGCTATTGTCACATGTGCCACATCCATGTGTGAGAGCTACATTATCTCCATCTTCAAATGCATCTAGCTCTTGCAGTATCTATTGCGGCTTCTGCACCATCATCTATGATGCCACGTCTGATACCATCTTCTCCAGTACTATCGTGAACTTCACTTTTCAGTAATCTGTTTGCAACTTTAGCATCTTCAGTGACAACTCCAAGGCTACCAACTTCTCTTGTATCTCTGGATTCTTCAAATGGTAGCGTGATTATTTCTGTCATCATTGCCTCCGTGTTTTGAATCTGCATTAGACACTTCATATGTTACACCAAGTTCAGATTAAACAAACTCAGTTAAATATGAGAAGAGTGATCAGGTGCTGCTGCTGCTAGTCCTCTTATAGCCAACTTTATAAGCTTTTGTCTTTTTAGTCCTTTTTTGGATCTCCTTTTTGCATCATGCTCCATAGTCAAATTAGGCTTAAGGCAGTTGGCTAGCTTGAGAAATTATCAACACACATTGAAATATATACAGATTTGTTATGTTATATGCATTTGGAAGATGCACTATCAACTGCAAGGGTACCATGGCGCTGAGCAGTTCTGTGTGCCTAGGCTTGCCTATGGTAGGATGGTTAATTGAAAAGCCAAGTCTTCAGCTTCTTTTGCAATTCAAGAAGAGAGGAGAGGAGGAGGCTCTGATGTGGGGTGGAAGGTCATTCCATGCTTTAGGAGTGATGTAAGAGAATGCATGTCCTCCTGATCTGATTCTGTGTATGTGTGTGATGTGTGTGAGTAGAGGTCCAGCGGGGCAGATGTGTCTGGGTGGTGAGTGGCAGGAGATGCGACTGTTCAGGTTGATGGGGCCAGAGTTGTGTAGTGCCTTGAATGTGTGTGCCAGGAGTTTGAATTGAGCGGGTTTGTGTATCGAGAGCCAGTGTAGTTCCAGAGGTGTGGTGTGATGTGAATTCTGCGTGGGAGGTTGAGGATGAGTCTGGCTGCCGAGTTCTGAATGGTCTGTAGTCTTCTAGTGAGTTGCTTGCTGATCCCAGCATAGAGGGTGTTCCCATAGTCCAACTTTCTGGTTACTAGGGCGAGTGGGAGTTTTTCTAGTGTTCCTTCGGAGCCATTTGAAGATCTTCCTCAGCATCTTCCGGGCGTAGAAGTAGGATGCAGTGATTGAGTTGACTTGTGTGGTTAAGTCCATTTTGCTTTTGATAATTATTCTGAGGTTCCTGGCATGAATTCTGGGTATGGGTCTGAGTTCGGCAAGCTACCAGTTGGAAAACCATGGTGAACTGTTCTTGACAAAGATCATCACTACTTCTGTCGTCTTGGTGTTGAGCTTGAGACAATTAGCTTTCATCCAGTTAGCGACTTCAGTCATGCAGGCAGAAACCTTTTTCTTGTGCTGGGGGCTTGTATAAATTCCATGTCGTTTGCACAGGAGAGGATGTTCATATTGTGTGCGTGAAAGATGTTGGCCAGAAGGATCATGTACACGTTGAAGTGGGCAGGGCTGAGTGATGAACCTTGAGGCACTGTGCAGATGATTTTGCAGGCTTCCGGAGAGTAAGGTTCCATTCTGACAGCTTGTGTTCTATCTGTTAAGAAGGAGCAGATCCAGTGGAGAGCGGGTTCTTGGATGCCAATCTCATGCAGGCACCTGAGGAGGATGGGATGTGAGGCCATGCCAAATGCTGCAGAGAGGTCCAAGAGAATGAAGGCTGGTGTGTCTTGTCTGTCAAGAATCTTGCGGATGTTGTCTGTGGTGGCGATGAGTGCTGCTTTCTTTTACTGTTGTTGGACCTGAATCCAGATTGTGTTGCATCGAGGAGCTGGTGGTTGCTGAGGTGGATGGTGATGCGTTGGTTGATTAGTTTCTCTAAGACGTTTGCCGGGTATGGTAGGTGAGAGATGGGCCTTTAGTTGTAAAGCATGGCTTGGTCAGTGGATGGTTTCTTGAGCTGGGGCATAATGGTGGAATGTTTCCAGGTGTCCTGGAATATGGCTTAGTCGATTGGCCAGAGTCCTTTAGTGATGACATGCTTGGGGCAAGGGTCAGATGTGATGGTATTCATTATAGCAGCAATTTAGACGGTGGTGATGGCAGGCCACGAGGTCAGGGTTCGTTCATCTGCCGTAATTGGAAGTAGAGCTGTGATGGTAGCGGGGTCTGGTTGAGGGTCATAAATTGCGCATATGAAGGTGATTTTGTTACAGAAGAATTCAGAGAGCTTGTTACAAAGGTCTTGTGAGAAGAGTGATGTTGCTGGAGGTGGCAGGAGGGTAGGTGAAATCTTTGATGATGGCGAAGATTTCCTTGCTGTTGTTAGTGCTTGAGCTGATGCGATCAGCAGGAGCTGTACTCTTGGTGTTTCATATCTGCTGGTGGTAGCGTCTTAGGGCTGATTTGAAGTTCTTTTATCTGTGCTGTATTGAATTTATTTTCATTTGCACTCCAGTTTCTTGCAGTGGCATTTTGTCAGCCTGAGTTCCTCTGTGTACCAGCTGGGCTATGGTCGGGCTCTTGCCATTGGGATGCGCTTGAGGGGAGCTAAGGTGTCAGTGTATGCGATGACCTAACTGTTGAAGTTTTTGATGGCTTTCAGCAAGTCACTGGTATGCTTGGATGGGTGTTTGGAGAGGATGGAAGCCCACTACTCTTCTAAGATGCTTTTCCAGCTGCAGCAAGCATTGTCATAACAAATGTTTTGGTTTTGGTATTCTCAGGGCCAACCACCATTTCATGAATTTCTTTTAATTAGTTGACAGGTCAAGACTATCCATAAAATCTGAGAAAACATCTAAAAGACACTGAAGGCCCCTTGCTGTATGGGCAAGCAGAACGGCATCGTCTGCGTACAAGAGGGCATGTAAAGATCTACTTCCCACACTTGGAACATCCAGCCGGTGGTCAGAAAGCACCTCTTCAAGATGATTAATATACAAAATAAAAAGAAAAGGAGCCAAAATACATTTTTGAAGGCCCACTCTTTTCAAATTAAAATGCTGGATGCATTCCCCATTGAGCCAGATCTTATTGATGCCATTAAGACATTATGTAAATCTCTCAAAAAGGCAACAAGTGCAGGTTTGACCCCAATGGACCCAGCTCGGCCCAAAGCTTAGTTTTATTAGCCCTGGCAGATGCAGAGATGAAGTCCATGAAGGCCAAATGCACAGATCACCCCTTTCCTTTTGTGTATTTAGAAATAAGCAAAAGTAAATTGAGGTTTTGCTTCACCGTGCCCCACCCGATCTGAATCCATATTGGATGTCAGGCAAGATGTTATGCTCATTTGCCCAACAAGTGAGACATTCCAGAATCACCTGATCAATTATTTAGACTTCTGAGTTCACTAAGGAAATTGGTCTAAAGCAGGCAGGGTTAGATCTATCTCCCTTTCAAAATATAGGCATGATAACACAACGGTGCCAACCAGTGGGTAAAGAGCCACAAATGGCTGCATTTATATGCTGAGTCAGGATAGATGCCCAGAGATCCACTAGAGACTCGAACAGGTCACAAGGAACCCTGTCCAGTCCAGGCGCCTTTTCTAATAGTAGAGATATAATGGCTTCCCTGACTTCTTCCTACTGCATTTCAACCTTGTAGCTGCCTGCACCTCTGTGATAGAATAATCAGCCCCTCAAAATCATAAGAGGTTGAAAAATGATCAATCCAAGACTGCTCAGGGACTGTGGATGCCTGGACTGCAGCCTGTTCTGTGCTGTGGGTGGTTGGCAACCCTCCAGAATGCGGCGCTATCCCACAATTAGCTACCCATATGGATGCTCTCACACATTTCATTTTTAACTTATTCTTCTTGTCCCTCAGCACCATGAGGTAAGTAGGCCTAGCCTTTGTTACCTAAAGTCTATTGTGGGGTTTCATTTCAAGAGCCACCAACAGCCCTTTATGGGCTCTTGAACAATGCTTATCAAACCACCTACAATAAGGAGGTGAAGAAACTACTCCTGTTTTAGTAAGGGCATTCTTGGTGTAGCCACACTATGAATCAAATGCTGGAAGAATACAAACATCCGAAGCATCAGCATTTAGACAAGTACGGACGTCCGACAGACAGGAAGACAGCATGTTAAAGTTAAAAACCTCTGGGATGATCCTGGCCCATTTCACTCTTTGGCCTTGATCCTTGGTAGTGACAGGGTAGGTGTACACATGGCTGGGACCCATCCTCTTTGAGCCTCACATAAAGGTGGCCAAAAGGGGATTGTGGTCACTAAAGATATCCCAATCAATGCTAAAATGTATCAATGAGGAAAATGAGCCAGCTGAAAAAATATACAATCAATTATGGATCCTGCACCCAAACCTTTAAAAGTAGGTGTTCTCTCTTCAGCAATAGCATCTCTCTTGTTGAATAGATTAACCAGGTTAAAATCAGAATATTTAGCAAATCACCCTGTACAGTATGCTTAGAGTGCACTTGGTCACTAGTAACACACTCCAAATCTTGCGTATCATATAAATAACAATCCAGGCATGAGTGTATGCATATTTTGGTGACATGACTCCTCCATTTTAAGCAATTTATGACAAATTAAATGTATCGTTGTGAGACAGTGGATCATTAGTTGAGGTGGATGGTAGTCCATCACAAGTAATGATGCCACTATTCTTATTAAGTCCAGTAATGGTTCCATTAATTTAAACCCAAGTTCTACTCCTTGCTAGCTGTAGCAGATAGCAGACAGGCTTATCGTGAGAAAATGTCTAAAGTATTTAGAAGTACCAAAACAATGAAAAAGTAAACAATACAACACAATAATAATCCCACTCCAATTTATTAAATAGAGAATAATTTAATGAGCAAAATGACAAAAATCCAATACGGGGAACAAGAAAATACGAATGTTTAAAGCTTTAAATGAAAATAGCGCGAAGAAGCGTTGATCTGCAACTGTGGTCTTGAGGTTGTGCTTGACAGGGACCTGGGCACGATTTAAGGTCAACCTCGATGGAGGGCGGGTCTGAATCAGAAACCAGAGGACAGATTTACTTACATTTTGCTTTGGGGTTGTGTCACCTTTTTGAGGCACCCCTGATGCAAAACATATTTCAGAATTTACTAAGCCACACAAAGCCCAATTTGCATGGCTTTGCAAAAACCAAAATAGGGCAAGGCAATGCATAGCCTGCCTTGCAATGCATTCCATCGGGGAAGGATTGCATGTGTGGGGCATGTTTCCAATCATGTATTTTGATGTAAACCCATACAAACCCATATTTACTAAAGCCAGTGAACATGGATTTATGCCAAAATTCTTCGCCCACCAAGGCTGGTGTAATGAGAAGAAATTTATTTATTTCTCCTTGTTACTTCTTCTTCGTGTGCTGCATTCTGTAACTCACATACAAACATGAATAAGCCTCTAAGAATAGCTTCTGTACAGGAAGGTATCTCTTCCTGCACAAAAACTATTCTGGCCACAATGCAGGCACCTTTGCGTTATGACACAAGGATGCCTGCTTTGGTGCTAGCCAGCAGAAATGCGTCAGCGCTATGAGAGAGCAGAAATGTGCCATATCTTAGTAACATTTCTGCTCTCTTCATTTGACGCAACGCAGTGCAGCAAAGTCTCTTGCTGCATTGTGTTGTGTTGCATCAAAGCTTAGTAAATCTGGGTCTTAGTCTCTGAAATAAAAGTCAAAAGTCCTCAGCGGGAAAAGACAGCAAGCTGTGGCTCAGAAGGGCTCCACGAGGCTGGGTAGCTGTTGGACAAAGTCCGGGTGAAGCTGTTGACTTTTGATGGGAAAACTCAGAGCAGGAGAAATTCAAAATTTGCACCCAAGCAAAGACTCTCACCAGACGCACACTTTTGCCACCTTCACATGTTGAAGAATTCTGCATTTGGACTTAGCCAGTTTTTTTTAGCTGACATTCCTCCAGTGAGGAAAGGCTGCAAGTTGTAGCTGAACAGGGCTTCCTGAGGCCGGATACCTTCTCTGCGATGTCCCGATGAAAAGGATTTCTTGTTACAGAAAAACTCAGAACCGGAGCTACCTGAATCTTTGGCACAATGGCAACAAACCTTCGTCAAATAGACTCAGCAGGTTTGTCCCAGTCCTCTGAATGCCTATGGAGACTAAAAGTCACAGGATGTTAGGAGGAGTACCTGTTGACACAGCCAAAGTTTCTAGGAACCTCAGGTAGAGCTCTTGAAGGTCAAGACGCACTCTAGCTGAAGCTACAAGCATGGTTCAGGGCATCTCCAATTAGAACTGGTTCCCTGGGCTCATCATAAAAGGGCTTCTAGCAGCTTGTTGTGTTCCTCTGGCTTAATATGAGGTCAGCCAAGTGAACCTGAGAGTCAGCTTCTTTATCGTGGGAACAAATGGGAGCAGGTCCTGCCTTTCAGGTCGCCTCACAGATCTCAACTGAAGGTTCAATTATTTTTCTGTCTTCCACAGGTCCAGTAGTGTTCTGAAGAGGGTGTCCAGTTGTGCCAATGTTATGCTGGGCACTAGCCTGTGAGTGGGGCTGACACCTGCCCCCTCCCTAACCTATAGGACAAATGCTCCCGGGGTAACCCTACCCACTTTTCCAGCAGTTACTATGCACCCCACTGCAAGCAATCACACAGTGCCCCTTTCTACCTAAAACCAAGATGGCACAAACATTCTTTCCCTGTGCAGAGCTCCTGTACCCACCCTACAGGTGTGGCCAGGGAAATGAGCAACCCATTCTCTATGGTCACTCAAAACCAGTTCTGGGGCAGCTCCTCTCCCACTAGGACTGGTGCCTGGCTGACTAGAGAAACAAAGAAAGGGGTAGTCCAAGGCGGTAGCTACATCTGTCTGTGATAAGGTAAGTCTTTTTGAAGTTAATTATGTTCCTGGACATGTCTTTGTGAAGTTAATTAAGTTCCTGGACACTGCCAAGATGGTCATGCTGTCAGAGTAAAATAACAACTCCCCACATCTAAGAGCTTTGTCTCAGTTCTGGCAGCAAGCTCACACCTAATCCAGTGGCCTATTCAACTCCTGGGTGGCAGTTGGAAGCTCATGTAAATGGGCTTCTAGAGGCTTTGGGCAGGGAACAGGCACCTTTCTAAAAGTGCTTGTTCTAAAATATGTGTTACAAATCTGACTTTACCAGTGAATTGGGCTTTGTTGGACTTGGCCCTTTTTGCAGGGTCATCCCTGAACTTTTTGCCTTCCTCCTAGCCTTTTGTCTGACATGGTGTTGGTGGTTCTAGGACTCTGGGCACTTTAGCACTGCTGTCCAGTCTAAAGTGCGTGTGCTCTCTGTGGTAAACATGGTAAGATTGGTCTACACCTGTTTGGCATATTTAATTTACCTGTCAGTCCCTTGTAAAGTGGTATCTCAGATACCTGGGGCCGGTAAATTAAATGCTACTGGTGGGCTTGCAGCGCTGATTGCGCCACCCACCAAAGTAGCCTTTCAAACCTGTCTCAGGCCTCTGCCATTGCAGGGCCTGTGCGCGCAGTGTTACTGCCGCTGTGACATGACACCTAAAATGTGTGCCATGTCTGTGACCCCCCTTTTACTGCATGTCAGTCACCCCTAAGGTAGGCCCTAGCTAGCCCTATGGGCAGGGTGCCTTGTAGGTAAAAGGTAGGACATGTACCATTAGTGTGTGACATGTCCTGGTAGTGACAAACAGCCATTTTGGTTTCTCACTGCTATGGGGCTGCCCTCCTATAGGAATGCATTGGGGATTCCCTGATAATTGTTTTAGTGGTAATTCCTGATATGAGTGGAGCAGCCTGGTCAAGTTTGGTATGGTTGGAATAGTAATAATAAATGCTGCGCAATGGTGTGCGCAGATTTATTATTGCTATTTTAGAAATGCCACTTCTAGAAGTTGGCATTTCTGTGTGCTATGTGTCAGCCTGCCTGATGTGGATTGCATGTCTGGCTTTGGAGTGACAGGGGGTGGTGATGTGTGCGTGGCTCCAGGGAGGGCAGGGTGAGTCAGCGCTAGGCTGAATGTTAGAACTGCATTTGGAGTAGTGGGAGGAGTAGTCCCCTGACCCTGAATAGGTCTGTGCCTGCCTAGGTGAATGCTGGCTCCGCCCCCCTGTGGTGTGTCTGATGACAGAGCCCCCATCTGACAATAGGGAAGAGGAGCCCTGTAAACAGAGTGCTCCAAAACCCCCCAGAACCAGCTCAGGCTGGTTCCCCCAAGCCCTGTGCCAAGGGCAGACAAAGGAAAAGGTACTATAAATATTGGGGCTGTGACCCCATGAAAATGTTGTGCTTTTTGTGCTTCCTTGTGACTTGCTGCTGCTGGGCACCAGGAGGAACCACCACGAGGGACTGCCTCCCTCTGGAGGGCCCTGTGAGCTGGCCTGCCTGGGCCCAGCCTTTGCCCTGGAACTGTGGGGGCCTTAGCGCCTCGTGGGCGCTCTATTTACTTTTCCATGAGAGTGCTGGGGCTTCGCAGCGCTGAGCTGCGCCCTTTAGAGTGAATCCCGAGTGGGGATTCCCCTGCATTGAGGCCTGGGAAGCGGGAGCCCACCCCGCTGTTTTGTGCTTCTGAAAGCGGGAGCCTACCCCGCTGTTGATCCCTCCTTTTTAGCGGGAGCCCACCCCGCATTTATGCCGATTTAAAAGTAGGCCTGGGCGTAGTTCGCTGAGTTTTGCCACGCGGAACTCCGCGAAGTTACAAAAAAACCTCCGCGAAGTTACGCGAGTGGCGGAGTGCAGTGCGAACTGCAGTTTGTGCTGGTATTCCTGCCACTCGCGGCAGCTCGCGCTCGCGAACTTACCGATCGTTTCCCAGCCGCAGAGAGAGCAACCGCCGAAAAACTTAAGTCAGGCGCCCGTGCCTGACGGTGGGCGGGGCCTGCTTGGAGTCCGAGAGCCTCGCAGGCTCCAAGTCCACTCCCATTCTGCCCTGAAGTGGAAGTGCGGCAAAGGGGCAGCCGGTTGCACAACGGGGGCTCTCGCGAACTACGAGGAGAGCCTTGAGTGTTGGCCAACCTGGAAGAGTTGGGAGGAGAGCCTCCCCAGGCTGAGGAAATGGGAGAGACTGCGCTGGGCGGACTCGCCGGAGACTTTGCTCCGGGTCCTACCGCAGCGGCCCTTCGCTGACCAGCTGAGGAGCAGCCGGTATTTTCCTACACCCGGGCCACAGTGGTGAAAGGCCCCACAGTCCTCACCTTGGGCAGCTGCACTGCTAGATCGCGGGTAGCTGCGGGTGAAGAACGGGAGGATTGGAGCTGTGGCTCCCTCTATATTTTCTTTGTGGCCGCACAGGAGACACTGAAAGAGCTCCGGTAAAGGGGGCTCACGAGGCACGGTTAGTCCCAGGCCTAATTTCCAGCTGCACCGTGAGAGAGAGCAGGCAGCTGCAACATGGGGGCATTTTGTTTTCATAGTAAGTAAGGGGTGAGAAGCACCCCACGCCCCCAGCGCATTGAACACCGTGGTTTTGGCTGCATTGGCATCAAAAGGGCAAGTGGAAGGCCCCAGTACAAGCCCTGACATTTTGGACAAAGGGCATTTGAGCCCCACAGAAGGCCAGTTGGCCTGGGTTCAGCTTTATGGTGTTGACAGGGCGCAAGGCCCAAAGGTGATATATGCACCTGGGGAGTGTCACTAAGGTGCCCTCCTAATTGTGTTATTGCATAATATGTTTATGCTTATGATGCCTATTGCATAATGTGTTTATGCCTACAGAGGTTGCGTAATGTGGTTTATTCCTAATATGTTTTATGCCTAAGGTGATGCAGACATAATGCGTTTATGTCGCCCATGCTAATGCTGAGTACAGTATTCTGACAGTAGTTACTGGTTGTGTTTTACATTTGCTACTAGTGCTTTCTAAAGGTTCTGACAGTGGCCCGATTGGCCCTGTCCTGTATATAGTCCCCTGTGAATATTGCCTCGTGCCAGTTGGCACAGTGTATATGTGTGGTTATGATCTAATGTGTTTATGATAATACAAAGGCTATTTTTTATATAACCTTGTGTGGAGTCTCTTTTGTAGTGTGCCTAGTGTGTTGCTGCTGTGTGTGTGTGTTGTACAAACGCTTTACACATTGCCTCTGGGATAAGCCTGACTGCTCGTGCCAAGCTACCAAGGGGGTGAGCAGGGGTTATCTTCAGCGTGTAACTCCCTTGCCCTGACTAGAGTGGTGGTTTCTGCCTGGCTTAGGTGCATGCCCTAGCCAACCAAAAATCCCATTTCTAACATTGGTTGTCAGCGGTGAGGATAGGACTTGCGTTTGCGCAATACCACAGCGACAACTGGCTGCACTACAAACTCTGCATTTAGATAATCACAGGTTTAGGGATTATTTTTCCTGATTTAATTTTTCTCCTTAAAAGTGTCATTTTTGAATTGTGTATTCCTGCTTCAGCTCAGACACCTAGGTCTCCCGTGTTGCACCTGTGTATTTGGTGCCTTGCCAAAATGGAATCTACCTTTCAGCTTCAGGACCTGTTCAGATACAGTATGTTGGAGTTGGGGGGGTTCTGTGAGGAGAGATTCGTAGAAGTTAGTGGGTCAGAGACCCAGCCAGAGCTTCAGGAAACTCTACTCCAGTGGCAGGCTAACGAATGGGCATGGGAGGACTATGAGAGGAAGAGTGCCCAGGCCGCACACCAAGACGGCGGTGGGTCTGAGGGTGGCCCTGAAGAGTCTGAAGAGGAGGAAGAAAATGACAGGGCAGGGACGCCAGTAGAGAGTGAGGACTCCATAGATAGGGAGTCCCTTGCTGGGTCCAGTGCCAGGGGCAGTGCCCCATCCCTTTCCCTATCCCCAGAGGAGTGGGTAGATAGGAGGGAAGAAAGGGGGCATCAGCTGGCGTTGGAAAGGCTCAGGTTGGAGCTAGTGCAGCTGGGTGTGGAGGAGAAAAAGCTAGAGACTGAGAGGGTCTGAGCGCAGGAGAGGATGGCGGAGGCAGAGAGGGCCTCCGCCAGGGAGAAACTAGCTCTGGAGGGTAGATTATCCCCTGAGTGCAGTTTTAGTTTTCTGGATTCACCAGTGAGGGTGGGGTCCAGTGGTGGCAGCAATATGGAGTCCAGTGCAGGAAGTCGCACTCCCAGATCCCAGAGTATGGTGCCTGGTTCCCAGGAAGAGGGGTACAGGTTGAGGTTCAGGGGCAGTAGAAAACTGTCTCACCAGTCTTGGTGGGAGTTTGTGGATGTGTGTTGTGATGCACTGGAGGATTGGGTGATGGGTAGCACGGTAAATGATTTTGAAGGGCTGTTCAATCTGGTTGTCAGAGAGCACATGTTCAGTAATTGTTTTCCGAGGTTGCGCCAACACCTGTTGGAGTGTGAGTTCTCTGATCCCAGGGAGCTTGCACGGGAGCAGACCTCTGGGTGGTTACCAGAGGTTCTGAAGAGGCATTGGGGAGTGACCCTAAGAGGAGTGGCTCAGGTATCTTCCAGCCCAGAGTGGTGGGAGAGGTTCAGAGTAGCCCAGCTAGGTCCAGTTGTAGTGGGAAGGTTGTAAGGCCTCACGTCCTGTCTTCGAGGAGAAGGAGAGAGACTGGGATGTGTCCCGATAGTGCCCAACCTCAGTCTCAGGGCCTGGATGGTTCCTTAAGGGAACACCAGGTAGGGAGCCTAAGCTGTACTAGTAGTCCAGTTGAGGGGGATCTCCTAGTGTCAGGAGAACGTGGAATGTCTGTAAGCAGACCTCCATCAGTTCTGGTGTCTGGCAGTGCCACTCCTAAGTGGAGGGTGTCGAAGTCCAGATTGAGGGGTGAGAGGGGGAGAGAGTCCCCAGTGGAAGAACCAGTGGGTCAGGGGCCAGCCAGAAGGGCTGAGTCTCCTAGGAGTGTCCATCGTGACACCACTTCTGTCCTGGGGGATCTTCACGCACTGTCAGATGGACAGGGGTCGGGAGATCAGAGCCAGGCAGACTGTCACACAACACATGAGTTATGTGTTACCCTCGGGGGGCATGGGTGCTCCCAAGGAAGTCCTGGTGCGCAGGGCAAGTGTTCAACTGCAGGGTTTAATCCCTGGGTTGGGAGGCCAGGTTCAGGTTCTGCCTGACCGGGAGGGAAGGACATCTGTAATCAGTGTTCCTACCATTTTGGCGTCTGGGGGTACCATTCCAGTTGGGAGGGTGCAGAACTCTGGAAGGGGGTGCAGAGGGAGGGAGTCCTCGCCTCTCACCCCGGTGCAACCTGAAGGTTTAGACCCTAGGTTGGGAGACCAGTTGCTGGAGAGAGGTCCTGAACTGGTGGGAGAAGTGTGTTCTGAGGTTGCCTCTCATAGGAGGAGAGTGCGGAACCCCAGAAGGAGAGGTAAGGGGAGGAGAGCCTCGCCCCAGACCTCTGGTCAACCTGAGGGTGCGGACCCTAGGTTGGAGGATCAGTGGCAGGTTAGAACTGCACTGATGAGAGGTAGAGTGGAGAATGGATACTATGTACCAGGGGTTACTGCCCCCCACTCTGTGGATTGGCAAGGAGCAGAGACATCTAGATGGCCTAGGGCCTGGTCCTGGCCGCGGACAACTAGGGAGAACCAGTGGGGTAGCCTAGTTGGTCCTGGGAGCTCTGACAGAGGGAACCACATGGGTTCAGAGTGGCGTAGAACTGGAAGGTGTCCCTGCAGTTGTGGGCCCGCGTCCGTGTTCTATCGCCCAAAGCAGGGAAGCCCATCAAGGTGGTGATGGGTCTACCCTGCGTTTTGGCTGGAAGGGGGTTGTGTTGGACTTGGCACTTTTTGCAGGGTCATCCCTGAACTTTTTGCCTTCCTCCTAGCCTTTTGTCTGACATGGTGTTGGTGGTTCTAGGACTCTGGGCACTTTAACACTGCTGTCCAGTGTAAAGTGCGTGTGCTCTCTGTGGTAAACATGGTAAGATTGGTCTACACCTGTTTGGCATATTTAATTTACCTGTCAGTCCCTTGTAAAGTGGTATCTCAGATACCCGGGGCCGGTAAATTAAATGCTACTGGTGGGCTTGCAGCGCTGATTGCGCCACCCACCAAAGTAGCCTTTCAAACCTGTCTCAGGCCTCTGCCATTGCAGGGCCTGTGCGCGCAGTGTTACTGCCGCAGTGACGTGACACCTAAAATGTGTGCCATGTCTGTGACCCCCCTTTTACTGCATGTCAGTCACACTTAAGGTAGGCCCTAGCTAGCCCTATGGGCAGGGTGCCTTGTAGGTAAAAGGTAGGACATGTACCTTAAGTGTGTGACATGTCCTGGTAGTGACAAACAGCCATTTTGGTTTCTCACTGCTATGGGGCTGCCCTTTTCATAGGAATGCATTGGGGATTCCCTGATAAGTGTTTCAGTGGTAATTCCTGATATGAGTGGAGCAGCGTGGTCAAGTTTGGTATGGTTGAAATAGTAATAATAAATGCTGCGCAATGGTGTGCGCAGATTTATTATCACTATTTTAGAAATGCCACTTCTAGAAGTTGGCATTTCTGTGTGGTTTGTGTCTGCCTGCCTGATGTGGATTGCATGTCTGGCTTTGGAGTGATAGGGGGTGGTGAGGTGTGTGTGGCTCCAGGGAGGGCAGGGTGAGTCAGCGCTAGGCTGAATGTGAGATCTGCCTTTGGAGTAGTGGGATGAGTATTCCCTTGACCCTGAATAGGTCTGTGCCTGCCTAGGTGAATGCTGCCTCCGCCCCCCTGTGGTGTGTCTGATGACAGAGCCCCCACCTGACAATAGGGAAGAGGAGCCCTGTAAAAAGAGTGCTCCAAAACCCCCCAGAACCAGCTCAGGCTGGTTCCACCAAGCTCTGTGCCAAGGGCAGACAAAGGAAAAGGTACTATAATGATTGGGGCTGTGACTCCATGAAAATGTTGTGCTTTTTGAGCTTCCTTGTGACTTGCTGCTTCTGGGCCCCAGGAGGAACCACCACGAGGGACTGCCTCCCTGCTGGAGGGCCCTGTGAGCTGGCCTGCCTGGGCCCAGCCTTTGCCCTGGAACTGTGGGGGCCTTAGCGCCTCGTGGGCGCTCTATTTACTTTTCTATGAGAGTGCTGGGGCTTCGCAGCGCTGAGCTGTGCCGTTTAGAGGGAATCCCGACGTGGGGATTCCCCCGCATTGAGGCCTGGGAAGCGGGAGCCCACCCCGCTGTTTTGTGCTTCGGAAAGCGGGAGCCTACCCCGCTGTTGATGCCTCCTTTATAGCGGGAGCCCACCCCGCATTTATGCCGATTTAAAAGCGGGAGCCTACCCCGCTGTATTTGCACTCCTTGAGAAGCGGGAGCCCACTCCGCATTTCCCAGCCGCAGAGAGAGCAACTGCCGAAAAACAGAAGTCAGGCGCCCCTGCCAGACGGTGGGCGGGGCCTGCTGGGAGTCTGAGAGCCTCGCGGGCTCCATTCCCGCTCCCCTTCTGCCCTGAAGTGAAAGTCCGGCAAAGGGGCAGCCGGTTGCACAACGGGGGCTCTCGTGAACTACGAGGAGAGCCCGGAGTGTTGGCAAACCTGGAAGAGGTGGGAGGAGAGCCTCCCGAGGCCGAGGAAATGGGAGAGACTGCGCTGGGCAGACTCGCCGGAGACTTCGCTCCGGGTCCTACCGCAGCGGCCCTTCGCTGACCAGCAGCCAGGTATTTTCCTACACCCGGGCCACGGTGGTGAAAGGCCCCACAGTCCTCACCTTGGGCAATGGCACCGCTAGATCGCGGGTAGCTGCGGGTGAAGAGCGGGAGGATTGGAGCTGTGGCTCCCTCTATATTTTCTTTGTGGCCGCACAGGAGACACCGAAAGAGCCCCGGTAAAGGGGGCTCATGAGGCACGGTTAGTGCCAGGCCTAATTTCCAGCTGCACCGCGAGAGAGAGTGGCCAGCTGCAACATGGGGGCATTTTGCTTTCATAGTAAGGAAGGGGTGAGAAGCACCCCACACCCCCAGCACATTGCGCACCGTGGTTTTGGCTGCATTGACAGCAAAAGGGCAAGTGGAAGGCCCCAGTACAAGCCCTGACATTTTGGACAAAGGGCATTTGAGCCCCACAGAAGGCCAGTTGGCCTGGGTTCGGCTTTATGGTGTTGACAGGGCGCAAGGCCCAAAGGTGATGTATGCTCCTGGGGAGTGTCACTAAGGTGCCCTCCTAATTGTGAGTTATTGCATAATATGTTTATGCTTATGATGCCTATTGCATAATGTGTTTATGCCTACAGAGGTTGCGTAATGTGGTTTATTCCTAATATATTTTATGCCTAAATTGATGCAGACATAATGTGTTTATGTCGCCCATGCTAATGCTGAGTACAGTATTCTGACAGTAGTTACTGGTTGTGTTTTACATTTGCTACTAGTGCTTTCTAAAGGTTCTGACAGTGGCCCGATTGGCCCTGTCCTGTTTATAGTCCCCTGTGAAAATTGCCTAGTGCCAGTTGGCACAGTGTATATGTGTGGTTATGATCTAATGTGTTTATGATAATACAAAGGCTATTTTGTATATAACCTTGTGTGGCGTCTCTTTTGTAGTGTGCCTAGTGTGTTGCTGCTGTGTGTGTGAGTTGCACAAACGCTTAACACATTGCCTCCGGGATAAGCCTGACTGCTCGTGCCAAGCTACCAAGGGGGAGAGCAGGGGTTATCTTCAGCGTGTAACTCCCTTGCCCTGACTAGAGTGGTGGTTTCTGCCTGGCTTAGGCGCATGCCTTAGCCAACCAGAAATCCCATTTTTAACAGGCTTGTAATAAATATTCTAAAAAAGGCTGAGAAATAATTCTGTAGGTGTTTCCTGGGCGGAGATAGCATTATTAAAAACTACAAAGAAGGAGATGTAGCCGGATGGCTGGAGCGGTCGCTCTCGAAGCTGGGGAACCAGGTTCGAGTCTCGACGATTGTGGGCAAATCACTTAATCTCCTCGTGCCTAACAAAATGAATATGTCCGTCTGTAATGCAACTGGTGCTCATGTAAAGTGCTCTGATACCTTTGGGTCAAGTTTGCGCTATGAAAACAACCTGCTTTTCTATGTAACTGCAAAGAGTAAACGTAGTTTTTGAGGCCTTTTCACTGTAAGGATGCCTAGCATTACATTTTTGCATATCCTACTTTTAAATACCATTCACCCTGCCTTATGGGCATTAAGGCCTTCTTAGGGTTGACTTACTAAAATTTAGCAAGCATTGGCATAGCCAATAGGTCTCGCCTCTGGGACCTTTTAATTGTTGAGTCATGCAGCACATTATCCTGGGTGCTGTACCACCAGAGATTGAAGAACTATACAACTACTACACACTGGGTCATGCAGTGTGATTCAGGAATACATGCTTGCTTCAGGAAACATTTATGGACACATTCCAAGGCTTTTTAATGCACAGACAGAAAGACAAGTGCCTCGATGCAAGACAACAGCACTATAACATTCTATGTATGACTGCATCACAAGAGTTTGAACAGCCAATGAAAAAAAGCAGTGAAGTAATTTCCAATGGCAGAGACATCACACCCCTCCTCCCACCGGCCTCTATTCAGCAGGCACCCTTCTTCATAACTTTCCATTCAAAACATTTCTCGCACCATCTGTTTACCAGCAAACCTCCGGCCTTGCCCTTTGTCCCAGCCCCTTGGGTATGGGAGCACTGGACATAGCAACATAAACAAATTGCTCCCATTTGTCTGGTAGAGGGGAAATAATAAATAAACAAGGGAGGAGGTGACATCACTTTATCTCTGAGCACCTAAAACCCAAAACATTAACTTGACCTTGTGCAATTTAACTGGCGCTTTTGTAAAGTGCTTCAATACCTTTGGATCAGTCGAGTTTGCGCTCTATAGAAATGCCTCCAAAAATTAATCTGATATTGTGTAAAGTAACTAGAGCTCATGTAAAGCACTCCAACACATTCAGGTCACTCGAGTTCCCATTATATAAACTAGTGTATGCAGCGGGAGTTGCGCAAGCCTTGCCCTTAGCTGTGATGTAAGGTTGGGCTGCTGAAGGTCTGGTGACCAAGGCTCGCTAAAGCAGCAAGCAGAGAAGTGGGATGGGTTTAGGGGATATTCTCGCACTTTGAAGACAGAGAAAATTAAAGAGCCAATTTTGAAAACTGTGTATGAAGCGTCTTACATTTCATCTCAGTATTTGAACGGGACGGAGAGATTAAGTGATGGGTGCCAAAGCTGAATCACCGAAGACGGGCTCACATTGACACAAGCATGAATCAAAGAAAAAGATTATCCTCCAAATGAACACATAAACACAGAAGTGTAATGTTAACAGTAATTGTTCTGTGGGAGGAAATCAAACACAAAAAGGAGGGACAAAGAGTAAAGATTAACCACTAGCAAGCAAGCATTTTTGGATGACAATTGAAGGGATGATTAAAAAGGCACTGGGCGGGCTGTAAGGTCACAGAGTGAATACAGCATGTCTTGAAGAGACCGCGCATGTGCTGCCTAGGCTCAACCGAAAAAGGAGGGGTTAGGCCTGACAAATGGGGTTATTTTGACAGGCTACAGTGATAGGCCTGTAGTCATGTTTTGACAGTCACTGTAGTTGGTGGTACAATGGGTGCTACAGTCCATTAGTGACATTCAATTTACAGGCCCTGAGTGCACGTTGTACCTAATACTAGGGAATTACAGGTAAATCAAATATGCCAATTATTAGTCTAGCTAATCTCAACATGTTTTAGGGGTCAGAGCACATGCTCTGGAGCCTGGTTAGCAGAGTACCAGTGCACAGAGTAAAAAACAACTGCAACATCAGTCCAAATTTAATGGGGATGATCATGCATAAAGAGCCACTTTTCCTACATCTAAGTAGAATCATTTCTTTCTTTTTATCATCAGACAGAGCTCTTCCCCATTTCCAATCTGAAAAGCATGAATAATTAGCTCTAGTAGCCAAGGGAATCTTCAAAACTGTTAGCAAGGTAAAACATAAACATGTAGTGTGCAGAACAGTTACACCTAAATAAATGAATTCTCTTGGAAATAAACATGGAAATAAAATGTGTCAAATCTACCGATTTTCGAGAACTATATGCCTCAAATGCTACGTTCTTGAATAGTATTTTGTCAATCAGTATATCTCTGTTCCAAAAGAACTCAAGGAAGCCGACTAAATAAATGTATTATGCATTTTAACTAAAACCACTGTCAACCTTTTAGGATATTATAAACAGAAATGAGCTGATGAATCAGATCTTCTATCAATATCGAAGTATACAAACCACTCCTGAAATACCCTACGATTGTCAGTCAAAGGTATCTGGCAGTTTTCTCATGGTATAAAATGATATTTCATCTTGACTAGTTGATGGTTGTTGGAAATAAACACCATAATAATGAAAACAAAAGCATTCTAATTGTTGGGATCCAGATAAGAATCCTCATTGTTCAATGATGCCTAGGAATTAAAACCATCTGAAAGTTGTTTAGCTGCTTTAATTTTTCTTGAACTTGCATATGGGCCTAATGAGACAATGACATAAAATGAAATTGCGTAAAGCCTGTGGTGTCTGTATCATTATCATATGACCCAACATTTGATAGGATGTTCTTTTGCAAAAATGTCATCAGGCGTGGCAGTTTTTTGTGGCCAAAACCACAGAAATCTAGAACAAGAATAGACCACAACCAATATGCACTAATTCTCATTGACATTTGGCAATGGGCCAATGTGCTGGAGGTACACAACACCAAAGGGTTTATTGTACTTCATGAGAGGAGTAGCCTTTGGAGTTTCAGCAATAGAGGTACCATTTGTTGGCAGGTAGCACATTTCTATACATACTATTTAGTATTCTTTGGTAAATATGATATCAAATATCATTTGGTAGTTGTGATATTGGAGCACCCATACCAGAATGATCATTTGTCAACTCTTCATGATTTTGTTTTATAAACTCTAACCTAACTGCTTCATTGGGAAAGGGCCCATCACTTATCCCTGATATCAACACTTTAAGAACTTTGTTTTTGGTGAGACTATAGGATTATTTAGATGGTAAATCTTCAGGGAACTTATCCCCTTTCAATGTTGTCTTTACAGCCACCATAACGTTTTTATTTGAGAACGAGTTACAGCACCAACCTTGTAAGTTTGAACTGCTAACTTTGCGGCTAAATTATCACCACAGTTCCCTTTAGCATGAGTACCTCCACTTTTATGAGCACGTATATGCTCTAGATGGTCAAAGAGTAGTTAATTCAGTAGGATGGTCAGCTTTATCCAAAGCTATTTGGCTTTTATTGATTTACCTTCTAAGTCTATGAATCAGTTTTAGCACCAATACAGTAGGCCTGTGTTGTAAATTTGCACACAAAAAGCTGGGGAATTAACTGATTAATCTTCTGAAGGGTCAGAAGGAGGGTAAGTAAGGTCATCAAGTCATATAAAGTGTTTACTCAATCAGCGTACTATGGAAAGGAAGCTCTTTCAAAAAGCAAAAACCCCATGAGTGCTTGCAATTTCCATAATATATTTGGAGGCTGTAAGGGGGCACATTTCTGTGTAGGGTAGCAGGAGACAATCCTTTGCCTTCACTTGATCATTTCTATCCCAAACTGATCACATTAAGAAATGCAATCTTAGATTTGCAACATTTATTTTATAAATGTGTCAGGCTTAAATAGCCTTTTTTCTGTCCATCCTAACTGCTTGTATAAGGTATTGTCCATAATATATGTCATCAATATATAACAACATCAGGTTTCTTTTGTACAATTTCCATTATTCTTGTTGCAAATTACCCCAGAATATATGCATACCCTTAGGTAATCGTGGAAAAACTTACTAAATACTATCAAACATAAATCCACTTAAATATTGTGATTCGGATGCTAAATCTTTGGATAAAGAAACCATTAACAATGTCAAAGTCATTTTTATTAAAAAAAAAAAAATCCTAACTAAATTTGTCATCAGTCCAAGGCTCAGCATCACATGCTTGTCCTTTTTCAACTTTTTGACTTGTGTACTTGTCTTTCCTATTATAGACTGTGTAAGCACTCATTGTTTGCTTTTTTTCTGGGCATTTTCCATACCCAAACCCTGCGAAGAATGGAAAGAATGACTATAAGTACACTGATACCCATCAGGCTTTTTAATTTATTTCATAGCGCCTCAAATTATAAGCACACCTCTGGACTTCTGCTGTTGCGGAGATCCAGACCATATTTTCCTTTTAGCCTTCTGCTTTTCTCAGCACTGGGTGTTTTCTCCCTAACTGTCCCCTCTACCTCTACCTCAGCTTTAAGCGCAAGTCACTGCTTTGCAGCTCTCGAAGCGCTAATGCGTATGGCCATCTGTGCAGAAGGGCTCACATTTTCTGAGGCTTATTTTTTCTCAATCCGAAAAGCTGAGTGTTTTCTCTCTCTCCATGCTTTCTGGTGCTATTTTCCCTCCTGCTGATAGTCACACACATTGGGCAGGCTAGCTCACAGCTGCTAAAGGAGGGTCTTTAAGGTTATGATGGGGTGGGCTCACCCTGACTGGACAGCATTATTAATGTGTTGCACTGCCCAGAATGACCTGACTGCCTGTTTGGCACTGATGGGTCAGTATCATATGGCTTGGTCCAAACTGAAATGGCATGGTGAGCAAAAAAACGATGGATTTAGGCCCAGATCTCTGTACTGGGGTGAATGTGCGACATTGTATTGCATTCTGTCCATCAATTGTTCTTTTTGCATGGGTCAGTATCAGTCACTGCATGGTCTGCCTACCCCAACAAGACTTCCAGCTGTCAGGCCGGCGGTGCGTGTGTGCTAATAAGGGAAGGTAGAGCAGCGCATCTATGCATGGTCCGGTTGGTTTGGTCAGGGACGCTGGGCAGAAGAGTGCCAGACTCAGTGCACGGGTGACCTGACAGGGAGAAGCTCCTACAACCAGACAGTAACCTTTTGGGTTGTGTTTGAGGCCTGGCAGTGGCCAGGGCTGTGACTACAGGAGCGGGCCTCCATGCCACCCCAGTCAGACCTGCCCGCCGTGACAGTGGTAGGCACAGACAAACCCTGGTGCCACCTGATAGAGAAGTTTCTCAGTCTGCCAGTAAGAATAGTTACAGGGGACGCGGACATGTAGGGGGAGCTCAGTGGCTCACGCTCATTTATTTCAGCAGCAGTGGGTGCTGAGAGCGTCACTAAGATGACACATTTAACAGTATACATTCAATGATAATGTTATTGTCACGTAGAACACTAGCCATCATTGAAGTAATATTTGAAGTCGATTTTTCCGAGCTAGGCAAACTACTGGCGATGCAAGGGTTATCATCAGTCACATTCTAGGTGGAAGACTGTCCTAAGTATAGGTCTCGATCTGGAAAACAACAGTCACGTCATCTAACCTCACCCAGCGTTGTACTCTCACATGCTTCTTTCGCTCCTGCTTTTGTCCACAACCCCAGTCAACACACTGATGCCTGCCTGCCGGCATCCTTCAGTGAAATACCAGGCAATGAATGCCCTGCAATATCAATGAAGTGGTTTGCGTGCTGGGCAGCAGAGGTGGAGCCTCCCCTTGGCACTCATAGGTTAAGCAGAGGCTGTAACACGCGTGCACGTGCAGCCCAGCTCACACAGGAACTCAGAATGCCTGAGGGTTGAATAATGAGGGGATTCCAGCATCCGGCCTGATTTTGGGCTGTTGCCTCTTTACGTGCTAGTGCTGCCTTTCTTCCCAGTACAAATGATCCTTGCAGAGAAAAGTTTCCAACGCTACACGTTTCAAATTGTTCTTGAAAAAAAATAAACATGCCCTGAGAGTTCTTAGAAAGGCCACACAACCGCGCTACTACGGTGAAAGTCAACACAAAAGTGAAGACACATGTACAACACTTCCCTGGGGGAAATGTTTCACCCTTTCCAAGTGTAAATGTCCATCTCAGCAGCAGGAGCCCTATGAATGCCATGCCGCATATGACACTAAAACATGGGCTTCTGGCCTTCATTTATATTTTTTGGGGCTACATCAAGAGAATCCTAGGCTGGGCGAGGCACCAGCTCCATAGATCCGTCCCTGGTTACTCTGTTTGACTGGCATTCGACACAGGGTTGGTTTCATGTATCATCACTACATTACTAGTCCGTCCATGCCTGTGTTACTGCACATTCCATCTCTAAACATTACTTTCTTCTAGGCCACATTGTTTAACAGATGGAGAAGGCATTCAAGTGTCACCATTGGATTTGATGGTTCTGGTTTAATACGTTTTACTTTTTCTTATATGTTATGGCCAAAGCATATGTATCATTGTGTACTGCATTACTTGCTTTATTACTCTTACCAATCATCTCAGAGAAGGAGATTTTCGAAACATCAACATCATAGTCATTACTACACAGTAAGCCGCAGCAGAAGGAAGGCAGCCAGGTAATCATCAAGTATAGTCATGGCTCATTTTCACAGGAGTTCATGAGGAATGAGGTCCGCCCTCCGCATATGCCAGGGCACGAGTCGGAGGTACACGCAGGTACACGGCATCCAACCACTTTTTTCACAGGGTGGACACCGTCCCCCCTGCCGAGAAGTTGGGCCCCACAGAAATATACTGAACTTGTCCAGTTGTAATTTTCAGACACCAGGACACGTTCAGCAGCACCTGCACGTTGTCTGCTTTCCATTCCCAGCAGCAAGGTGCAGGCAGGGAGGGAGCTTTTTTTTCACCTCCAGCTGGGCAAAGATAAAGTCAGAAGTTAAGGGGCCATCAGGCCTCCTATTGATCTAGTATCGGACTGGAGGCGTCCTGGAACCTCACAAATGCTAATGCACCTGCGAGGAAACAAAAGCACACAGCTTATCTCTTCGCAGGTACTTCAGAGATGCAGCTTTTGACTTTGTTCAGTCCCTGTATATAAGAGATGCATGCACTGTAAGAATGTCAGATGGGTTGGTCTGTCCCAGTATTTACACAAATAACAATTGAAATAGCACTATTTTATTTCTTTTATAGCGCTACTCATCCCAATACAGAGTGTTGGAGCGCTTTACATAACATACACATTATCCATTCCAAATAAATTATGTAAGTGTGTAAATCAATGTACAAGATGTGTTACATGAGACAGTCAGGGTTACAAGGTGTAGGAGTCAAATACCCTTAATAGCTCACTGTGGTCTACTAGAAGGATTACAATTCAATTCAAAAAGCTTTATTTCGACAGTTTTGTCATAAAAGCAGATGCAGCATAAAATACAAAGTTTATCAGAAGAATTAGTCCTTCAGGCCAATACATTCAAATGATAAAAATATGTCAATTCATCAGGATTAAAAATCGAAAATCTTATCGATGGTGCAACCACTGAGTCACATCGAATGCACAATATAAAATGATAACATAGTGTGCAAGTATATTAGAAGCCTCAGTTCAGAAGAGGGCACACCACGGGACAAATAACTGACCATATTGTTACAGGGCATCAAATAAAGATAAAATCGTACATGTATTTAGAACACCAATCATGTATAAAAAGTTTTAAAAAATTAAAAAACACATTTAAAAGTGCAAACAAACGGTTACTCTATACAATAGAGTTTAGATAGCACCCTATAAGAAGATCAAATCGATGTCCCATCAGAGGAAAAACTAACTAGCGAAGGTGCCAAATTATTCTCAATTGTTACAGATTTTGATCTGATGCACCACATTCACCTTAAAAATCTGGCTAGGGGAATTGCATAGCGAGGCGAAGGGTCCATCATCAAGATTCTTAATGCTTCTCTACTTTGCCTACTGCCCAAGTTCTTACATATAGGCACTAGCCAGATCTTTCGGGGAGCAGCATAAGCAGG
The DNA here is from genome assembly GCA_963921515.1 of Calotriton arnoldi. Taxonomy (NCBI): domain Eukaryota; kingdom Metazoa; phylum Chordata; class Amphibia; order Caudata; family Salamandridae; genus Calotriton; species Calotriton arnoldi. The sequence continues at coordinate 443,947 of CAWUFW010012630.1, forward strand.
ACACACAAAGATAATATGTGGGTATGTTTCAGCGTGTTCAACACATTGTGGGCACTTGTTGTCTCCCAATGGTGTCCATTTTGCAGTGAAAGATTTTAGGGGCAGGGTACCCACTCTAAATTGAAAGTAGAATTTGCAATCAAGGGGCTTAGACATAATGTACCAGTAAGATTCAAGCTGGGGACAAGGTATAGCTAGTAAAAACCTCCCAGTCAGCGTGGTACTGTCACTCGCTCTGTTACTGTTTAGCTCCACCATTTCCCAATATCTTTCCTTCAGTGCAACCTTGGGTAGAGACAGCAGATTAGACAGATTATCCCACAAATTGGTCAGGCCCATTATGATCAGTGCCCCTTTGATATCTCTGAGCCAGCCTATTTTGTGGAAGCTGTCTGCCTCTAGAACATCCCTAAGACCGCTTGCGTAGGTGGACAGCTCGGGGGTGACCCATATTCTGCGCCAGTATAATATAGGACGAAGCCTCGCTAGATCCGCCAATAAATACCGTCCCATATCACTAAGCAGTGGGAGAGAAGGAGTGCTTTTGGGGAGGCTGGTGATTGTGCGTAGGAACTTATTTTCAGCGGAAGTTAGCTGTGTTAATTTTCCATACCCCCAAAGCTATGAGCCATACAAGACTGAGCTAACCACCTTTTCACTGTAAATCTGTAATACGGGGCTTACTGGTTTAGTCAAGGATAAGCTGACTTCTTTACTTAGGGCTCTCGCTAGTAGTCTATGTTTTAATTCCAGTTTTTCAATGTGGGGTCTTCATTTCATCCTTTTCTCCATAGTAATACCTAAGTACGTGAAGGCATCTACTTCTTCTAGTGGAACACCCTCCATAGCAATTTTTCCCCTATATGATCGATGTTTATTAAAAGTCATAAGTTTAGTTTTATCTGCATTTATCTTTAGCCCTCTAATTTTGCAGAAGTCTTCAAACAGAGACAACGCACGCTGTAATCCACTAGGCGTCTTTGAGATAATAAGCGTGTCATCGGCAAACATTAGGATAGGGACCCCGGAGCCAGCTAGGGTCGGGGCATCAGTGGGTGTGAGGGATAATAATTTAGCAGCCTCATTAATGAAAAGGGAGAAGAACGTGGGTGCCAAAACGCACCCTTGGCGCACTCCCTTTTAGACCAAGAATGGGTCAGTGATATTCCCTTGTGTGCCCCAGCGTATATGAGCAAAGTTATTCTCATGAAGACGCGCTAAAAAAGTTAACAGGTCTGCCGACATACCAAGGTCCTGTAACACCACCCATAATTTATTGCGGGACACTAGATCAAAAGTCGATTTTAGGTCGACAAATACTGCGTACATGCTGCCTTCACCGAGCACCACTGTTCGCCAATATATCAGAATGAATCTAAAAACCTGGTCTATTGTGCTAATATGCACACAAAGTTACTCCTTGCACATGATGACTTCAGTTCCTGCCAACTTCCCTCATCCCACTCATTTTTGCTTTTGCCTGTGCAATTTTATAAGCCTTCCTGGCATCCCTTATAGTGTTCAGATTTTTAGTTCTGATGGCTCCCCCAAGGGTTTTACGAGCTAGGCTGCATTCTTTATTGTACCAGTTCTGTCGGGTTTGAATAAGGGGGCCTTTTCTACTATATGGTCTCTGAAAATGAGACCGTACTTTATCAAATAGAGAAATAGGGATGGTAGTTGTCAGGCCTACTGGTTGGGTACTAGCGCAGAAGGCCTCCATCGTGGCAACCGCATCATCCACGTCCCTACTGATGTCAGACAGTGATTCAGGATCGCTGATTACTTTTGACCATTTAAGCCTCCTCATGTCATTACAGACCAGTAGATCTCTAGTGGATGTTAAATCAGGAGATTCTCAGTAAGCAAGCCGGTCTCCGTGCTCTTGTCAGTTGCACGGCCAACCGGGCTATTCAGAGTGACCTCAGGGGTAGGATGAACCTGGGCCTGTAACACAGTGAACCTATTACTGCAAGGGAAGTCATTTGAAAGCGATAGAGCAGTATTATGACAGGGAGTTAGTTTGGAAGGAAGCATAGTTAGGGTTGTCGGCTGCATACCTGTATTTTTGGCCTTCATAAACATGGTAGGTACCCGCCTGGTGTCAGCATGAGTGCAAGGGTCAGGCTGGACAGTCAATGCTGGCAGATTACTCATGGTTACTGGGTCAAGTAGGACCTCACAATCCGATATTAAACTATCTATACGCTCCAAGACCCCTTTCTTGCCAGCTGGGCTACACCTCACAACTTTCTTTTTTAATTACATTTTACAGACTTCACCCAAACCACCCTCAACAGCTTTCCATTTCCCCATAATATTAGGTTAACCCCAGTTCATTCAAATTCGGACAAATGAGAGTACCTTATATTTGTTAAGTCAATCAATGTCCGCTTTGAGCTGGGCTTCTCAGGGGTGCAGGAAAGATGAAAACAGCCTAATCCCCTTCCGTGTGCAGACTCTTGTTCCACTGGAGAGGAATCAAATGTATGCTGGGTGCCGAAAGCTAGAAACACGGTTACCTTCTGGCCTCCCGGTAAGTTTTAATCACAAATACAATAAGAACACTCCCTGGCCGTGGCGGCTTCAATAAACCCACCCTGTCAGTCCACACTGGGCCCACCGGCCAAGAGAGTGGCCCAGCCCGGCCTCAACGACCGCGGCTGGAGTGGCTGCTGCCCTTTGTGTGCCTCCGGGCACAAACAGAGTGTCATCGGCAGCTACCGGGCCACAAAGGAAGCCGGGGCTGGTAGTGCCCTGGTCCCGCTAGGCTCTCCTGGTGTCCCACGCGGCGGGAGTGGCTGCTGCCCTTTGTGCGCCTCCGGGCGCGAAGAGATTGTCGTCTGCAGCTCTCGGGCCGCAAAGGAAGCTGGGACTGGTAGTCCCTTGGTCCCGGTAGACTCTCCTGGTGTCCTGGTGAAGGATTACAATTATTGACTGTAAGTAACAAAAGGATCTCTGTGTTCAAAGCAGTAATCCACTAACCTATCTACATAAAATAAAAATCTGTGATCTGCATGTTACATGATATGCTTTGCAGGAGACAACGTTTTTTTAAGATATATTTTATTGCATTTTCAGTTGGCACATGTTATAACATTCACATATCAGAACATCATTTCCAGTGAGGTCACTTCCTGTGATGCCACGTGGAATGTCACGTGTCGTGACGGCATGTGCTTTGATGGCACATGTCATGATGTCACTTGCATACTGCCTAACTTGGTCTGTCCCCCCACTTCTTTTTTTAGGACTTGTACCCTGCACGTATCTTTCAATAAGTCAAGTGACCAGTGGACTCATGCACCGAACCCTTGCCCCTCCCCTGGCAGGCTATATGACCTCTGGCTTAATGGAGGCAATGATCCACAAAGCAAATGGTTAGTCGTCGAGACCAACAGGCACCCCTGGGGGTGCGATCTACATTTCAAATGTGCCTACCGCCAGCCACATAGCTTGCAAAAGGCCCTATCCAGGGGGAGGGCAAACATTTTTTTTTTACCATGAATAATGCAGTAGTGTCACAATCCATTTGCACTCATCTGGGGACTACTAGGCGCCACAGCCTTTATTCCTCATCACTCAGTGTCTGTTGTATAGAAGGTTCGTGAGTTCTATTTTTGTGTCCCCTCTTGTACACATTTTTGTTCAGGAATTCCGCTGCTGCATGGGGCTCTGTGAAAACGTGAACCTCTTGGGCCCAGGTAAGTCTCAGCCTAGCTGGGTTCAACATTGAATATTGGACATTGGAGTCACACAGTTTTTTCTTTACCTGCACAAACCTGCGTCATGCCTCCTGCACCGCCAATGTGAAGTCTGGATTTGTCCAGATTTTAAAGCCCGATTCTACCAGGTCCCCTTTTTCCCTGGCTAGCCCCGGTCTCAATAGCATAGCAATTTTTCAATAACAGGGTGAGGCTCTAGTTATGGGCCACAGAACAAGTGATCTGTGTGGCCTCGCAACCATATACATTCAAGACAAGTTCTCTCAGCCCAACAATGAGGCCAGCATATCTTCGACATAGTCTTCCATTCTTCCAGTCTCCATTGTCTCTGGTATTCCAAGGATGCACAGGTTGCTTCTACATGAGGGTGCCTCCAAGTCCTTGTTGCGCAGTTGGAATTTCTCAAGATCTTTTACAATCTCTTTCAGCGCTTTGGTTAGGCTGGCAGTCTCATCTTCCACATTTGATAATGGCTGTTCCATTGTGCCAATGTATGCAGTATATTTGCCTAGCCATTATTTTAGGCCATCTAATCGCTCATGAGTCATCCACCTTACCAGCTGTGGACGGGAGTCTATTGCACATGTCAAGCAATAAGGATCTTGTGTCTTTGGCCCCAGGTGTGTCAGTGGAGGATCCCGCTCCACCTTTTTGTCCTGTAGCTTGGCCAGTTTCCTGGTTTTGAACTGCAACCATGACTGTCTATGGTCAGACTTCACCATTGTAAGGGGTCAAGAGGCTTCCATACACAGCAACAAATCTCAGGTACAATTTTTTATGTTTGCAAGTTTCACACAATTAATGTATAATATCATTCAGGCGCTCATGCGCCTCGATGGTCTCACTCCACCCAAAGTCCGGCTCTTCAAGAGGTGTTCTTGCACATTGGGCTGGAACTGGAAGCATTTGTTAATGGCACGTGCTGCAGTTCTTATTGTTCAGCCATGTCTGGTGGTCCCAGAGGCCTCTATGGCCCAAGTTGCTCCCTGTGCAGCTAGGCAGCCACGTCACTCTTGCTCAGCTCCTCCAGTTCCTCAGAGACACCCAGATCGTGGCCCCACAGCAGTGCTTTGTTGTATTCCTCTTAGGGTGTCCATAACGGGCTTTCCAATATCCTGTCCTTATATAGGCACAATTCGCCCTGCCCTTATATAGGCATAGAATCCCAGGCCTTATTTAGGCATTAAACCGTGCACTCCAAATACAGGCATGGTCTCTGACATCCGTCCACCCTAACGTCACAACGAGTTCATGAAGAACAGACCCTTAGGCTGCAGGAGTTTCCCTAGCTCAGGACTATTGATTTCTTCAAGGCCTCATCTATTATGCATGAACCATTATTCCTTAGGGGTTCATTCATGACGTCTTTCGTTGTCCAATTCACGTCAATGCTAACATTCCTAAGGTACTCTCAGGTATAAATATACCTTCCATAGCCCCTGTAAAACAGAGGAGACCTCGACTTCAGAGGAGCCCGTATCCCGGCCTGACGCACTGAGAAGACGCTGCCATTCCCTGCACGCAGAGAGCCCAGCTTCCAGCTTCAAGTGATCTGACTTCCCTTGCGGGGTGTTGGAGTTCGAGTCTGGCAAAGAGATTCCAACCTCTCTCATTCTTCAGGTATGGAGCTGATAAGAACCTAGAGGGACTCTTGGCATACTAGGCATACTAGACTTAACATACTCTTAGTATACCATAGTAAGGAATACTTCACCTACTTCATACCTTGTCCTACACCTAGGTTAGGTTAGGTACATTGGGGTAGAACTAGCTTAGCACCGCATCGTATGAGTACTCGCATTTTTAGTCTGTGTTATTTATGTAACAGCATTTGTACTTTAAGGTAATGCTATCGCAGTATTATTTATTTCTACTGCTCACCCTGTACATTATTTATCTCGCATACTGTCTTGTGATCGTAACAGCACATTATACTTACAACAGAAACAAGACTGTTCAATAAATCTTTTATTGAAAACGCCCGTCTATTATTTCTGTGTAACTCTGAGGAAAACTAAGCATGCACAACTGAGCTGAGTGAAATAGTTATCTAGTGTTTCCACGACTCTGGGACACGTTCTGATTCTAAAAGGGAAACATATTGGTCATGTTTTGCGGCTGCCAGAAACTACTCCCTTCTTGTTGTCAAGGAGTTTCTAGTGGCCTCTGAGCTAGCTGGCACAAGTAATTAAGTTGAATATACTCAATAGGGACATACTGACCTTAGTCCTATGTCAAACCTATAGGATATATTATTCCAATGCGCAGAGCCTATTAGGGAAATAGGAGCTACACTACATGGCGCCCAACGGTTTGGTTAGGCAGTAATTAAACGTTAGATACTGAGTAACTCAGCAGTGCTATTTTCTCTCAAAGACCCCTACCCATATACTCCAAAAGACGTCTGGAGTGGGCAGGGTTAGGTATCCACCAAGGCTACATAGGGAAGCACCCTATATATTAGCTGTTTGGTTTACTCAACGTTGAAGGATACAGTGTTCCAAAATATTGTGCACCTAATCTTTGTTTCCTTGAAACTTGTTGTACATTTTTCAAAAAACAAAATGACTGAAGACACCGGAAACGGTGGAGCTGCGGCTGATCCAGCCCAAGCAACAGTTTTTAACCTTACAGGTTTAAATGAAACTGAGGAGGGTGTGGTTCACATCCCTCAAAACTTAAGAAGAGCCATAACTCTAAAACTTATAAAACATGGCCTATCGCCAAGAGGAGGTAGAGCAGTTTTCGTGATAGAGGCACATGAATCATTTCAGACAGAGGTATTCTATTCATGGGTACTACTTCCGGAATGCAATTCAACATCACAAACATTTCACTTCTACAAAGAAGATGATCTACCAGAGGAATACATTCCTTTCAAGGATATTGAAATTCCATTAACATACCAAGAGCATCAGCTCTGGTTTAAAGGCGCCCTAAAACATCACAAAAACATTACCAGGCTCGGTCCACTAGGTAGACCAGGAGCAACATGGCCGATTTTAGCCGGCTACACACCTCATCCTGAACTGGATATAATGACAGATGAGGAATTACATACTCAAATAAAAGAGTTAATAAAAATCTACAGACAATTGGTCCAATATGTCATGCGGACTTTTACAGTCCGATCACCATTGACATATCCAAATCCAACTCCCCAACAGGGGAATACACTAAAAATTACACCACAGACTCTCAATTCAGTCATGGGTAAAATGCCCACAAAACGTGAGCAAATTCCGTTTTGGATAGCTTAAAAATTACTCAAATCGAAGCAGTATTTCCAAATACTAGCCCGCATGAGAAACACAGAATCCTAACAATCAGTTTACCGATGGGGATCACACCACAACTGGAAGACTGCACCACTTGGGGCTCAGTCTTTGCTGCCATCTATACTAAAACACATGGTATTCCGTCAATTGCGGTAATACCTGATGTCCTAAAACAAATTCAAAATGAATATGGGGCAGAGCCTGCTCTAAATTTAGGTATGAAGTTACTGAAAAATTTCGAGCAGGTATCAACAATAATATTATCTAATATTAAAGGGGAGGCAGCAGCAGTGGCGATCCGCCAAAAATTGAGGGAATTCGATGTTACAGAACATCAAACTGAGCTACCCAGAATTATAGAACAATCTTATGCAGAATTAGGCAGAGATAGTTTGGGTGGAAGACCACTGAAACCAAAACTATCTGAAAGTCCTGAGAAGGACTCAATAAAACAAACTCCTACATCTTCTAAAAAGAAGTGGGAGTCTACTAAACAAAAATCATACGAGAAACGTTCTCAATCCCGAGGTAGGTCTCCTCAAAAGGAGCCCTCTGAAAGGAGGTATAACCTCAGGAATAGGGATAATTTGAGAAAACCTGATAGGTATCATGATACTGATACACGTTCCTCTCGTCCCTTTCAGATCTCACCACAGACTTCGGAAAGAAGAGGACGGACGGAACACAGAGAAGAACGCGTGACATCGAAAGACGACAAACACGCTCCAAAAACTAAAGTAAAACCTCAATTCTCCAAAAGAAAGTAGCAGGTCTAAAGATAAGACATGCCGAGAATACTGAGAACGCAACTCAAGAACGGAGAATGGGCTCAGACCATGCTGGACAGTGCAGCAGAAGTCACAATAGTTCGCCAGAACCTGAGGGAACTTCTGGAGATAGTGGACTTGAATGAGTACATCACAGTTGAGACTGTAGACACCAGGGTTAGTACTCCACAAAAGTTATATGACATAACACTCCGGATGGAGGGAGACAAACCTAGACAGGTGAAAGCACTTTTTTGGGAAAAACTATCAAAGGGCTCTGACATACTTCTAGCAGAAAAGGACTGGCCACCACAATTTGTCAGGGAGTGCCCACACGGCGAGGACATAATTATGCCTGCCTTCTCCAACCATATTCCAATTCACCTAAAATATACATATGCCAGGAAATGGGCAGTGGCCCAGGCCCCAGCATTATATAAAAATCATGTAGGATGGGATGAGGATTCACCTCACCATAAAATACATCTGAAACATGAACCAACTGCACAAAGGCAGTACCCAATAAAGCAAGAAGCTAAAAAACAGGTCAGGGAGATCTTAGATCAACTTGAATACCAAGGGGTGATTGAAACATGCACCTCCTCAATGAACAATCCTTTGTTTCCTGTCTCCAAACCAGACAAAACATATCGTCTAGTTTTGGATTACAGACATCTAAACACTTGTTCTAAAACTTTTGCAGTGCAAAATGCACATAGCACAGCATTAATGAATAACATTGTGCGTAAAAAATATAAAACAACATTAGACATCTCAAATGGTTTCTTTTGTCAAAACATAGCACCTGAGAGCAGGTACTTAACAGCATTCTCCATAATGGGGACCCAGCGTCACTTTTGTCGACTCCCACAAGGGTTCAAGAATAGCCCAGGTTTATTCTCAGCGAGGGTAATGGAGTTACTACAAATTTATGACAATGAGGCATTGTCCTATGTCGATTACATATATCTGACAGACACCTAGTAAAACACTTGAACAGGGTGAGCACCATTATACTGGGATTCGCCTCTGAGGGTTACAAATTCAACTTTAAAAAGTCCAGAATTGCCCATCTCAATGTCCTATTTCTAGGATATGAGCTTTCAAGTGAAGGCAAGAGCTTGGCAGCTAACTTTTTAGAAAAGTGTGCGCTGCTCCAACCTCCAAAAACGCTAAAAAAGTTACAATCCATCCTGGGTTTCTTAAATTTTGGAAGAACATACATTCTAAATTATGCAGAAAGGATTAAACCTCTCTACGCATTAATCAAACCTGATTTTTCAATCAAAAACTGGACACAGGAACACACAGAAATTTTGCGTTCACTCCAGGCTAACATGTTAGCAACAAATCACTTACAAACACGCATAAGTGAACGAAATTTGGTGATCCGAATAATTTCGGGTCAATGCGGATTCACCTACTTAACTTTCAATGAGGGTGAAAAAATACCAATAGCGTATAAATCACACTTGTACACACAAGCGGAAATGCGCTTCAGTTCTACTGAAAAAATTCTAACAGCAGTTCAAACCACTGTAGCAAAAGAAAGAGCCTTAGCCCAAGGGAAACGCATTATTATCGTAACCCCAGTACCTGCTTTAGAAGCGGTTACAAAAGCAAGCATTCCAAATGCTAAAGCATTGCATCCAAGATGGATACAATGGGTTAATTCTCTTGCTGCAACAGATGTTGAATATGTTTTTGATCCAGATTTGAAAACACAAGCATTCCTGCAGTATGAACATGAATGTCCCCTGCCTACTGAAATTCTGCCTCTCGATCAGTACGAATTCATAATTTATACTGACGGATCCGCACAACCCGCAATAGGGGGTAAGAAAGCTTACAGTGCAGCGTGTGCTATCGTTAAAGGTCGCATGCGAAATGGCATCTTCAGACCTATGGTCACAAAAACGCAGTCTCTAGGAGATTGTACAGCTCAGCGAGCTGAACTACAAGCATTCAAACTGGCACTTGAAAGTACAGATCGAGAATTCCCCACACTAATAGTGTGCGATTCCTTTTACTGTGTGCAGTCGTATAATGAATATATACAAAACTGGCTTGAAAATGGTTTCAAAGATGCGAAAGGTGGCACAATAAAGCACAAATTGCTTTGGGAACAAGTAGTTCAGTTGAAAAACGAACAACCAAAGGATCCACACACTGAGTCATCAACGTGATGGCGTTCACGTTGCAGGGAATTCATTGGCTGACGAAGCCGCAAAGGGGGCTGTGCAAACGGCTTCCGTAGCTGCGATCACTCGTTCAAAAACAAAAATAGACGGTGAGATAATGTTGGCTGTCAATGCATCAAACAAAGGCAGCAGTGCAGCGTTACCAAAAAAGTTTCCACTCAAGTACTCTTATGTAATTGATGCGAACAACGTTCCTTTTGCTCGAATCCCTGGAGTGGGGGATAGGGTAATACCAAACATGGAACGTAGAGCAGCCTTGATTTATGAAACACATTTGGGGGAGGGTCTGTCACATCAAGGGATCTCTAAAACTATCTTGACTTTAAAAGAGATGTACTGGTGGCCTCGGATGAATACAGAAATTCACATATTCATCAACAACTGCTTAGACTGTAAATTACAGCGAAAGAGCCACCAGACACCATGCTGCGAATGCGGCAGCCCAGTACAGAGACCACTGTTAGACAGCATTCGACTATCTACGCGCCAGCGTCCTACTGGACAAAGGCATTCCCACAAATACTGAATCTAGGTTCCTATGGTTATGGCCTCAGCGCTCAGCTGACGCTCGTACTGTTATAAAAGATTTGCGAGTCTTTATCGGCATATACGCAATAGGCACGCTACATTCTGACCAGGGTCCTGCGTTTAGCTCTCGGGCTTACAAAGACGCCATGGCCAGTCTGGGCGTTGCATTGCGGTACTCCTCTCCATTCCATCCTGAGGGAAATTCGGTTGTGGAAAGGAAAAACCGGGACATAAAGCAGTCTATAACAGCTAGAGTATTAGGCTCGGGTGACGGGTGGGTCAAACACCTTAGTGGAGTTCAACATGCACTTAATAACCTGCCAAGAAGTTCTCTAGGGGGTCACTCCATATGAGGTCCTATTTGGGACAAGAATGTGGGTACCAGACTTAGAAAACGTAGGCACAGTGGTGGAAAATAAACCCTTTGATATCAAAGATCGTTTGGCTGTTTTACAGGACTTAAACAAATTAAGAACGAAACAAAGCAACGTATTCCTACAGTCAACCACCACTGGGGATCAACCGGCTGTCCCAGCAAGGCCTGTCTGGATTCCAAAAGTTGGGGATCTAGTCAGGGAAAAAATTGCGGACAAGAAGGAATTTGGACCTTCTTACAGACAACCAGTACCTGTCCTAGCAGTTCAAGGAACAAGAACAGTACTACTGCCGCCCCTTGCTGGAAGAAAGGAGAAAAGATTTGTGTCCATCGACCTGATCAAACCACAGTATGTGGCCAATACTAAATAGTAGGCCTCGTGGACTCCGACTTAGTAGCAAACGCACTCCTCTCGCTACTATCCAAGAGGTTCATACTGAAAGACTGATAACAATCGAGAATTCAGCTGAAACAAATGAAGGACTATGCAACAACGCTATGGAACTCATCCCTCTTGAAGAACAAGTAACAGTTCGTCCAAATACACCTGTCTACACCAACGTAACAAGTGATGAACTGGTTCCAGTGATTTCTACAAATCCTGATGCAATTCAAACAATTGACAGAACTGCTTCTGGCTATTTCATTAACTTTGATACGTTCTCAGAAGATCCAAGTGAACCTGAAACGACGCCAGTGTCATTGAAATTCAAGCAGCAAGTACGAGACTTTCTTCACTTTCTGAAAAAGACTTATTTGGTTTCTCCATGGATTGAACTCTGGATTACATCTGGACTTTTTGTTTTCCTGCTCTGGCTAGCTTTGGTAACAACAGTAAGCGTGCTTATAAGTGGCAGATACATCCATGTGAACACTGAAGGAAAAGACGTAAACGTACTTTTGAAACCTCATAAATCTTCCCATCGTGAAGCAAGAGACTTGTCATCAGTGAACATCACAGCTGTTCCTATACACGATGGTATAGTGTGGGACAAAACAGATTTTGATATATTCGGTCCAACGGAAGAATTGAACATTCCACATTTGTTTAAAATTTCACTAAGTGATCTAATCACGTCCAGTACCTATTCTGATGATTGGGACTTTGAGACTGTGACTGATATTATGTTTGACCTAGAAAACTCTGCTGCATTTTCTAAAAATGAATATTTAGAGGGTTCATCAGACTATGAACAACTGTATTGTTATAATCACTATGGTCATCATTTTTTGCATAAATCTGCATATCCAAGAAATGTGTTTATGTTTAACCAATGGGAACATTGTCCTACACCACCTAAAAGTAGTTATAAAACATTTGCCAGTAAATTTCCATATTTTTCAGGTTACAATACATCTGATCCAGAAATGTTTTACTATAAAAATGTAAACAAAACAGGACTGAAAATTATGTTAACTAATACAAAACAGATTTATTCTGCAATATTTAATGCCCAACTGTCTAGACAGGGTTTCGACTTTTGGAAAGACACAATAGACACAAAAACGTTGTGGGGTACTAAAGAATGGCAAGTACAGGGGATAGAAGCTTTATTTAGAGCCTGCATCATCCCTGAACAAATAATGTTTTTGAATGAAACTATCCAACAAACATCTTGTCTTGGATTAGCCAAGATAAAAGAGATGAATACACCTTCTGTACCAACTCCTGCAAAAAATAATGAAACACATGCAGTGGTGACAGTCGACAATATACTACAACTCAACAGATCTAATCCTGATTGGAAAAAATGGTTGATCTGGCCCACAGACACGAATAACTGTCAGGAAAGATTCCTGAATAAAACTCAGGGCTTTACTATTCATAGGCCAGACCCAAGATACGTCCAAACACAACATCCGGGGGTAGTAACAACATACAGTGTAGGGAAGTTATGCCTCGATTGGCTGCATACATCTACACTACAGGATGTGAAACAACACTTATCCTTACTTGCAAAAGACGCAGACCTTAGGGATTTCTTGCTTGGACCAAGAAAACCGCGTCAAAAACGTTTCATATATGCCGGCATTTATGCTGCTTATAATGAAGCTTGGAAGGTATCACAGATAGAGGTCGCAGAACGATTACGTGAACTTGATCGTATTAATTTAGAGAAAACACTCTCTGTGGTCGACAATGGGTTAACAACTTTGTCCTCCAGAATTTATTCACTGGACGGCATTGTATCCTCTGCTATCGACATTCTAGAACAAGATTTGGCGATGTTACAACAAGGCCAATCTCAATTACGTTCTATTATGTTATTAAGCTGGACGCTGCAATCATTGCGAGCGGGCTATGTGCCTTGGCGTTTCATCAACACAACGGCTCTGTTTGCAGAATACAATCTAACTGATAAACAGATCGAAATGGCACAGAGAGGAGCGAAGTATACAGTGCTGAGCATTGAAAAACTGGAAAAATTACCATTCACAGTGGCAGAAAAACCAGCTACAGAATGGCTTATTCATGGCAAAATTACACTACCTGTGACTACTTTTCAGTTTCAGTATTGCCTCAGACAAATGCAAGCAGGCAAATATGAAAGGTTGGGTAAGGAATACATTAAAACATCGTGGGATTTACCGTATACATATAGATGTTGGAGTGGGGATCGTGAAGTGTTTTTGAGCGGTTCAAACTGTAAACTTGCACTGAGTGGTTCACTTATATGTCAAGACATTTCCTTGCACGGGGCTTGTAATGGTTCTGTGGCAAATTTGACTTGCCATCAGCAGGGTACACCAGCTGCTGTGATTAATCCAACGTTCGGACAACTTTCTAATGGGAGTTACCTCATGTTGAATGATCAGAGTTGCTGTGGCATGCTGCCAGGAATCCCATATCTAGTAACGGTCAACTCCAGGGTCACTTGCTGTATGCAAGTATTGTTTCCCCCAATAGACACAGTCAGGGAGTCGCCTCTATGGCCTTCGCTGAACGTCTCTTTTATAAGATTTGATACTTTAAGCAGAATGAAAGCCATGCTTTTACAACAAACAGTGCCTTTGACCTCGGCCAAAGAAACCTATGATCTGCAAATTGCAAGGACTTCGGCTGAGATACAGACTTTAATACGTACAAACTGCCCTATACATTTCGTGGAAATGATAGGACGAATTTTCAACATGTCTGATACAACAGGAATTGTACATGTATTTAAGGGCATCTGCTCGGGTATGTTAGCACCTTTCCAGGCAATACTCGGAATCATCCCGAACTTTGCACATTCGATGTTTGGTGGCATACCATTAATTCTAGCACTTGTTGCCGGAATTCTATTTCTCTTCCTGCTATTTCGCTATGGCCAGTCAATTCGCCGACATCACTCCGAGCGACATGGAGAAAGCTCTCCTTGAACGAAAGTGCTGTGAGCAAATAGTACAGCTTTTGGGCATAAATCGTCTACGGGACCTTAATACCACATGGTTCCTGTACTTTAGACCAATCTGGCAAGATTGCATCTTACCTGTTCTACGATGCCTGCTAAGCAGTGTAGAATGCGTGTTGGACACCTGTCTAACATTTCCATCGGATGCGCCAACGGACGTCGATACTCTGCTGGACCAGATAACGGCCCATGCTATGTGTTGTCCCTAGCGGCTTCCTATCCTGATGACAGCATTCATTGAGATCTCACAGACGCTTCCGGCAGCTGCTGAGGTACGAGAAAGAACCACAGGCACACAGGTAACAACGGAGGCGAACATTGCGACAATTGAAAGCAATGCTTCACATCTCTGTGCGATTAACCTGCTTCACGAGGTGTTCCAACTCACACCAACTACAGTGGATGATGTTTTGTCTATAGAAATAGATGATCTAATGTTTACACCAGACCCGTAAACTGACTCTGATTCAGCATACAGTGTTCCAAAAATACAGCAACAATTTGGCCTTCATTTTTTCAAAACCTTGGAACTCTACCAAAAATTGAACTTTTTCCCATTTTTTCGAAGGAAAATGGAATTTCAATCTGCTTAAAGTAGAACTAGCCTTATAGTACAGACTTTGCGGTCCTTCTAAAGACATTTAGTCATCTTATGTGTCTAAAAACAGTTCATTTAATTTTCCTGACTTGAAATGACTTTGATTTATGAACAAACTTATCGATCATTTTCTGTCACATGTAAATATTACTGCTTAGATCATTCCAATTGCATTTATTTTCGAACTTTATGACTGAAAAGATAAGCAATGCTTCGAATGTACAGTACCATTTTGCATTCTAATATGTTTTTTTTTTTAAATGCCTTTTTAAATGGTTTTATGAAATATTTTAGAAATATGCGGTACTCCATTTTTATGTTTAGCATTTTTAATGTTTAGCATTTATGTATTATCGTATACACGAAAGTGGAGTGGGTGTTGTATTCCTCTTAAAGTGTCCATAACGGGCTTTCCAATATCCTGTCCTTATATAGGCACAATTTGCCCTGCCCTTATATAGGCATAGAATCCCAGGCCTTATTTAGGCATTAAACCGTGCACTCCAAATACAGGCATGGTCTCTGACATCCGTCCACCCTAACGTCACAACGAGTTCATGAAGAACAGACCCTTAGGCTGCGGGAGTTTACCTAGCTCAGGACTATTGATTTCTTCAAGGCCTCATCTATTATGCATGAACCATTATTCCTTAGGGGTTCATTCATGACGTCTTTCGTTGTCCAATTCACGTCAATGCTAACATTCCTAAGGTACTCTCAGGTATAAATATACCTTCCCTAGCCCCTGTAAAACAGAGGAGACCTCGACTCAGAGGAGCCCGTATCCCGGCCTGACGCACTGAGAAGACGCTGCCATTCCCTGCACGCAGAGAGCCCAGCTTCCAGCTTCCAGTGATCTGACTTCCCTTGCGGGGTGTTGGAGTTCGAGTCTGGCAAAGAGATTCCAACCTCTCTCATTCTTCAGGTATGGAGCTGATAAGAACCTAGAGGGTCTCTTGGCATACTAGGCATACTAGACTTAACATACTCTTAGTATACCATAGTAAGGAATACTTCACCTACTTCATACCTTGTCCTACACCTAGGTTAGGTTAGGTACATTGGGGTAGAACTAGCTTAGCACCGCATCGTATGAGTACTCGCATTTTTAGTCTGTGTTATTTATGTAACAGCATTTGTACTATAAGATAATGCTATCGCAGTATTATTTATTTCTACTGCTCACCCTGTACATTATTTATCTCGCATACTGTCTTGTGATCGTAACAGCACATTATACTTACAATAGAAACAAGACTGTTCAATAAATCTTTTATTGAAAACGCCCGTCTATTATTTCTGTGTAACTCTGAGGAAAACTAAGCATGCACAACTGAGCTGAGTGAAATAGTTATCTAGTGTTTCCATGACTCTGGGACACATTCTGATTCTAAAAGGGAAACATATTGGTCATGTTTTGCGGCTGCCAGAAACTACTCCCTTCTTGTTGTCAAGGAGTTTCTAGTGTCCTCTGAGCTAGCTGGCACAAGTAATTAAGTTTAATATACTCGATAGGGACATACTGACCATAGTCCTATGTCAAACCTATAGGATATATTATTCCAATGCGCAGAGCCTATTAGGGAAATAGGAGCTACACTACAGCTTCTTCCGGGTCGGTGCATTCTCTGCAATTGGTGCAGGGCCAGCCGGTTTCAAACCCCAAGGGTTTCACACATTTTCCGAGCATTGTTTTGGGCTTTCCATGCCAAGATTATGCAGACATTCGCACCTGGTTTTAGCAGGGGCCAAGGGAGCTCAAGAAAGCTGCAGCCATCTTGTAGCAGGCTCGTAGCGCCCCACCCAAGATATTACGAACATATACTAAGGTTACCTTTTTAGAATCATAGTGTCATAACTCTAGACCCTAATTCAGTTCAAGCCCACATTTCTCTGTGTCTCTAGTCTCTAACTGTGTTGAATGTAGCCTTGAGTGTGGTCCCCGAGTGTTCTGCGATCCTGCGATCAAGGTCATTTTGTACTCTGTGGCCTTGACCTTGGGGTTTGGCAAGTTTACTGTGACTTTGACCTCATGATGGCTTTGTACAACGTGACTCTGAGCCCAGGACTCCAGTGTAGTATGTGCCTCCATGTGTGTTTTGTAATCTGTGTGTTTGTGAATTCAGTTTTGTCGAGTTCATGGATCCCTAGGTCCCTCTGTATTATGTGGGTTTGATTTCAGTGCAAACCCCTTTGTTCTGTCTCTCATTAGCAATATTACAGCTCTTGTGCATTTCACATCTTTGGAGTTTGGCATAGTAGACAACATAGACAACTGGCATGAACGCATAGTAGGTTCAACAATGTGCCTGCTGCTAATTGCAACCTCCAAGTAACTGATTTGAATCCTAGCAGACCTTAGTCTTTCATTCTGCATTCCTATGCTGCAAGCTATATCGATGCAACAGGCTTACGGTGTTGAATCAATAGTAAAAGTTGACATAAGGTATAACATGTATATTCTTCATTTTTTGTTCCAAAAACCAGGCAGCTCTTTATCAACCAACTGGAATATTCTTTGACAAAGTGTAGTGAATACCTCTGCTGCACCTATGCAGTCAATAAATATCCACGTTCTGCAGCTGACACCGATGGGCATTGGCAGCAGACAGGGAGGAGATGAGCGAGCCTACAAGGAGGAGACTCAGACACCACTCCCGCTGCTGCTGCTCAATGCTATGCATGCTTTGTGGGTGTTAGGATCTGTGCCTGAGCATAGGGTGAGCACAGCTTCAGGATAGGAGGTGTTGGCTATGAATATCTGGGGGTAATGAATTGCACAACATGGGGCTCTAAGGATAAATATTAAGCTTCCTCAAAATAATATATATTTTTTAAAATTAGATGTGTTTAATCGTAAAAAAGGAATCTCTTATTCCCATCATTGCTCCACGCTTCAACTGAAGAATAATTTACAAATCCATGCAGCAGCTAATAGCTGAATAGGAATGATCCAAAGCTAATTTCTGTATATTGTATTTTGTGTGGTATGTACTATTGTGTGCTTTGGGTTGCTGTGTGCTGTGGCGATATTAGGATCTTGACAGGCACCTACATCTATCAATAGCCAGACCCTAAAAATAGCATCTCTATTGTGATATGTTATACACTGTTACAAGATCACTAGAGCTTTCTGCAACATTGCTGAGCGGGCTCCATAAGGGAGAGGAGGCTAGGGCCCCATAATGCTACAGGCAATTATACATAGTGAGATGGTGTATTGACCATTGACTCCATGTTGCTTTAACTACATTTGTGAGTACGGTTTCAACTTGTGACTGTCTGACCCTGTCTTTCAGCTGCAAACACAGGCAGGCCCAGGTTACTTGCCCACACACAGATTGTTAATGTTTCACACTTCACCGAGCGAGAAAGATAAGCTGCTAAAACAGACAATGTGGGATGCGTACAGTGTCCAAGGATGAGATTATGAAAAATTCTGCCTCAGCTCTCATCGGAGCCTGGCCGACTCCGTTGAGTGGCCTCGACACAGAGAGTGTAGCGAGCACCTACAGTGCAGATGCAGGGAGAGGGAGCTTCTAGAAGCCTCTCTCCATGTTAGTAAAGAGTATAAAGACAGAGACCTCTTGGTGCATTGACAGGAACTCTCCTGGGAGGGGACGCACTTCCCAGGGCTTCTGTGCCCGGTTGAGACCTCCTGCTTAGACTGTCAACGAGTTGCCCAGTTGTGCTGGCAAGGATGATGCTAAACATACAGCCGGTAAAGTATTCCAAGTTCCAATTATTTATGCTTGTGTACATGCTTTTATCTTTCTATGCATTTATTCTTGTGTAGATACTTTCACTATATGCATTTATTTTACATGTGCATTATTGCCACTTGATATATGGGAACTTGCTGCAATAAATATTCCCCTTTAATTGGCAAATGAGTGCTGAGCTTTTTTTATGTTGTATTTTGACATTTTAAAGTGAGTATAGTCCTATTGTGAAGAGTATTCACGTTGTGTCCTGGAATTTTGAAGTCTTGCTCAGGTGTTCTGAAGAAAAAGAAGACAGGCCCCCAATCACTTGTCCCTGCTTTAAACAGGGCTGCTGTAAGTTTATATATTAGGTGGTATAACCACTGAGGCTTGCACTATGTCCCTGGCTTCAATGTGCCTTTATACAGGCAGGTATCTTTTGAAAATAAATGTAAAGGCTTTTAGTCCAAATTGAACTACCTACTTCTAGGCTATTCATCAAGCACTGGCCGTGCATGGTCAGAAGCTTTATCTTTGATTTCTCTGTGATAGTTTTCCACATTTATTATTGAATCTCCTTTTGACAAAATTTAATGTAATATTCCACAGTATAAACTAAGCTGTCATGTCAGTCTATAAAATTATATTTCGGCTTTTGCTAACCTTAAAAACAGCTACATATGCTAAAACAGTTGGCTTTCATATAAAACTATCATGCTCGTAAAATTCCTATAGCACAACTAACAAATTATCAAGAACTAGTCTTTATCACTTAAGGTACGATCACATAGTGGATATCAAGTAATAACATTTTGAAGAAAAAAAGACGAGAGTGCTAATTATTCTAATTTAAATCCATCAACTTCTGTACTTGAGGTCTTTACTTGCCAGCAGCCGTAGAGAAATATCCCCTGCCCAAAACAAAATACATTCAAACTGTAGCATCCTGAGAGTGACAATATATAGCTCTATGCAAATTAAAACGTATTCGGTTTTGTATTGCTAATATTTATTTACATCTGGGTTTATCAAAAAAGCTTTATAATGCATATTTGTTTGAGCACAAATTTGCTAATTCTATTATCTCCATTATTGAGGGAACTATGAGATATTCCTTATCAAACCAAGGGGGTCCAGCTGTCCATTGTCCAGGTCAACAAAGAGTCTTCAACAATTAGAGATCCATGCCAGCCTTGCAGGGGTCACTGTATAGAAAGGCCACCCATTGTATTTGCAGATCCACTTTCTTCACAGCTCTAGGGTGAGAAGGATGTCTTTATTTCTTAACACAAAAGCGTTTTTTTTTACTTTGAAGAAACACTACTGGGAAACCTCTACATCGGGCAGGTTAACCTTAAGCTAAGTATGCCAGGAGTACAGGCATATCATGGCAAGTTCCTGTGTCATTGACGGCTAAATGACCCCCCCCCCCACTCTTCATCTAACTAATGGATTACTTTCCTAAACCTTGGAGCATATGTATCAAGGGTTTTGCATCACCCTTGCACCACGCAAGGGGCGAAGTGAGACGCAAAACCTATAAGATTTAACAAGCCTCGCAAGGCCACCTTGCGTAGCCCTATGTGGGTTGGTAAATCTGGAGTAATGCAAGGCAGTGCAAGTCACTGCTTTGCGTTACTCTGCCCCAGTAAAACATCCATGGATGGAGTGTGGGTGTTCCCATGCATCCATTCATGTTTTCCGAAGCATTCCTATAGTTTCCAATACTGGTAGACCTTGGAATGCGTCAGAATGCTACACTTTCCCAGGGGAGTCATAACAAGGAGAAATATCTTTATTTCTCCTCATTTTTTCCTCTTTCTACACCTGCTGAGTTCTGCAGCACGTATAGAAAGAGGAAAAAGCCTCAGCAGATTGTTTTTGTGCAGGAAGGTATCCCTTAAAAACAATCCTGCCTGTAACGATGGCACCCATGCACCATGGTGCAAGGGTGCCTGCGTTGATGCTAGGCAGCAGTATGTGCGGCAGCACAGGCAGAGAGCAGGAATGCATTATGTCTTGATAGATATGGCACATTCTTGCCCTCTCCCTTCCATGCAGCAAGGTGACTTGCTGTGTTGTGTTGTGTGAAATGATGATAAATACGGCCCCCAGTGTATCAGTAAAAGGTAACATTTTGGATCTTGTGAATTTTTCATTGGAATTCAAGGTTTCAACAACTCAGTTGCTTCTCGGTCCACCAAACAATGTCATAAAAAGCCTCCGAAGCCAAATGTTTTCTTGAAGTGTAATGATAAGCATGTAAGTGGACAAAGTGGAAGCACCTATCCCCTTATTGTGTATGTCAGATGTCCAGTGAATTTTTCCCAGGTAATTCATCAGTAAAATACTGGTAATTCCATTCAAGTAAATGGAAACTTTGGTTGGTCCAGATAGTCAGCGAATGGAACAGAGGTGTCAGCCTGAAGGTGTCTCTTAAATAAAATGAGGAGACCTGATTATACAATACGCACGAGGAAGCTGTTAATAGATGACTGGACAGGCTAATATATACACTCTCCTAGCAGCTATGATCGAGTCTTTCGTCTTCATTTCCATACGGCACGATTAGATCCGGATGAACACTTCCAGTAAAAATTAGGCTTCCAAACTCTGCCAATCGCTAGATAATCATCATCAGTACGTGTCCAAATGTGTGCACCGTCACTCAGAAATAGTGACTACTCAGATGAACAACAGTTTGTTTAGTATTCCTGAGGACATGCTTAGCTTTGCTACCAGTAACATAATAATCCTCAATACTAGTTCTGATGTGTGACTCATCACTTAGTAACTCTCAGGGTCTCCCCACCTTCTTAAGTTGAATTGTGACTCTGTATACTGTGACACTAATAATTAGTGTCACAGTGCTGTCCCTAATAATATAATGTAAAATTGGTTACACACAATTCATTTTTTACCTTTCCAGCAAGTCATAGTAAGTTGTCACTGGAAATGCACCAGTGATGTGGATGTTAAATGTTGTATGTGGCCTGCTTTAAATATTTACACATGCTACATGAATGACTCAAATGTCTGATTCCAAAGAGTTCTATTGTATCCTAGCTGGCTGCTGTTTAAAAAACACTGCAATAACACAAAGCAGGCAAAGTGACCTCGGAGGGTGCAACCCTACTTTGGTCGCCAAGTAGCCCTAATGAGTGCCATGTGAGCCCATGGGGCTTAATGTATAAAAGTACCACATACTAAATATTAAAGAAAAGTATGTCACGACGTGAAGGCAAAGTTGTATTTTCCTATTCGAAGACATGTAACTAAAAAGTAATTTTTACAAATTTTCTAGGCAAACCTTAGGAACTTGTTTGAAAGGTATATTTCACTGATTATCAAAAATCTAAACGCAGTTTTTCGATATCTGTTATGGAAAGATATATGTTAAACCGTGTATCTTGTGCTACCTCAGACCCAAACAGATAGGTAGTATTCTCACTGAAGTCATGTGAGGTAACCTGAGTGTATCTTATTAAGTTGGCAGAGTTACTACCTCCCAAATTAATAACCCGCTTTCTGACACAAAGTACCTGCGAAGTAGACCCATACCCACCACATTTACATGATTTTACTGCTCTCAGTTGCAATACTTTGATTTTCAACATCTCTTCCACGGGATTAGCATGGAGATAAACTTATTTTCTCGTTTACATTGACACCCATAGCACTTTTCATCATCTCAAATGTTATGTTCAGCAGAGGAGATAAATGAAGTTTACATTTATCTGACCATTTGGCCTCTCTGCCTATCCATACCCGAGCATATATAATCAGGACAACATGCTCGAACTTCATGAAAGTTGTGCGGGATTGTACCTGGGTCTCTATGTCCTCTCTGTTTTGGATTCTTTGCATGTTTGTCTGAGTGCATGGATTCTTTGTGTGATTGAGTGTCATCGTTTTTGAGCAGAGATGATGGTGTGCCTGGTGCTCTGTGTGAGTGGATGCGTGTCAGTCTGGTTTTAAGTATCCCTAGGTGCCAGTAGAACTGTCTGCATGGACTATGTCTGGGTGTATGTGTACCGGTATGTTTGGCGGTCTGTGTGCTGCTCCTAATGTTCATGGGTATTTGTAGGTCAGTTGCACCTCCGTATACGTGTTGGTCCGTTTGCCTATTTATATATACTGTATGTATAATGTATGTCAATGTGCGCATTGAATGTCTCAGTGTCAATTCTGCCCAAATGTCAAGCCTATTGTACGTGTCTCTGTTTGTTTATTTCATTCTCAATACATAATACGTATGGAGTTACTGAAGGAAGGGAATGTAGTAATTTCTGAAAACTTTACCTGCCTTGTTGATTAATATTTGTTTACAAGTATATTATACACTTCTTACCTTGTCCTTCTCCTTGGCTTCGCAACACACAATTGCTAAAGGAAAATAAGAAAGAGATTTTGTTAATATCTCTCCAAAAATGTTAACATTATTTAACTATTTCCAGCAATCGTGCACAATTAATTTAACCCTTCACTGCCGATGTGTTTGTGCACCCATGTGCCAGATTCTTTTTTTTTTTTATATCAGAGTTAGTTTGTTTAAACACATGTACCTCATTTGTGTTGTTGTGCACTCATAGAAATGGAATATTCTGGGAAATTTCAGGGTTGTCGAATTGGACACACCCTGCATTAATAACATGCGTGGAGTTATTTGTAAAATGTGAAGATTTTTTAAATTTTTAACAAAATTGCAAAATAGTTTCTTGCATTTCTCAAACGGACAAACATACATTCCAAAGCCCTA
Organism: Calotriton arnoldi; assembly: GCA_963921515.1. Taxonomy (NCBI): domain Eukaryota; kingdom Metazoa; phylum Chordata; class Amphibia; order Caudata; family Salamandridae; genus Calotriton; species Calotriton arnoldi. Next base: position 467,278 of record CAWUFW010012630.1, read on the forward strand.
CCAGTAGAAATCTTGTCCTGAATATTTTGAGTTTGACAATACCAAACATATGTGAGTTTTCTTAGGAGATGTGGTCTGTGCAATCAATTATTTAACACCAGCGCATATCACTAAATTGTGGTACAATAAGTTTTTGCGGTGTATTGCTCATTTAACTATACACATCAATCCTATGACAATATAGAAAGTAATACAGGTATGTGTTTTCTAAATGTGTACAACATATGGAATCTATTACTGCAAGGTAAATCTTTCTCAACCTGGTTGGTTGGCCACGAGAGATTGCACATCATTATCATTTTGTTTCGTTTTTCATGCCATGAAAATTTCAAAATTTCTATTGTATTTCTTTAATATAGAAACTTTTCAGGGGCAAATTACCCACATGTTGAGTCTCTAAGTCTCAGGGGTCTCTTGAGTGCGGGATACAACCACAGACGATAAACTGACAGATGTGCAAGCAGACAATTTCAGAAGCAATTGAAGATGTCATTTAACTTTGGTGTACCTGTCTTTTGCTCAAAGTTATTAGCCCTAGGACATACAGAAACATGTCACAACTATACACGTTCAAAACTACACACCTTAATGTTTCTGTCACTGAGTGGGAAACCTCCCTTGATCTGAATTGCTGAGCAGAGTAAAAACACCTGTCATTTGTCAGATTTTCAGAATTGTTTTTCAAAACATGGTCCAGTCTCCCTCATGCACGAAGTTATGCCTCCCGGCCTTCTGGGTTTCTCGAGTATTGGGATATGAGACGTGGGTTTTCAATGAGTGTGGGGTGCCCACAAGTGATAAACTGAATGGTGTACAGGCAATTTGGGAGGCAAGTAAAGGCGAAATGCCAGTTTTCGGTAGATTTTGTTTTGATCACAGGTAGCCAACCCTAGCCTGTATATGCAAGTTCTATGTCTTTATAAAGCAAGATTTCTCTTTGGCTACTTGCCCCAGAAAAAAATGCAAGTTGGGTTGATGCATGGATAACATATTTATCCTGGGACTCATGAATGACTCAATACAAGACCTGTATAGCTTTGCACTGGGTCCTGTCATCCGCTGCACAGACCGGAAGTATATTCTGTTGCTGGGTGGTACAAAGCATTTACCCTGATTGGCCTGCTGAGAGTCCATGTCGAATATGTGATTTCTTGTCTTGCACTTTCAAACAGTAAGCGTTTCTGTTTGACCGCATTTCGAAGACTTATTAGCAAATTGGGTATGGAATAATGGAAGGCCAATATAAACGTTTTCGAAGTAGAAATCCTGGAGATGACGTAACATAAGGTGCACCAAGTCCCAAGCCGTTTTTTCAGGGTTAATGAAGGACAATATGGAGGAGCCCACAGAGACGTTCTTGGTCGAGGGTTACACTTCCTTGATTGTCAAAGGTAGGTGGTTAAGAAGAAGCCTAATTTTGTGCAGCAGATCACATTGTGGAAATTCTTTTGACAGGGCCTCACCGTTGTCGTTGAAATAAAGTAATTACATGAGAAGTTGATAAAGATTCCTGCCCATTATAGAACACAAAGAGAGGATATAACAAAGTGTCTTGACTAATGTGACTCAATATTGTTTTCTTTTTTTACAAGAACCCTGACTTGTGTGAGTCCACCATTTTTTCGATTCAGCAACATCTTTGGGACATCGTGACCATACCCTTGCAATGCGCAGACAAGAAGGAGCTGTTCTGGATACATATCTTTCTGTAGACCATTTCTACAGGAGAATGGCACTGAAAAACACTTGCAAGAATTTCGCAGGAGAAAAAATGATGCACTCCAAACATCACTCCTGGAGCAGCTGTGAACGGCGAAATGGTGGGCTTATAAAGTTTTGAAGACGCCCACTGGTACTCTGGTAAGGGGTTAGGATATTTATTCATAGTGCAAGATTACCTTTGTTCAAGCTGGCTGTTCTAGTGCATAGCTCAACTGCCTGAGGACATAGCCTACAGTTCTGTAGTTTGCTAGACACATACTGACTTTGTTTGATTGATTGATTGATTTGTTGATTTTTTAGGTGCAAGTGCTTTTCACCAATGTGGGCATCTTGATGCTAAAGAGATGATAAAACAAGCAGTAAAAACGTGGTTCTGATTTAGAGTTTGGAGGACAGGGCACTCTTTTCAAATGCAACTGAGTACCCTCCCGCCAAACTCTCTGTCTGCCCACCTCATTCAAAGACAGGCAGACCTTGAGTTTTCCCATCTGTGAAGACCCCATTGCTTCTGTCAATGAAAAACGTCTTCCAGTGGCCCAATGGAGTAGAGGCAAAGAAACACATCTAACACAGGACAGCACTCCTCCCCTTGACGCCTCAATGCCGTGCCTGTGCCTGCCCACATAAGTCACAAGCTGCATGCCAGGAGGAGGGGGAGCCGTGAGGGAGGCTCTGCACCTCTCTGCACTGCTGTTTGATGACAGCTTGAGTACAACAGTATTGGAGACATGCTGGGGGGTTCCAGCCATTTTGACTCTTCTGTAGCCAGCACTTGACTGACTTTCTTTCCTCTCCTGAGGGTCCCACTGCCGCAATAGCAATCAGTAACAGCCTGATACTGATGCCATTGCCGTTCAGCTCCTATTCACCGTCACTGTGCCTGACTCGCTTCGCTTGTGGAAGCAAGCAGGTTCGGGTCTACGGCAGGTCGGTGGAGTGGAGAAGTTGTGGAGCAGGCGGTGAGGGTTTTGCCATGCTGTGGTGGTCCTTACGGTGGTCCTTGTCTTGTGCTCTTCGTGACTTTCTCACTCCTTTCGCACCCCTTAGGTTGTTGAGCTAGCTGTTGTACCTAGCTGCTGTACCACTTTATCATCATTATCAGCCAATGTACCTTCTGTGTGGATGGAGGCAGCGGTAGGTCCTGGGGAGGAGGTAAGTGGTACAACTGGCAAACAAAGTTTTGTAGCCACGTTGTGGTATTGTTGTGTTGCACTACTATTTTACCTGCTACCTGTTTCCTGATATACTGCTATCCTTACCTGTTTCTGAGCTTATCATCGGTTTGGCCATTATTTCAAACGCCCTCTGACTGACTGCCTATTGCCGTCTGAAACTGTATCTGTCTAGCAGACTGGGACAGGACTACATCCTCAGTCTTTTATCGGCAAGGCAGGGCAAGGTGCTGTATGGATTGTGATCTGGAGTGCTAGAGCAAGCACAAGATAAGTCCCGGAGTGAGCTGGTGGTTCTTCCCGCAATTCTCCTACACATTGAATTGGTTGTGCGGGTAAACATCCTTTACCCAGCATGCGTTACTCCGCATGCCATTACCCCACATTTTTTACATCGCATAATCTTTTACAATGCAGGAATTTACACCGCAAACTATTACAACGCATTCCCCAAAGTAACGCCCCCGAGGATTTAGAATAGCAAATTGCGTTGCAATGGGGAATGCGTTGTAATGGATTGCGTTGTAAAGCCCTGCGTTGTAAAAGATTTTGCGGTGTAACAACTGCGGGGTAATGGCACGCAGAGTAAAAGTGTGCAGGGTAAATTGTCCTATTCGGTTGTGCACTGTGTGTTGAGGACCCTGAAAACATTGAAGTTTGCTCACTGCTCCTTTATTCGACCCAGATATATGGGTACGAAAAAAGAGGCCAGTGGAAGGGACTGCACCACTATTAAACCATGAAGTGGTATTACCCTGGTCTCTTTTCTGGCACAAGCAGGGAGCATCGTCATCAAGGAGATTGATCTGGTGGAGTGGCGACTATCCCTTGGTCTGGTGGGGGGGGGGCGCAGCGTCTTGCCCGGCAGAGTGGGGATCATTCACTGATGGCGTCCCCTGCAAGAGACTGCGTAGACTGTGTATTTCCAACTATGTCTGAAGCTGTAGGGAACCCCTCCCCACTGGCCAAGGGAAGGGTGCTGCACAGAGGAGTCTGAGATCAATAACCCAGGTGAACCAGTGATGACAGAAGGGTCTTCAACCTTGGAGGATAATGTGGCAAAATCCCCTAGTGAGACTGTGGTCAGGAGAAAGGGGAAACCAAGACAAGGCGCAATAACTGGCCACTCCAAAAAGCCTAGGACCACTGCTAATCCACTCAACCACGCTAGTAAACTAACAGGCCCAGGCTCCTTACAGATTGATTCAGCATTGGCTCCTATTGAAAGGGGGAAAGAAGGGTAAACAATACCGGGTTGGGACAGTGTCTTGGATCAAATAAAATCTGTGTTGAGATCTGCCATTGCTCCTCTACTGGATAGACTGCATGCCCTGGAGGGAACATTGAGGGACTTGTCATCTAAAATTGAGCCTCTGCTGGCACTCCCAGCTGTTAAGCAGCCCTTTGGGCAACTGTGTCCCAATGCTCGAAGTAATGAAAACATTGCCACAAATCTAGTAGATTAGATATCCCAGCCATCCCAGTTGCCTGCTGTTCCATCTGTTCCATTTCCATCTGTAAATCAATCTAGGTCAGCCACATTGTCCGTGTGTCCATCTGTAATTTCCAGGGCCCGCGATGGTAGGGAGAAACCGGACCAAGAAGAGGATAATAGAGGTGGCAGGTGGTTTTCACAGGACCGGATGACACATTTCCATCATTGTCGGCCCCAGCACAAACTTGATTTACCTCCAGATTGCTGCCCTTATGTGGCAGTTTTAGTTGGAGTACCATCATTGTCCGGAGGTAGAAAGGAAAGTCACTGGGAACTAAAGAACAAAATGTGTGCCACTGGCTATCCCTGAATACCAAATTTTCCATTACGGAGTATGATGACATCCTATTAGTAAGTAGAATTAGGTGGATTGATCAGAACTCCAAAACCATTGGAGGGGACTGCAGAAATCCAGACTTGGCACATTGATTGATTAAAACTGAATGTAGACTGGGCAAGTCAGATGCTGTAATTAGCATTATTCCACTTGGGTTCTTTTATAGACCGATTCCACCCAGTCAGTCGAGTAGAGGAAGGTCTGTTAGCCATCAACTCAATGCTGCATGGGATCATGCTGTCCCAACTAGTAACAGATTTACACTGCTATCTGGTTTAAAGAATAATGATTGACTCTCTTCTAGTGTTGCGCAGGATATGGTAATGGGATCAGTAGATGTCACAGAAGCAAGAGCATGGCCTGATGCCCGTAAAGGAACTTATGGTTCCTCTTTTTCTGGGGTGATTAAAAGTAGCCAAAGTACCCAAGTTACTTATTCATCTCCACTAGGAATCTTAGAACCCACTGTGGCCCGCCCTTTTGTTCCCTTATTTTAATCGCTGGTTGATTCAGTCAGGGCTGTCCCCAATGAGGTTACTCCGCTAATAAGGCTTATATCCTGGAATGTAGCTGGTCTGGCATCTAAATTAGTCATTCCAGAGTGGTGTCATTTTATTGACCAATATGATGCTTGTCTTTTCCAAGAGACATGGTCTCTGCAGCCCCTCTACCATACAGGATATGTGAATGTTTACAAGGCAGCCATATCCCCAGGGGTGCAGGCTTTCAGGGGGTCTTACACTGTGGGTGAAAACCACCATCTCAGGCTTGTTGAAGGAGGTCTGACATATATGTCTTAGCTTGGCTGCTCACTCGGATATGGTATATTATATTTATAATGTACACTGCCAACCCACCAGCAATAATATGGAATATATTGTAGTAGATCGTCTGAATGACCATTTAAATTTAATTTCAGCTACTGGAATGAAAATTGTAGGGTGTGATTTTAACTGTCAATTCGAACCATTGAGTTTCGATAGCTTTGCCTTGACAGCAGACGAGGAAGCTATCTGGTCTATACCAGAGTTGGAAATTCCCTCCGTTAAGAAATATTCACCGCTAGCAGTCCAAATCAATGCCCTTACATTAAACCAGGGGCTACGCACTTGTAATGGCAGATCAGTCTCCGATAAAATAGGCAATCACACATTTAATATGGTGAACCATGCCAGCTTAATTGATTATATAATGTTGGTTCTTGAGCTTTGGCCATTCTTGGTGGATATGGTAGTCTTATCATGATCGGTCAGTGACCACAATGCCCTGACTCTCAAGCTATGTTTGCCCAACAATGCACGATATAACACCCCAGGGGAGCCCTTTGATAGAAGAATGAGAGTCACTAGTAATAGTCGTAGAGTTAAATGGAGTACATTAAAACATTCTCAGGAGTCAATTAGGGAGATTTATAGGATGGTTGCTACAGGTATGGAGGGCATGATACCACTGGTTTGTGCGGGGAATGCTCCTGAGTCATTATGGGTGATAATTGAGACCCACACATGGATGTATATGAATCTGGGGAGCTTTTTTCTAGCTGAAACAGTGCGCTTTGTGGAAAGGAAGAGCCCTAAATCCTGGTATAATAAAGTGTGTCGGAAATCCAAGTCCGCTCTGATCCTTGTGATCAGAAAGAGTAACAGACCATTGATTAGGCCGTTAGATGGTGTTGCAAGTTGGCGCTATCCAGGTTCACACAGGAATTGGAGCAGGGAACATGGGAGGCCCTCCTAGATGCTGCCAAATTGAAAGACCATTGTTCCTTCTGGAACTTGGAAGCAACAAGTAGCAGGGATGGGTTCAGCACCATAGAAAATAACATTGCAGCATGAGAATTGGGTGGCACATTTCTCCATTTTATATATGCAAAATGGAGATCAGCAAGACAACACTGGGAGACAGTTGGGTTCTGGGGAAGTCTGTCAGCCACATAGCATTCAAGATGAGGGGGGTCATGAGTGGTAAGATTGTCTCCTCAGGGTCCACCACGTATGCCCAAGGATATTTCAGTGGAGGAAATATTTTAGGCAATTAGGGGAATAGTCCACAATAGACCCCAGGGCTGGAAAAAATCACTGACGACCTATTCTTGAGTGAGAAAACCTTCTGGAGTACTTACTTTGCAGTGTTGTTTTCAGCGATTCTGAAGGGGGCACCCATTCCACACACTTGGGCGGGGGCCAAAATAATTCTCATTTTTAAAAAGGGCTATGTTAAGGAAGGCGGTGTGAGAAGGTGGGTTGGTATATGCTGTTCACTAATTAAAGTGGGCACCCTGTACCAGTCCACACGACCCTTATGATGTATGAGGTCAAAGATAACCTTATTGAAAGCTATCCTAGTGGTAGCTATGGAGAGCAGCCTTCAGGCTTAATCTTGAAGGAATGTAAAGCAGCTTGCTCTACCAGAATATCACCTCCTGAATGACTAAATGAAAGGAGAACCACACAGTAGTTATATAAAAATATGTATTTATTAATATAACTATCTCTACTAATCTCCACACGAGATTAGAACATAAAGCACACAATACTGTAACGATAGAACATGCGTAAGTAGCACAATACACAGAGGGCTCCAGGGGGAGACCGAACCATATACTAAAAAAATGGTATAACAATCACGACTTCAATAGATTCAGTGCCTAGAGTACGTAGAATCGCTGGGACCCCAAGGAACCACCCAGAGGAGTGACACAGGGGACCCACGGAGGACGGGTGCAGTGAGGAAACATGACTGCGTGCTCCATGCAACTCTATGGGAAAGTCGCGGTTGGAAAATTAGAGTTTAAGGACACTTCTACGAGGACTTCAAGCAAACCCTTTGGAACATAGGAGGTTCAAGAGCCAACCCACCAGTGAGTACCGAAGTACCCGGGTTACCTATCCCAGAGGAGCCAGGTGCATAGGGGTCAAGTGGTGTCGGAAACCTTCGTCGTTTTCAATGGAGAGTTGCAAAGAAGTACTGCTGCCAGGAAGGTGAAGAGTGTCCAGTGGAATCCAAGCCTGGATTCAAGGTGAGAGGAACCTGAAAGCAGAGGGGACAAAGTCTGGGCCACAGCAAGTGACCAGAGGCTCGGTAGTCGAATGCCCACCGATGTCGGGTGCTTCAGGTGCAAAAAAGGGTTGCTTGACTCTGCAGCCACGGGGACCAGGAGATGCTGAAGATGACCAAAGTCCGGAGGTGAGCTTTCCCATGAAGGATGTCAAGAGCTGAGGGGTCGATGTCCGGCTGGAGCATCAACAAGCCTTGGCAACTGCAACCCACGCGGTCAGAGGAAACAGGTTACGGTGTGAACCAGCAAGGTCCAGGGGACTCCCCAAGCGATGGAGAGTCAGGGCACGTCTGGAGCAACCAGGAAAGCCCAAGAACAAACAAGGTGCCCCTCGCCAGGACCCACAGGCCAACGGACCAGGGATCACAAGGAGACCTCAAGCAAGTGTGCAAAATACCAGTCCACAGAGCACTCGGTGAGTGGAGGCCGGATATCTTCAGTGCAAATACTGCTTGGGGTCAGGACTACACGAAGTCCAAAGCACAGGCTCAGGGATTGCCACTAAGCACATGCAAATGGACGCGGTGCACAGGGGTTCTGGTTGCACGGCCCCCACGAGGGATACTGGTCTCAGAATTGCGGAGAGGTCAGATCTACCTCAGGGACCTTTGAGAACCCACCTCCTGTGTTGCTGAAATCTTCGGCGTCTGCGGGAGCTCTGGAGAAGCAAACCGGTCAGATGCGTTTCAGGTGCCTGCTGCTGCAGGGGAGTAACTCCTTTACTCCAAGGGAGATTCTTCAGTCGTGCAATCGTAGTGCAGGCAGTCGAAGTACTTGGTTTCTTCTTAGCAGAATCTTGTCCAGGTAAAATCTAAAGTCCTGTAGCCAGGTAACCCACTTTATACCCATGGGAAGGGGTGGAAAGATTCTGTGGACCCTCCTAGGGGAGGGGCAGGACAGAGGGGTGGCTACACCCATGTCCTTTGTCCAGTTTCGTGCCAGAGCAGGAGCCAATGGCTCCCAGAACTGGTTTGAGCTGGACTATGCACAGGGACACCAAATTTGCCCCCAGTGCAGACTTTCTGGCACTCTCAGAGTGCCCCCACCCAGCCCCAATACACTAAATCCTGTCTGGGAGGTGGTCACACCTCCCTGTGACAGGATGCCTATTGTCATGCCTTCCTCTGCTCGAGCTTGGCTCAGCAGCAGGAGAGCAGAATCGTGTCTGTGGCTGGGAGCATCCATTTTGTGCTGCCCGGATCAGGAAAGCAAGTACCGGGTAGACCGGTGACCCACAGTAGTAGTTCTAGAAGGGTGGAATCATACCTCCCACACCAGTTACTGGTGTGGAGGTATGATTCCAAGGTGTTGGACACCAAACACGACATGTTTCTAAGCAGCCGTTTTAAAGTTAGCAATTACTGCGAGGTTATAATGCACTTAAAAATATATGTCGGGCTGTATCACAGACAATGCTGGAGAATGGTCTCCGAAGGCTGCAGAGGGGCTCTGCTCATGCAGGGACACCCTCTCACGTAAAACCCAGCACCCTGCCTTCAGGATTGTTAAGGCCTGCCATAGGGGTGACTGATAGGTATTTAAGTGTAGTGATTTAGATAGATATAGTGAACCTATATCTTAAGTAAGTGGTGCAAGCACCAGCTTACACAGTCTGCGGTAGCAGGCTGGTCGTGTCAATTTGAATGGCCTCTCAGGGGTGGCACAATACATGCTTCAGCCCATTGGAGGCCTCTGGGGTACCTAGGCCCTGGGTACATAGGGTACCATATACTAGGGACTGATAAGGGTACCCCAGAATTCAATCTGGAGTGTACCTAAAGTACATGTATATCAATTTAAGGGAGAAAGCAGATAGACTGTGGTCCTGAATAGTAGGATCCCAGTCAGACTAGTCCAAAAACAGTGTGACATCAGCAAAAAGTGGGGGTAACCATAAGAAGCAGATCCTACTTTCCTACAGAACCCCCCCAAACGCAAGGCCATTAAACTAACCTTGACCAGTTGAGTCTTCATGTTCTAAGTGGAAATATCTGGAGAGTCCATCTGCATTGGCAGGGTTACTCCCAGGTCTATGTTCCACTGTATAGTCCATCCCCTGTAGGGAAATGGACCACCTCAAGTGTTTGGGGTTTTCACCCTTCATCTGTTTTAGCCATAAGAGGGGCTTATGGTCTGTCTGAACAATGAAGTGAGTGCCAAACAGATATGGCCTCAACTTCTTCAGAGCCCAAACCACAGCAAAGGCTTCCCTCTCAATAGCTGACCAACGTTTCTCTCTGGGGGTCAGCCTTCTGCTAATGAAAACTACTGGCTGATCCTGACCCTCTTCATTCAGTTGTGATAACACAGCCCCTACCCCCAATTCAGATGCATCTGTTTGAACAATGAATTGTTTGGAATAATCAGGACTTTGCAGAATGGGAGCAGTGCACATGGCCTGCTTCAGGTCATCAAATGCCTTTTGACAGCTAACTGTCCACTGAACTTTCTTAGGCATTTTTTTGGAAGTTAAGTCATTCAAAGGGGTCACTATGGAGCCATATCCTTTGACAAACCCCCTGTAGTACCCAGTCAGGCCCAAGAAAGCTCTGACCTGAGTCTGGGTAGTTGGAGCAACCCAATCCATGAAGGTTTGGATTTTGCTCTGCAATGGTTGAACCTGTCCACCACCTACCAGGTGGCCTAGGTATACAACCTTACTCTGCCCTATCTGGCACTTGGTGGCCTTGATAGTGAGGCCTGCCTTTTGCAGGGCCTCCAGAACATTTCTCAGGTGGACCAGGTGATCCTCCCAGGTGGAGTTAAAGACAGCAATATCATCTAGATAAGCTGCACTATAGGCTTCCAGACCTGTGAGAACTTTATTCAACAGCCTTTGAAATGTGGCAGGTGCATTCTTCAATCCAAAAGGCATCACAATAAATTGGTAATGCCAACTAGGGGTTGAGAATGCTGTTTTTGGTTTTGCATCCTCAGCTAATCTGATTTGCCAGTAACCAGCTGTCAGGTCAAATGTACTTAAGAACTTGGCTGAGGCCAAAGTATCAATAAGCTCATCTGCCCTTGGAATAGGGTGAGCATCAGTCCTAGTGACTGCATTGAGTCCCCTGTAGTCAACACAGAACCTCATCTCTCTCTTACCACCCTGGGTGTGAGGTTTTGGTACCAAGACTACTGGACTAGCCCAAGGGCTATCAGAGGGCTCAATTACTCCCAAATCCAACATTGTCTGGACCTCAGTCCTGATACAGTCCCTGACATGATCAGGTTGCCTGTAAATCTTATTCTTAACAGGCAGACTGTCACCTGTGTCCACCTCATGTGCACACCAGGTAGTCTGACTTGGAGTCAGTGAAAACATATGTCTGTACTGATTGAGGACTTTCCTGCAATCAGTCTGTTGCTGCTCAGTGAAGCTGCCTGCCAAGGCTACACCATCAACTGAACCATCATCAGGGTTCTGTGAGAGGAGATCAGGGAGTGGATCACTCTCTTCCTCCTGTCCCTCATCAGTAGCCATGAGCAAGCCCATGTCTGCCCTGTCCACATATGGCTTGAGCCTGTTCACATGGAGCACCCTATGGGGGCTCCTGGGAGTTCCAAGGTCCACCAGGTAGGTAACCTCTCCCTTTTGCTCAAGAATGGTATGGGGCCCACTCCACTTGTCTTGGAGAGCTGCTGGGGCCACAGGCTCCAACACCCATACCTTCTGTCCTGGCTGATATACAGTCAAAACAGCCTTTTGGTAATGCCAGGCCTTTTGAAATTCCTGGCTAGTCTCAAGGTTTTTGGATGCCTTATTCATGTATTCAGCCATCCGGGAGCGGAGACCAAGTACATAGTCCACTATGTCCTGTTTAGGTGGTTTGAGAGGTAACTCCCATCCCTCCTTAACCAAACATAAGGGACCCATAACTGGATGTCCAAACAGAAGTTCAAAAGGGCTGTAACCAATACCCTTCTGAGGAACCTCTCTGTAGGCAAAGAGAAGGCAGGGCAAAAGGATATCCCATCTACGCCTAAGCTTTTCAGGGAGACCTTTTATCATGCCCTTGAGGGTTTTGTTGAATCTTTCAACTAACCTATTGCATTGTGGGTGATAGGGTGTGGTGAATTTGTAATTCACTCCACACTCCTTCCACATAGCAGTCAGGTAACCAGACATAAAGTTTGTATCTCTGTCTGATACTACCTCCTTAGGGAAACCCACTCTGGAAAAGATCCTGAGGAGAGCTCTAGCCACAGTGGTAGTCCTAAGGGGAATTGTCTCTGGATACCTAGTGGCATGGTCCATCACCACTAGTATAAATCTGTGCCCAGATGCAGTTGGAGGATCCATGGGACCAACAATGTCAATCCCAACCCTCTCAAAGGGAACCCCCACCACAGGTAGTGATATCAGGGGGGCCTTTGTAGTACCACCTGCCTTACCACTGCCTCAGCAAGTGATACAGGAGCGACAAAACTCCTTTGCGTCTTCTGACATGTGAGGCCAGTGAAAGTGAGGGACAAGCCTGTCCCAGGTCTTGCTTTGGCCTAAGTGTCCTGCTAATGGGATGTTGTGTGCCAGTGATAATAGGAAGCCCCTAAACTTCAGAGGTATAACTAACCTCCTGGTAGCACCAGGCTTGGGGTCTCTACCCTCTGAGTACAGAAGTCCATCATCCCAGTAGATCCTGTGGGACCCACTGGCACTCCCAGCAGCAGCTTGCTGTCTGAGGGGTTCAAGAGAGGGGCAGCTCAGCTGCTCCTGGCTCAGATCTGCCCTGGAAGGGCCCCCTGTCCCCAAGAACTCAACCTGGTCAGGTTCAAGTTCCTCTGAGACAGTTCCTTCACAGGGACTGGGATCAGCTCCCTCAAGAGACTGATCCTCACTCTGAGGCATGGGGGAAGACACTGCCTTACCCCTTCCGCTCCTTCTCTTGGAGGGCACCTGGTCCATCTTTTCAGGATCCAGGGCCTGTTCAGTGGAAGATATTTTTGCCTGTGACCTAGTCATAGCAAACACATCTGCAGGGATGCCCAGCATTTCTGCATGTGTCCTGAGTTCCACTTCAGCCCATGCTGAAGTTTCCAAATCATTGCTCAACAAGCACTCTACAGGGAGGTCTGAGCTAACCACAACCTTTTTAGGGCCAGTTACCCCTCCCCAGGTGAAATTCACAACTGCCAAGGAATGGTCTGTCCTGACATTGCTTGCATTGGTCACTTGGTACATCTCCCCAAGTATGATCTGTTCAGGGCCCACAAGATCTTTTGTCACCATTGTGACACGTGCACCTGTGTCCCTGTATGCCATGGCCTCCTTGCCATTAATCAAAGGCTGCTGTCTGTACTTGCCCAGATTACTGACTCTGACAAATAAGGAGGCAATATCCATGCCCCCATCACAGACTAACACAGCCTGAGTTGGAATTCTGACTAGGCCAGAATCCAGCTTAGATCCCTGGGTCAACCCTACTATACCCTTGTTCTGTGTACCACCACTTGTAACTGAGCTAGGGGGGAACAGTTGCCTTAGGGGCAGTGGTGGCTGGAGTAGATTCCTTGGCCCTTGGACAACTGGCATCCTTTGTCCAGTGGGTCTTCTCTTTACAAATATGACACCAAGGTTTCTTTTTGCCTTTTCCCTTGTTGGATTGTGACTCCCCCCCAGATGCAGGTTTTTGGGGCCCTTGTGAAGACTTCTGGTCTTTACCCTTCTCCCCACCCTTATCTGAGGTTTTAGGATCTTGCTTCTTTTGGTCACCACCTTGATTCTGAGTTGTCTGCTTCACCCTGGTTCTGACCCATTTGTCTGCCTTCTTTCCCACTTCTTGGGGAGAGGTCAGATCAGAATCAACCAAGTACTGATGCAACAACTGATTTTGGCAATTATTTAGGATCTGCTCCCTCATAATTAAATTGTACAATCCCTTAAAATCATTCACTTTACTGCCAAGTAACCAGCCTTCCAGAGCCTTAGTAGCACAATCTACAAAGTCTACCCAGTCCTGAGTCTGTGTCTTCTGGGTGTCTCTGAAGTTAATCCTATATTGCTCAGTGGTTAAGCCAAACCCATCAATGAGAGCACTCTTCAGAACTGAATAATTATCAGCATCCTCTTCTCTAACAGTGAGGAGCTTATCTCTACCTTTGTCAGCAAAGGAGAGCCACAAGATAGCTGCCCACTGCTCCTGAGGGACCCTCTGTACCTTACAGGCCCTCTCTAGTGCAGTTATCCATTTGTGGATGTCATCCCCACTTTGATAGGGAGGGACTATCTTGTTCAGGTTCCTATGATCATGAGAATATTCTCTAGCTCTAGGGACACTGTTGATGCCACCATGGGACTCTAGTCCCAATCTCCTTGTTGCTCTTTGGAGCTCTAGGGCTTCCCTGTCTAGGGCCAATTGCTCTTTCTTGAGCCTGAGATTGACTCTCTCAATCTCCAGAAATTGGCACTGTCTATCATAAGAGGATTCCCTCCTATTTGATATGGAAGTCCCTAGAGAGGTCCCTGAATGATTAGACTCCACAGAGGGAGTTCCGGATCTCCTAGGCAAACTCTGTACTCTTCCTGGTGGAGTAAAGAGAGGGCCACTGGGGCCTTCTCCCCCACCTAAAGGAAGATCTATGTTGTCCAGGTTAGAATCATCTTGATTCTCCTGGTCAGGGTTTGAGTCCAGGTCAAAGAAGGTTTCACTTCCTGGCCTTTCATCATTCCCTGCCCCACCCACTCTACCTACCTCATCAGACCCTGGGGTCTTTCTGAGGTCATCTAGAAGTAATATCTCTATGAGGCACTGAGTGTTGGCACTTCTCCCTGTCCTCAACTTCCTAGATACACACATGGCTTTCAATTCTAAAAAGGGAATGTCATTATACCTAGTGGGCAAAGAACCACTTGGTTCTTCTCTAGAAGACATACTAGTGTTGTGTGGTGTAGGCACCTACCTAACCTAGTGGAGACTAAACTCTCTTGAGTTGGAGAAAGGGTGTGCTAGACCATTGACTTACCCAACTCCAAGTTCAGTAGAACTTACTAATTCTAATCTTAGTATTATATGTAGCGAATACTTTAGTGGTTTTCAGTTAATCAATCAATGAGATTTATCTGGTAAAACAATAGCAAGCTTGAATCCCAGCCGCTGCACACCAATGTGAGAAGGTGGGTTGGTATATGCTGTCCACTAATTAAAGTGGGCACCCTGTACCAGTCCACATGCCCCTTATGATGTATGAGGTCAAAGATAACCTTATTGAAAGCTATCCTAGTGGTAGCTATGGAGAGCAGCTTTCAGGCTTAATCTTGAAGGAATGTAAAGCAGCTTGTTTTACCAGAATATCACCTCCTGAATGACTAAATGAAAGGAGAACCACACAGTAGTTATATAAAAATATGTATTTATTAATATAACTATCTCTACTAATCTTACACGAGATTAGAACATAAAGCACACAATACTGTAACGTAGAACATGCGTAAGTAGCACAATACACAGCGGGCTCCAGGGGGAGACCGAACCATATACTAAAAAAATGGTATAACAATCACGACTTCAATAGACACAGTGCCTAGAGCACGTACAATTGCTGGGACCCAAAGGAACCACCCAGAGGAGTGACACAGGGGACCCACGGAGGACGGGTGCAGTGAGGAAACACGACTGTGTGCTCCGTGCAACTCTATGGGAAAGTCGCGGTTGGAAAATTAGAGTTTAAGGACACTTCTACGAGGACTTCAAGCAAACCCTTTGGAACATAGGAGGTTCAAGAGCCAACCCACCAGTGAGTACTGAAGTACCCGGGTTACCTATCCCAGACGAGCCGGGTGCATAGGGGTCAAGTGGTGTCGGAAACCTTCGTCGTTTTCAATGGAGAATTGCAAAGAAGTACTGCTGCCAGGAAGGCGAAGAGTGTCCGGTGGAATCCAAGCCTGGATTCAAGGTGAAAGGAACCTGAAAGCAGAGGGGACAGAGTCTGGGCCACAGCAAGTGACCTGGGGCTCGGTAGTCGAATGCCCACCGATGTCGGGTGCTTCAGGTGCAAAGAAGGGTTGCTTGACTCTGCAGCCACGGGGACCAGGAGATGCCGAAGATTACCAAAGTCCGGAGGTGAGCTTTCCCATGAAGGATGTCAAGAGCTGAGGGGTCGATGTCCGGCTGGAGCATCAACAAGCCTTGGCAACTGCAACCCACGCGGTCAGAGGAAACAGGTTACGGTGTGAACCAGCAAGGTCCAGGGGACTCCCCAAGCGATGGAGAGTCAGGGCACGTCTGGAGCAACCAGGAAAGCCCAAGAACAAACAAGGTGCCCCTCGTCAGGACCCACAGGCCAACGGACCAGGGATCGGGAGGAGACCTCAAGCAACTGTGCAAAATACCAACCCACAGACCACTCGGTGAGTGGAGGCCGGATATCTTTGGTGCAAATACTGCTCGGGTTTAGGACTACACGAAGTCCAAAGCACAGGCTCAGGGATTGCCACTAAGCACATGCACTTGCAAATGGATGCGGTGCACAGGGGTTCGAGTTGCACGGCCCCCACAAGGGATACTGGTCTCAGAATTGCTGAGAGGTCAGATCTACCTCAGGGACCTTTGGGAACCCACCTCCTGTGTTGCTGAAATCTTTAGAGTCCACAGGAGCTCTGGAGAACCAAACCGGTCAAATGCGTTTCAGGTGCCGGCTGCTGCAGGGGAGTAACTCCTTTACTCCAAGGGAGATTCTTCAGCCGTGCAATCGTAATGCAGGCAGTCAAAGTACTTGGTTTCTTCTTAGCAGAATCTTGTCCAGGTAAAATCTAAAGTCCTGTAGCCAGGTAACCCACTTTATACCCATGGGAAGGGGTGGAAAGATTCTGTGGACCTTCCTGGGGGGGGGGGCAGGACAGAGGGGTGGCTACACCCATGTCCTTTGTCCAGTTTTGCACCAGAGCAGGAGCCAATGGCTCCCAGAACTGGTTTGAGCTGGACTATGCACAGGACCACCAAATGTGCCCCCAGTGCAGACTTTCTGGCACTCTCAGAGTGCACCCACCCAGCCCCAATACACTAAATCCTGCCTGGGAGGTGGTCACACCTCCCTGTGACAGGATGCCTATTGTCATGCCTTCCTCTGCTCGAGCTTGGCTCAGCAGCAGGAGAGCAGAATCGTGTCTGTGGCTGGCAGCATCCATTTTGTGCTGCCCGGGTCGGAAAGCTGGTACCGGGTAGGCCGGTGACCCACAGTAGTGGTTCTAGAAGGGTGGAATCATACCTCCCACACCAGTTACTGGTGTGGAGGTATGATTCCAAGGTGTTGGACACCAAACACGACATGTTTCTAAGCAGCCGTTTTAAAGTTAGCATTTACCGCGAGGTGCAGGGGCACCCTCTCACGTAAGACCCAGCACCCTGCCTTCAGGATTGTTAAGGCCTGCCATAGGGGTGACTGATAGGTATTTAAGTGTAGTGATTTAGATAGATATAGTGAACCTATATCTTAAGTAAGTGGTGCAAGCACCAGCTTACACAGTCTGCGGTAGCAGGCTGGTCGTGTTAATTTGAATGGCCTCTCAGGGGTGGTACAATACATGCTTCAGCCCATGGGAGGCCTCTGGGGTACCTAGGCCCTGGGTACATGGGGTACCATATACTAGGGACTGATAAGGGTACCCCAGAATCCAATCTGGAGTGTACCTAAAGCACATGTATATCAATTTAAGGTAGAAAGCAGATAGACTGGGGTCCTGAATAGCAGGATCCCAGTCAGACTAGTCCAAAAACAGTGTGACATCAGCAAAAAGTGGGGGTAACCATAAGAAGCAGATCCTACTTTCCTACAGGCAGCGTCACATCTCCTTATAATGGCGTACCCGGGAAATCCGAGATGTTATATAAAAATCCCAAGGCCACTGTATATTGGTAGCTGTTTGCATGCCAAGATACTTGAAGTGTTCCTCAGCCCTCTGTAGGTTAATAATCGCCCATATGTCATAATGTGTACCTGCTAGTGGGACCTATGTGGACCGAGTCAAGTTAAACCTCAGGCCCGAGGCCTCCCCCCCTGCCCGCATATCTGGAGTATGTTCATCAAGTGGTGCAAGGAGGTATCTAGGATGCTGATGTACACTAGAACATCACCAGCAGAAACCAGCCAATTCTGCACATCACTGGACCGACTCTGCCGGAGGCTCTATGACCAGAGTGAATAGGAGCGGTGACAAGGGGCATGTTTGCTCCATGCCCCGTTCGATAGTAAAGGTCGGGTACAGCTCCCTACCCTTGTCCATAGCTCAGAATATAGTACTGATATGTAACTACAGAAGAGGGTGCCAAAGCTCATGCATTCCAGTAGCTGGAACATGAATTACCTCTGGACGGGATTGAAAGCCTTTTCGAAATCTATGGATATCAGAGGTCAGGGCCCTATGTTCCCCGACTGCAGCAGAAAGTGCCATGGCACTGTTAATGTACCTGAGGCAACGAGGGCTACTGCCTCCTGGCATAAACCCATTCTAGTCCCAATATTTGTTATTATTACCTTTATCAGTTTGTTTGCCAGAACCTTAGCAGGATCTCAGCCTCGAAGTTAAAGAGAGAAATAGGCCTGTAAGAACCACATTAATCCAGGAGTGTACCCGTTTCAGGCTTACAAAAATGATAGCCCCTCTTAAATCATATGGCAGCCCACCAGGCTCTAGGGCTCTGTGAAAATTTGCAGCAGAGGTGAGACAAGGTGAAACTCATATTTCTCACAAATTTCAAGCAGAAACACATTGGGGCCCGGAGCTTTCCCAGTAGGGAGTGAATCGAGAGCTGCTAATATTTCCTGTCCTGCCAATGGTTCCTCTAGCTGTTGCTGAAATGTACTTTAGAGCTTAAGTACAATCAAGTTCATTTAATTGGGTTATCCTGCTCGGTTTGAGCTGAGGATCTCCTTGCTTAAAGGTGAGCATATTAAAGTGCAAATTCCTGAAATATTAATTGGGAGTTAGTAAGAGTTTGTGCTTTGGTGGATGATACTAGTGCCAAGTCCAAGCTTCTCCACCATATTTGCTAACCAGTATAATAACTTCCCAGCCTTCTTTCCAACTTCATAAGGTTTGTATTGTGTTGCAGCATGTGCAAGAGATGCAGATTTTTTTTTCTGTTGGAGCGACATCCCCATCAGCTCTATCTTGCGCCTAATGTGTTCATTCAGGGGGCCTGTCTGTTCTTCGGCCTTAGCAATAGTAGCAAGCATCTCAGCAATTACAAAATGCCAATGCCTTTTAACCGTCGGTTTATATGAAATGGCTTGCCCCTTTAGGATCGGTTTTAGTTCTTCCCAAAGTACTGGGGGAGATGTAACCATGCCCGTGTTTATATCAAAGTATTCAATGATCTCTTGTTTAAGAAAATCGCCAAAAGTAGCATCCCAGAGATACCAAGCATTCAGCCCCCACAACCCAGACTGTCTTCCGCCAGGCTGCCTAAACTCAATCCGAACCAGGGCATGATCAGTTAATTCTTGGAGAAGAAACTGGGCCTCTACTAGCTTGATGAAGTCTTCAGAGAGCAGAAAGAAATGGTCTATCCTGCATGAGGACCCATGTCCTATGTAAATGAGAGTAAAACGGAAACTCCCACGCATTCAGGTGTAACACCCCCCTCCATTTATCTGATAAAGCCAGTGAGCGGGCCAAGACCTACGTGGAGCCGGTGTTTTGCTTCTACTGTCAGCAGTAGAGCCCACAATGGAGTTCATTTACTCTCCCACTAATGTTTGTCCCCCGGGAACTGAAGGAGAACCTGTGTGAGCGCTTTTAGTGTCCCTCTATCAGTGCAGATGGTGCAAATACCACTGAAAAAGACCATCAAGCATCCCCCAGCACGCCTGCAATTGTTTTAAATCTACCCAGATCGCTATGATGTATTATTGTGACCTGTAGTGGAAAATGCTTGGGTAAGGGAATTGCTGGGCCTGTAGAAGCCAGCGTCATGTGTTCTAGTGTAGCCTCCATGGGACAAAAAGATGCATCAGTTAGTCAACATATGTGTCTCAAGCTAAAGCCCGATAGATGGCGAATATCTTCTAATATATTGAAAAAACTGCTTCCCCTCTTAATCTTATTGTTAAGACAGTTGACGTTCCAAGAAAGTATCTCAGAGGTATCTTGTGATGCTGTCATGGAGGTGTATGATATGCCACGCTGCCTAAGGGAGTTCCCATGTGACGGTGTGTCGAAAAAGGTAAAGTAAATCTTAAACTATCTATAATAACAGAAACCCCAACTGCCCCTAGCTCCATATTTCTAGAACTGAAACAGCAGCCGTCCAACAGTTTAACCTATAGTATAAGGTAAGTAGCCGGGTAATCACTCCGTGCAATATCGATTAGCAAGCACGTATCTATATAGTGCCGACCGGCATAATAATACATTTTGTGTGTTCTTCTTCATAATGATCAAAAGAACAGACCCCTTACAAGGTCAAAAAAGCAAACATTGTAATTATTGAAGGATACTGAAGATTTAGCCAGCATTGGGATTAGCACACTCTTGAGATGTATCTCCAGTGTCCATCCCCGGAGTAGAATGTCTTTCATTACCAGTATGCTACCACTCTGGGATTCGATGGTGCTCAGTTTTCTCCATGCCTTCATCTTTTCTCTGTTGAAATCGCCATTGTCTAGATCCCCCACGTCTGTTACTATCTGGTGGGCGGGAGCCCTCAGATGCCTCCTCTGTTTCTTTGGATGAGGGCCCATCTTTGTTCCCCCAAGCCATGGTTTCCATATCTCCAGGCAGTCCCAAACCGTTTGCGGCATCTCGAAGCAGGAAACAGCAGCATATAGGTTAATTGAAAGGATTTCAACTATGAGTCTGATAAATACTATTGCAGCAGAGTAGACAGGAAACACTCAGGTTGGTCATCTTCCCCCTTTGAGGTTCACCAACAAAATGCATGTAATTTCATCGTGACCTACCTTCTGCAACTTCTACTCTACGTTCCATGTGGTTTACCTTTTAATTTAAGCAAGTAATGTTGTCTGATGTTTTTGCTCACTGAGTCTTCCGCAGTGGAGACCTGATTCTTTCCTTCAGTGACTCACTCCACGATATTTCTTAGGACCTGGTGCAAAAGACCAACTTCAATGCCTACTTCACCTCCAAAGTGGTACATGGGTCACACAAGGGCTTGAAAATTTGTTCTGGAGTAATCTGCATCACAGGGGGCTCTCCAGAGCCAGTCGGTTCCCTCGACCTGGGATTTCCTTTTTATGGTTTTGGTGTATGTACCCATTTTAGTTTGCTGAGTCTGTGCCGTCGCCTGTGGCTTCCCCATCAAGTCCGAGGTTGGAGCAAAACCAAAAGTTGAGTTTCGTTATGCTTAAATTATGACACCTCTTCCTTCGTTGTGCAATCTGCTTATGAAAGAAGCTTGCTTAGCTCTTAGAATCAGTAGTACCGATTGACAAGGGGGAGGAGTGCTTGGGGTCCTCAATCACTCACTGTCATAAGGTGAATTCAGTGACCTCCAAATGGAGTGCGCCCATACAGTCTCTAAGTCATGTTTTGATTGTAGGCCACCTTGTATGCTGGGGAAGGAGGCTTGAAGTCACGGCGTTATTCTTGCTAGCACCCGTACCCTGTCATCTTATATATGCAAGGCCAGCCCACCAGCCGACCACCTCTATGCCCGCCATCGTTTAACTGAATCTGCCCCCAGGGAAAGATGGCTTAGTGCTGAATTCCTCAGGATCTGCCTTGGTCCTGCAGGCCACTTCCACCTCTCCAAATGAGGGAAAAGGGATGAGTAAGGTAGGCCATCCTCCACCTGGATGTCTAAAGTTGTTACAAACTACTACCAGCCTCCACTGGGTGCAGTGTCATACCAGTCCACTTTGGGCCCAATTGATAATCCCTGGTCCATGGCAGCTCTGATGTCTGTCAGGTCTGATCCTTGTTTCGGAATTGTGCCCCACTGCCAGCAGCTACACACTGACTTCAGAGGAGCTGGTTAGAGTTCCTCATCTCTTCTTTAGTCCTACTTGGTTGCCTCTTAGTGGGCGGGGCTTGGCTTCAGTCAGTGTGCTAGTTGACATGCAGCAGCCTGGGCCATTCCTCCTCCTGTCCCCTTTGGCCTCGCTGCCTTTGAATCTTCAACCCATGCTCAAATTTTCTGATGGCTTGCTATGTGCAGGAGTCTCTATAGCCCTGGGAGGCACCACACTGACAGCCCACTTTCTGCATTGGTTGACTGAAAAGCATAGGATTGGGTCTCCAAACTTTTCTGTACTGCGAGCTACTTATGTTCAATGAAACGCACTGAGAGTTACTAATATTATTAGTGTTGTATAATCTCAATTTTTTACATGTATATTAATTCAACCAAACAAAAGTTTTCTAATTTAATAATCTGAGCTGCACACAGGTGAGCTACTCAGAGGTAGCTGGAGAGCTACAGTAGCTCACAAGCTACTGGTTGGAGACCGCTGGATTGTAGGGTGTTTGGAGGAGCAATCTTAGAACTCTTCCTCCGTAATCCATGGATGGACAAGCCCCCTTGGTGAAAGAGTTTGGAATTTCCGGCGCCAGTGAAGGCGCAATTACCTTATTTTTGGCTATGCACTGCCACATGGCGTCTTTCTTTCTTGAGGCCGTGTGGTGTGTGTCCTGGGTGAGCTTGCTTCCTGGTGGCAGCGTTTCCATTAAATTACATGCCACAAGCTTCTTGTTGTCTGCAGCTTCTCGGTAACCCTGCGGGCATAGAAGATTAGGCTTACTAGTTTGGTAGTGCATGCCAGATTTTCTTCATTTGCTCGAGGTCTCCTCTTACAAATATTTAGTTGTGAATTGCTCAAGGTAAGATGACAGCATATCATTTCCTGCTTCCTTCCACAGGTTTGGTTCTTATTTTAGGCTATAAAAAGGAGACCAGATCAGTTGCATCTTTTGCCACAATTATGCTTATTTGCCTGTTGCTCGCTCGTTGGACTCGCTGTTTTTACTTCATATCCTTCCTTTTCCTTCAAGTTTGTTCCTCTGCTGGTCCTGTTGATTGGCCTGGCTTGGTGGAAAGTTTTTTATAGTGTATCCAGTTTTTTTTCCATAGTACTTTAATTCTACTTGCATCTCCTGAATACCTGTAGCAAATCTAGAGTCTGAGATTACTTCAGGAAGTGATCGTCCCTTTCTTTGCCTCAGCCATCACCTAAGAGATCTGCCCCTTATAGGGGGTAAATATACTATTCTAACTTCAGTCTGATAGTGTGACAATTGCATTAATGGGAGGAAGATTTACTATTCTAACTCCCTTTTAAAAAATATTGGGGATGGTTCATACATTGGGAAGCAGATTTACTATTATAAATCAATTCTAACATTATTTGAGGCAAGACTATATTTGGAGTGATGGCAAGTATGGTGTTCTAACTCCAGTCCAACATATAATGGGGACAATGTATTCGAGAGTCAGCTTTATTATTCTACCTCCTCTCTAAGAAACAGTAGTGAAACTGTAGTCATTTCTCTCTGGGGGGTCTTAGATTCACTATTCTAACTCCAGTCTGACAAATATTAAGGAAAGTGCATACATGGAGGTGGGGGGAGGGGAGGGGTAGAGTTACTGTTCTAAAATCCGTCCAACATATATTGGGGTAGGTGTACAATGGGGAGGACAAATATATACTTACCCCAATGATTGATGAATTAGAGTTAGAATGAGGGGTGGGCATAACAAGAGTAAAACAAGATTACTGAAATTACTCTGATTACTCTGGCGTAGATACAATTTCCCCCGGCCTAGTTAGAATAGTAAATATACAACAAATAATATGGAATGTGCATACATGGAAGAGGGGTCAGCTTGACTATTCTTACTCAAGTCCAGTGGTTCCCAATCTGTGCGCCTCTGCACCCCGGTGCGCCATCAAAACTAGCCTGGGGCACGAGCACCAAGCACCTAGGTTTGACAAATGACCTGAATTTGGCTGTAAATTATGTCTTTTTGAAGCACAGAGCTAGAGTTTCGCTCCCTGAACTCTCTAGGGCCAGTCTGTGACAGGGGAACATTAAGCCAGTCATCTGAGGCAGATGAAAGAAAACATTTCAGTCAGTAGTGTGCAGTTAAAGAGTCAAAGCCAAGTTATTTATGATGCTCAGGGCTTCCTTTCTCCAGTTATCACCGAATTAATTTAATGAATTCACAAAAACCAGTTGCATGCTAAGTTATAAAAACCTACACAGGCTGTTTGAAATGTTCAACATTCATAGGAGGGAGACATGACATCTGCAATATTCAATGCAGGTTAATATTAGGAGTTCATTCAGATTGCAGAAGAAGAAGTGAATATGTTGATGCTTATTTCACTAAAAACAAATGAAAATATCCATAAGCAACCATCACAGATCACACACAGATGACCGAAAGCAAATGGCATTGGTTAGAAGCACAAGTTCAAACTCAAAGTCAAAGGTGAGAACCTACAGGGTAAAAAACATATGCCAAAGGTCAGAACAAATGCACATAAAGTAAGCTAATGCCACAGATGAAACAGAATATGGGTGTCCCAAACCAAAAGGCTCAAAGTCCGAAAATATGCCCAAACCGAGGTGACTGGAAAAACATTGGCAAAGGCAGAGTTTGTGGTGAGTTTGTGGTAGGATAGTCCTGGGAGGAATGCGTCTGGAAGTCCAGGGAGGGGCTGGCACAACACTGATGTCATTGTCATCTTGGAGCGGAGAGAGGCGCAGGCAGCACGCTGCCGTCACCTTAGACCCCAGAAAGATGCTGAGAGTGCATTATTGGGAACTAGGAGCGGCTTGAGGGGCATTAATGAGGGCCCTGAGCTTTCTTGGCAGGTATCAGGCTCTCCCCAAACACTCTCACATCAGGGGGGAAAAGTCTATCTGAGACATCAAGCTGCACCGCTCCCCACTGCAGCAGTTCCAAGTGCCGAGGCACAAGGCACCAATACATGCTGACAGGAGGCAAAGACAGGAGACTTTAGATGTACACATAGGGAGCCTGGCTGCACCCAGGCTGGAGGATAGAAGACACAAAGACAGGATGTGGGGGGGTCAGAGTTGCTGAGGTGGATCAGTCATGGAGCTCGAGGACTCAAACACCGGGGGCAGAAGAAAGTAGACAGAAGATTCATAGACAACATAGATAAGGCATGTCCGCAGTGGCATGAGAGTCCACACATGAGGCTTGAAGACTGAGACATGAGTGATGCGGGCACAGGCAGGAGGTATGAGGACACAGACAGGAGGTATGAAGACACAGAGAAGAGACCTGAGGGGACAAGACAAGAGGCCTGAGGGCACAGACAGGAGGCAAGAACACACAGTCAGAAGGCATGAACATCCAGACAGGTGGCATGAGGGCACAGACAGGAGGCTAGAACACATAGTCAGGAGGCACAGACAAGATACAAGAACACAGGCAGGAGGCATGAGGACACATTTAGGAGGCATGAGGGCACAGACAGGAGGCAGGAACACACAGACAGGAGGCAAGGACACACAGACAGTAGGCAGGAACACACAGACAGAAGGCAAAAGCACACGGACGGGGGCAAGAACACAAAGGGCATGTAGGCACAGACAAGATACATGAACACACAGACAAGAGACATGAGGACACCGTCAGAAGGCAAAATCACACAGATTGGAGGCAAGAACACACAGGCAGGAGTTGAGCCTGCTGCTTAATTTTACTCAACACGGGAAACCTCACCCACCCGGACACGGAAAGGATTGACAGATTGACAGCTCTTTCTCGATTCTGTGGGTGGTGGTGCATGCCTGTTCTTAGTTGGTGGAGCAATTTGTCCGGTTAATTCTGATAACGAATGAGACTCCTCCATGCTATCTAGTTACGCAACCCCAAGCAGTCGACGTTCAACTTCTTAGAGGGATAAGTGTCTTTCAACCGCACAAGATCGAGCAATAACAGGTCTGTGATGACTTGGACGTCTGGGGCTGCACGCGCGATACACTGACCGCATGTGTCTACCCTTTGCCGATAGCTTCGGGAAACCCGCTGAACCCCATTTGTGAAAGGGTTTGCAATTATTTCCCATGAACAAGGAATTCCCAATAAGTGTGGGTCATAAGCTTTTGTTGATTAAGTCCCTGCCATTTGTAAACATCGCCCATCGCTACTACTGATTGGATGGTTTAGTGAGGTCCTCAGATCGGTCCGCCGGGGTCGGCAATGGACCTGGCGGAACACCGAGAAGATGATCAAACTTGACTATCTAGCGGAAGTAAAAGTCGTAACAAGGGTTCTTTAGGTGAACCTGTGGAAGGATCATTAACAGTGGAGCAGCCAGAGCGACTGACAGCACCAGCCCGAAACCCTTACCCTCCTCCCAGATGGAAAACACCTATAGGCCCAGGGCCCGGCCCTGCCGTCGCATACCCTGGCTGGCACAGCAGTCTTCAGCAGTTGGGGCACTTGGGCGAGGACCAGTCACAGGTGGCCTCCTCCACCCGGGAGGACCCGAACAATGTATGCGTTAGGGACAGCCCCGCCCTTCTGTGAGTGGCATGAAGGAAAGCCCTTCCGAGACAGAACCCACACTCACCTAGCATGACCCCACAGGGGGAACCGAATGGTAGTCTGGGACCACCCCCAAACGCCCTGCTGACCCGTGCTCTCCTGCACCTGATACCTGCCTGACTGAGTTTCGGGTGACTGAAGAATGAACATTCTCGGGCGGCAGGGCAGCCTGGATGGGAAGGAGTCTGGGCCATGAGGGGACCCTGGCTCCTGTCAGCAGGGGCGTACTGGATGGGGGAGTCACCCATCTCTTCCGGCCTGTCTGAGTCGCTCAATCGTCAATCATCCTGGAGCAACCCTGGGGTGCGGCTGGGGCTGACGCAGGGTAGCCCCAGGACAGCTGGGCCACTTCCAAAGTGGGTCTCAGTGATGCTGACGTCCCTCGATGGCTGCTTGGTCATGGTGCCATGATAGTCCGGACTGAACTCCTACTGTCGGTGTTAGCTGCAGGCTGTCCGGTACCCTGGTTATTGGTGTTTCATGGCTCTGGTTGGTCCTTGTGTCTTCACACTTGGCGGGGAGACAGATCTGACCTTCCAGAGCACGAGTACCTCTTTATGGTCATCTGTGGCATTGGTCATCAGGCCAGGGAGCGGCAAGGTGGTGGACCGGACTCTGCTTTTCGGTACCTGGAGACTGCAGGAGGGTAGCTCCTCTACCCCAAGGGAGGTTGGAGGCGATTTGTGAAGTGCTGGCAGGCTACCCAAGGCTTTGGTAATTCTCCAGCTTGCAGGACAATTCGCTCGGTTGCGATTGTCGAGAGAGTTGTGAGCAGGCAGGGTTTCACACCCAAAAGTCCACAGCTCTTCTGCTGTTCTCGTAAGGCAGTGACACTTCTTCGTCCTTCTTCTCTTGATCCTTCAAATCTGAGTTCTTGGGTTCAGGGGTGCAACCTAAATACTCAATTTATGGGCATTAAGGGGAGTGACAGGTAGAAGCCAACGTGCTACTTACCTTTAGGTTGTCTACACCCTCTATATGACCACTTCCTATGGGAAGTGAGCATAACCCTGATACTAGAATGCCAATTCCACCCAAAACATCATGGAGGAATATGAAAAGTGGGGTCCACATCAGCTAGTCCACATGAGGGGTGGTGCTGGCTTGATGTGGGCACACCTCCTAAACTTACTAATTTTCCCACCTGCTTTGCCATCAAAAGTGAGAGCACGACAGGGGGTGGGCATCTCAACTATCTGGAGAGGCTTGGGTCACATAACAAAGGCGGCAGGGCCTTTGAAGCTTCCCGCCCTGGAAGGCACATCCCGCTTGGAGGAGATGTGAACACTTCTGCCCTGAGCAGGCTTTGTTCCTGGCCTCTGAGAGAGAAGGCTCTAACCTCAGGAGGTCAGAAACTTGTCAGTGGTGGCTGGCTGGTTGAGACCAGTCAGTTAACACACTAGCAGTCAGTAGGTTTTCAGGGGGCACCTCTAAGGTGCCCTCTGAGTGCATTTTCTAATGAATCCAACACTGGCATCAGTGTGGGTTTATTCAGACAAACATCTGTGGGTACAGTGAAGCCATCATGGAGCTGGGGATCTCGTAATCACGAGTGTCCAGCCCATGTACTTGTCATGGCTTCCCTGTGCACTTGTGGTATCTAAGAATGGCCTTTGATATCACAGGGACATATCTACTCCCGTAGATACGCCCACACATGGGGTATAGTGCACCCTGCCAAAGGGCTGCAAGGTCTGCTTTAGGGGTGACTTACCTATACCTCATGCAGTGCTTTGCAGGCATGGCACTCAGTGTTGGGTGCCATGGCAACTCTTCATTTTTCTCTGCTCCAAGACACGCAGGTTGCAATGGAAGTTTGCATGAGCTTGGTGAGGGGTCCCTTAGGGTGGCTCAATTTGTGCTGCAGCACTTAGGGACCATCTTTAGTTCCAAGGCCCTAGGTACCAGAGGTACCACTTACTAGGAACTTACACGGAACCTAAAGGGGTGCCAATTGTAAACAATGGTACAGTTTAGGGAAAGAACACTGGTACTGGGAACCTGGTTAGCAGGAACCCAGTACACTTTCACTGAAAGTTGCATCAGATACCAGGCAAAAGATGGGAGTAACCATGTCAAAAAGGGCACTTTCCTACAATAATGCAATGCCGTGGCACCACGGTTGGCTTGGGATAGCTATCTCTTGGGCTGGGGCTTAGAGTCACTTGCTTGGAGACCTGAGCGCGGATGGAAGGGGGTCGCCTCCATCACTCTAAGTGCACCGCATGTTCGTGGGGCACCCAGTGCTAAATCATTCTTTAACGACCTGATTCTGGGTCATGGTTTTGTAAGTAGCAGAGCAGCTACCTCACTGCGATCTATTGAAAGTCATCCTCTGAGCAAAGCGTCCGTGGGTGCCAGCTGACCCCCAATACCCGGGAGTCCCTTTGCTGCCAGGCTGGCAGGAGAGACTTGGAGGGGTTGTGGGCCTATGGGAGGCTGCCTCCACCACGTGAAACCCAGCACGCAGGGCCTCCCCCTCCCGCCCTGTGCCACCAGGGGCAGAGTCGGGCCACAATCCCTTGCAGGTCAGCAGGGTTACTAGATGATCAGAGCCGGATCCCTACCCATGCGGATGAAGCAAGTAGCCCCAGGAAGGAGCCTCCCAAATGCCGGGTTCAGAGTGCACAGCCACTCTTGTCATCAGCGGTCCGCAGTGTGTCTGGGGCCCTGTTAGTTCTGGTCATCCAGGGCCATCTGGCTGCTGGATCGTCCAGGGCCATCTGGGTGCCGGGCTGGCTGATCAGATGGTCCAGTAGGCTGGCTGACCAGTTGGCCAGTAGGTCGGCATGTGGGGCTAACTCTGACTTTTGTCTCCCTCAGGGTTCCATAAGCCCCCACTTCATGGGGGCTTCATAGTCAAGGAAAATGGGCTTCCCAGGCAGGCCTGTGGGGAGAGGGCATGGGTGGGTTGGGCTTAACCCTCCTTGGCTCCCCAGGCCTAGGCTCCAGGAAGGCACCCACCCAAGGCAGCAAACTGAGACAATGGTATGGTGGTGACAGTCATTACCCAGGGCGGGGTGGCTGCAGACTGGGGAAGACTCTTTTGCTTCCCCACTGGGTTTGGACTAAAGAGCGGAGACCATCCCTGCATGAAGGCCCAGCCCCCAGTGCACCGAGCTTGAACAAGAGCCCGGGAAAGCTCTGAAAAGCCTCAGCAGATGCCTGGGCCCAGTCTTGAATGGCAGCGAATGTCGATGATGTCCCTCAACACCCAGGAGGTATTGTCGTCAGGTCTGGCGCAAGGGCTACCATTCTCCTCAGAATGAGCGGGGCCTGGCAAAGGGGAAGCAGCAGACCCGGGAAGCCCTCTCCCCCCTTCTTTAGCAGGGATGGAGGCTGAGATCGTGCCTTCGGTCAGAGCTTAGGTGGGGCCCAAGCTCCATGCGCCAGCCCTCTGTGCTGCCAAGTCTGCGGCAGGGGAGAAATGGGCTTCACGGTCAAAGAATGGAGACCTGTGCCCGGGGACCTGACTCTGGTCGATCGGGCATAGTTGGGCCGATTTGGTGACTTTGGGCAGTTTGGTTGGAAACACCTGACAGTGGCCCCGGTCAGGGCTTCCGAGCCACAAAGTGGACAGGACGGGGCTCCTCAGGGTCAGGGAGCCAGCAGGCCCAGGTTTGGAGCCCACCAGGGCCCTGGGCTACCTTCCCCAGCCTGCGTAGCCTGGTTCAGAGGAGTGGCACGGCATGGAGTGGGCGCCCAGGTCCGGGGCTAAGGCTTCTAGCCTGCTACATTGCAAGGTGCCCAGGATGGCGGTCATGTGAGCCCAGGGAGGCTTCCCCTGCTTGTCTGGGTTCAGAAGCATTCACCGGGCCCCAGACCAGGGCTCTGGGGGAACCTGGGGTGGAAGCTCCTATCCTGCAGCCCATCGCATGTCCAAATGCCTGGGACGGGGTTCCGCAGGCCCGGGTAAGCCTCCCCTGTGTGGCTGGGTTCAGAAGATCCGGCTGATCCTTGGGGCGGGCTCTCCTGCCCGAGGTTCCGTCTTCCTCAGGCCTCGAAAAATCATGAAAAATTGTATTAGACCTGCAGGTTGAGTAACTTGAATAAACTCCATATCTTGTGCCCATTTTGGAAATACATAGGTTTCCTTGATACCTATTTTTCACTTTTTATATTTTACCAAATGAATTGCTGTATACCCTTTACACAATAAGAAAACTGATGCAAACTGCTGCTCAGTTATTGGCTCTGGGATCCTCTGGTTCTTACAGAACCTACAAGTCCTATATATCCCCGCAACTACAAGGGTCCAGCGGAGGTCACAGTATATTGGTTTCAAAAATCTGCCATACTTAGAAGAATTTACAGATGAAAAAGTAGACACAAATGGCTGCTTTTTTCAAACTCAATTTCAATATTTATTTATTTCAACTGTTACTATTTATAGGAAAACCTTGAGGATCTCCAGACATATGACCCCTTGCTGAATTCAAAATTGTGCCTACTTTTCAGAAATGTATAGCTCTCTGCAATTCACCATGACTTTCACACCTGTTTCTACCACTAACTGGAAGGAGGTTGAAAGCACACAAGGTTAGGACAACTAGGCTATGTCCCAGTAAAATATCAAAACTGTGTTGAAAAACTTGGTTTTCTGAGCCAAGTCTGCCTGTTTCTTAAAGCTGGGAAGATGGTGATTTTAACACTGCAAACCCTTTGTTGATGCCTTTTGCAGGAAAAAAACAGACGCCTTTTTCTGCAGCACTTTTTTCCCCCCCAAAAACAAAATTTGCTGTATTTTTGCTAATTTCTCAAACCCCGCCAGGAGAATACACAAACCCTGGATACCTTTGGAATCTCCAGGATATTGGAAAAAAGGAATCTAAATTTGGCATGGATACCTTATGTGGAAAAAAGTTATAGGGGCAGACGCACCAACTACCCCAAATAGCCAAATAAAGGCTTAGCACAGGGAGGGGAAAGGCCTAGCAGAGAAAGCATTTGAAGGGAGGAAGCCAGACGAGGGTTTACCTGGTACAATCAGACTGGAGGCAATAATATGCAAAAAAGTAAAAACTAGACAGCAGAAGCAGACCTTCTCTATCAATGCACTCAAGATCTGAAACAACATTCCTGTATCTATCAAGGCCTCACAAACCCTGCTCAGGAATGAGCTAAAGACATACTTCTTCAAAGAGCACTACATCTCAATGCAGTGATAGTTCACTTCTCCGAGAATCCTGTGTTCCTCCAATCAGCCATTAGTACTGCTTGGGGCTCCGCAGTGGATAGGAAAGGATTACATCTATGATTATACTACCTTCATTGACTTCATTCCAATTATTTTTAGGGAGAAAAATTGAAGTACTCACGAGGCTGGGCTTACATCCCCCCACCCACCAAAAAAAGTAACTTAATGGGGAGCTGTGGTCAATGGCCAATAGGGCAAGGAAGCCGCGGGTCAGAAACATTTGGGAACCAATATAAACTATAAGTGTATATTTGGGAGGGAAGAGGCAAATATACTATTCTAACTCCTGTGCAACAAATAATGGACAACATGCATACATTTGGACCACATGGTCAGATTTACTATTCTAAAACCTGTCTAACAAACATTGGTGAAAATACCTACTTTTGGGTGGGACTTCGATTTGCTATTCTAACCCAGTCTAACAAACATTGGGCAAAAATTGGTGGGGTCAAATTTACTATTCTAGCTCCAGCCGAACAAACATTTGGGAAAGTGAATACATTGGGGAGAAGGGGTCAGATTTAGCAATATATCTCCAGTCCAACAAATATTGGGGTCACTCCCTTAATGTGGGAGGGGTCAAATGTACTATTCCAACTTCAGTCTACAAACATTAAGGTAAGTGCATATTTGGGGGGGGTTACCGATCTACCTCTATTCCAACAAACTCTGCGGAAAGTGCATACACAGGGAGTGTCAGATTCATTACACACACAAAGTACAGGTTAAAAATTATTACAAAATTGTAATATCGAGTTATCAAATAACTTTCGTTAAAAATTCAAACAGAACCATATCATAGTTTTGGAAAAGTACCACATTTTTCAATTTAAAAAAAAACCGACATAAATAAATAAATATTTCTAGAATAAGCAGTGTACTACAACTCTCATTCAAAAAGCAAACATTAATGAAATGTTTCAACATTTGTTATAGTAAAAAAAAATGATTCTCACAACCACTAAAATAATGTAAATATTTTCAGTTTGATGACATATTTTATTTTCTAGGTAATTCAATCTTTAAGAAGAACTACCCACCCATTCCACAATCAGAAACACCATAGCCAGAAATAAAAAGATAAACATACAAGTACATAATTCAATACGTGTTAAAAAATTAAACATGGTACATTACAACTTTTCAATTCAACATTAATATATTAGATTAACAAATTATTATTGCAATTGATTAAAAGATTACTCACCCTGTTCCTCAATAACCTCCACATCCCAGATATCAAATAAATAAATGTAAAATTGAATAATATTTTAACAAATAAAAATCACTGTCAAACACTAAAAATGTATGTATTTTGTTGCTTAATATGTCTTTATTAGCATTTAAAATATCACATTGAGCGAACCATATATGCATATAGATGAGTAATAGCACTGTTGTTCTCATAACAATCATGAATTTTGTGGTGCACATATATAACAGTGTCTCTGAGGGGCAGATGAACACATAGGACCAGCTTTCCAGTGGTGTGGAGGCACAGTCCTCAGTCATCAACTTGCTGCACACACACAGTGACAAAGTTATAGCACCCTCAAAGCAACAATAAAACATATGACAAAAACAACAAAGAACTTGTTCCACTATAGGGGTGTCAGCTGTGTATAAGGATAAAATATCTACAAGGGGAACTAAATTGTGGGGGGCAGTCAATGTATCTATGGGGCAAGAGGGAAAGAATCCTGTGGAGGATGGCAGACAAGGGAGGGGTAAAAATACATTTGCAGAGTGGCAGCCGCGACTCGCCTCTCGGCTGGGTATGAACACCCTCAGGAGCGGCTCGTCATTGTCTCTAATAGTATTCAGTGGTCCATGGGGTCATCTATTTTGGCAGCCAATTTGAGCACATATGCATCCCATAGCATGGCGACTTAGCTCCTCCCCGTCGTCTAGTGTAGCAGGCCATGGCATCTGTTTCCGCCACTATCCAATTATGCGCCGCCCGGAGCCAGCATATCACAGATGGGGGCTGTGCTGCCTTCCACGCCATTGCTATCAGTTGCTTAAAGTGGACCACAGTCAAGTCTACTAATTTCAGATAATGTTTAGTACCCTACGTTCGCTTTGTGATCCTTAACAAGCACAAAAAAGGATCTGAGGCAATAGCACATCTATCAGGTCTGAGATATTTTCCAGCACTTGAGACCAAGTCTGTGCCAGAACTGGACAGTTTCAGACCATATGCAGGAATGTTGCATCCGCATGTCTGCAGCACGGGCACATTGGGTTCACCCCAGGAAAATTCCTATGTAGTTGATGGGGCATGAGGTACGACTAATAGAGGTAATAAAACTGTGTGAATTTTAGGGTGGGTGTTACGTGAAACCCGCTTCACATGCTCGAGGGCCATCCCCCATTGCTTGTCTGTCAAAACCACCCCAAGGCGCATATGGCAACCGTCTCTGTGCAGACTGGATGTATCAGTTTCAGCACATCTTAGCAACTCGTGCTAGCCTGCTAAGGTCCCTAGCAGGGCCGCTGCGTGCAGCAACCAATCCAGACCGCGGTGCCCCGGAGTTCATGTCTAATCACTCTGCTTTCTGCACGCTGATCACCAGCAAGCCACCTCATGGACCACTGTAGTTGTGTCGCAGCGAAGTACTTCTCTAAGTCTGGCACCCCCAGATCTCCCTCCAACAACGATTGCAGCAGTGTGGCCATGGACATTCTCTTTCTATTACCTTCTCATATCAGGTCAGACACTACTCCCCTCAGTTCACCGAAGAAGGACCGCAGATGTATCACCGGAAGAGCCATAAAAAAGTACAAGAGATGCGGTAGGACCAGCATCTTGGCTACCAGGGAAGTTTCTCGGGCTCCACCTCTACCAAATCCTCCTGCCACACACTGCATAAGGAGAACAAAGAAGATTTCCCCAATTAATCCTAAGGCCAGTCATGTCACCACAAAGCTCCAGCAGTTCATAAAGTTCTGGCAGCCCCCGTCTTTGATCTTGTATATAAATCAGGGCATCGTTGGTGTAGATGGAGACAATGTGCCAGTCGGTCCTCATGGCCAGGCCCCAATCCGGTCCACTCGACCTCAATAGGCCAGCGAGGGGATCCATGGCCAGGGCAAAGAGAGTTGGTGAGAGGGAGCAGCCCTGCTGAGTGCCCCTTCCAATCTGGAACTTCCATGATATGTGTAGCCCTGTCTTCACTCAGGCATGTGAGGCTGCATAGAGTAACCTAACCCAGCCTAGAAACTCTGGCCCCATGCTGAAGGCCTCTAAAACTAGCAGCAGGTTAGACCATCCCAGGGTGTCAAAAAGCCTTCTCGATGTCAGGTGACACTGCCACTGGGAGGTTGGGTTCGTCTTCTAGCACCCTCATTGTATGACATAGCCTACTGGTATTGTGGAAGGTAGCCCTATGCAGTATAAATTAACACTGGTCGGGATACATCAGTGACTGCAGCATTGAAAGCAATCTATTTGCCAGCACCTTGCTTAAAATGTTATAGGCCTTGTTAAGCATTAACAATGGGTGACAGGAGCTGACCTCCAACGGGTCCCTGCCAGGTTTGGGCAACACAACAATGAGGGCTTCACAAAGAGAGGCAGGCATTATCTGTTGATGGTGTGCCTCTGCATATACCTCAAACATTTTAGGGATGAGGGTCACACTGTACATAAGGCAAAATTTAACAGGGAACTTGTCCGTGCCTGGGACCAAGTTTTGAGCTATCTTGCGAATCACAGTCCTTATCACCTCTAGTTGTAGGGGCTGCTCCAGTTCCTGACAGTGCAGCTCTGTCAGATGGGGGAGGTCAGCGGGCTGGATATAGCCCCGTATATTGTCAGCAGAGGGTCCCAGGGATGGGGAGTATAGCATCTTTTGGTAGTCCACAAAGACAGAATTTATGTTGGCCTGTGTGTTCACCTTGTGACCGCCCGCGGTTCAGATTGCCCCTACAATGGTTCCGGGGAAGGCCGTTTTCAGCAGCCACTCCAGCGTGCGGCCTGGTTTGTCACCATCCTCAAGTTGCCTCACGATGTGGGCCTTATTGTCTATGTTACTAAGTTGTCGCAATTCGTCTTTATGCTAAGCGTGTAGTGCTGTCAGTCTTGTCCTAGCTTCAACTACTGTCACTGCGTCTTTTTCATCCTACCTCATTTGTGTCTCTAGGTTCAATAAACTATGGAGCAAAGAGGCCCTCGCCCCCCATGTGGTCTTGATACAATGACCACGCATAACCACATTCATCACGTCCCACTCCAGTCCCCGTGTCTTCACCAATCCTTTGTTTTCCACCAAAAATTGAAGCAGATGTGTGCTAATCGTGTACTTAAAGACCATGTCAAGGAGAGCATTCAAAGGCAGTCTCCATGTTGGTATCAAAGTGCGCACCCTTCCCCAGCTGAATGTGACTCAGAGGGAGCTGTGATCTGACAGGGTCCGACTTGAGTACTCTGAGCTGAGCACTATGGGCCAGAATTCAGTGTTAGCAAAAATATGGTCTAATTAGGTGTGTATCTGGTCACCCGGGCGTACTCCCTCTCTCTTGGGTGTCCCAACCGCCATAAGTCATGTAACTGTATTCTTTCCGTCCAGCACTGGAAATCTCTCATTGCAAGGAGTCCCTGCATCCCCAGAAGCGGGATACAGAGCAATCCTCTTCCGTACAATGAACACAGTTAAAGTCACCCCCCCCGAGATCCCTGGATCCTGGAGGTCCCTGAGCATGGCTGGGGACAAGGTGTTGAAAAAATCCCCCTGGAGAGTATTGGGAGCGTAGAGGGGTACCACCGACAAGGGATGCCTATTTAGCATGCCCTCTAAGAATATATAGCGGTCCTCTGGGTCTATGAGTGCGCTGCTGTGTACAAAGGGTACCCCATGGGCTATCCAGATGACAACCCCCCTTGCGCAAGCAGAATACCCTGTCCGAAAGACCTGACCACTTCATTGCCCATCCACCGTCTCCAGTTCCCAACTTGTGAGATGCATCTCTCGGATCCACACGATTTGTATGTGCCAACACCTAAGGTCTGCATACACCCGGAGTGGCCTCACAGGTTTCACCATTCCCCTAATGTTCCAGGCTACTGTGTTAGAGGTCGTAGCCATAATATCTCCAGCTGGTCACATGGGGCGAACACCCTTGGGTCCCCCCTCCAACCTTCCAC
This sequence comes from Calotriton arnoldi, assembly GCA_963921515.1. Lineage (NCBI taxonomy): Eukaryota > Metazoa > Chordata > Amphibia > Caudata > Salamandridae > Calotriton > Calotriton arnoldi. The sequence goes on from CAWUFW010012630.1 coordinate 503,887, forward strand.
CTCCCCAGTGGAACACCACCCCAGTAGAACAGAAACCTGTAACTGTAACAAAACCACAACTACCAGACCCCTGGCTTAAACGCTAACATGCATCGTGCCATAACACGCCATACACAGTGTCAATCTCTGAAATCTTAATCCAATGCTAGCAGTGTCCTTATGGTAATCTACAGGAAGGCGGGCCAAGAAAAGCACCTATGTAGCCAAAGTTTGCATGCTGGCCTCGAAGTGCCCAAGGTCAGAGCCAGTGTTCCAGTGAAGTATTCTCCTCACTCACTGAAACTAGTTGGGCCCACCAAATCCCGTCTGGTCAAAATAAGTTCAGATGGTATCAACCCCCAGCACTCACCATTGTCACTGGTCCTGGATCTCCATTCGAGGTGACCTGTCTGGTGTACTAATGCTGTCGTCTTCCGAGAGCGCCAAGTCAGGAGCCCCCAGTCTTAATTACAGATCTGTGCCCGGGGTTAGGACCCGGTATTTGTTCTCACCATGCAGTGAGATCCCCTCCACCAGCTACACACATTTACTAGCAGCCTGTTCATTGGTAAAGGGATGTGATCTTGGGTGACAGGGCCTGCAGCATCCGGACTTTCCCCTGAACTAGCTCAGCAGATCATCTTTCCTGGCCCAAGCGGATCATCCACTCCCTTGGAGCGCAACCATGTCCAGACCTCCGCGGGCAAGGAAAAGATGTGAGTCTCCTCCCCCTCCACCATACGCAGACACGCAGGGAAGAGCAACGCATAGGATAATTTCATGTTGTGGAGCTATGCCTTGACAGCTCCGAAGGCATTGTGCCGCTTTTCACTTCCGCCGTGTAGTCAGGATAAGCCATTATAGGATTTCCATTGTAGGTGTAGGGGCCCTTTGCTCTGAACATATTCAGCAGGAGGTCCCTGTCTCTGTAATTTAAAAGATGATCTATTACTGGGGCCAGCGGGGCTCCAGGCAGTGGGGACAATCCCGGAATCCTATCAGCTCGTTCAATGGAGAAGAACTTCGGGATGCGGGTCACCAGGACCAAGGACATCAGCCACTCCTCCAAGAAAAGTTCAATATTGGGGCCCTCTGGTTGTTTGGGGAACCCCAAGAAGCATACATTCTTGTGCCGGGAACGCCCCTCAGCACGCTCTGCTCGCAGATCAGTTCCCGTACTTCTGCTTGAAGTGTTGTCAGTTGGTCTTGCATGGACACCAAGGATGGCAGCAGAGTAGTCAGTAAGGCTTTCACCTCATTCATTCTGTCCGTTACTTTGGATAGTCTGCAAGCAACTTTAGAGTCATGAATAGCTTGAAGCACCTTGTTGAACATCCCCTTGCATTTCTCCAGGGTTGTTTCCAGCTGGCAGACCGGGTCCATCGGAGTAGGGGGAGGTGCCAGCATTTCTAGGATGGATTTAGAGGGCAGGCATTTGGGGGTCTTCAAAATCCACTCACACACCCAGACAACCTCTCACACACCCACTCATAGCCCCATACAACCACTCACACACCCAGTTATATACCCATACAACCAGTCACACACCTACTCACACACCCGCACAACCACTCACACACCCATTCACACACTCATATAACCACTCACTCACAAACCCACTCACACATCCACAAAACCACTCACTCACACACACACACACATCAATTCACATACCCATAGAACCAATCATATACCCATACAACCACACACACAAACCCATACAACCACTCACCCATACAACCACTCACACAGCCACTCGCACAACCTGAAAACCATTCACAAACCCATTCACAGACCCATACAGCCACTCAGATACCGACTGACAGACCTATACAGCCACTTACATACCCACTCACACACCCATACAGCCACTCAAACACCCACTCACATCAAGATACAGTCACACAGTCACTCAGATGACATAGGTTAGAAATAGTATCACTCAGTAGTACAGAAAGAATAGTAATTTAACTTATGCAGTAGCTTAGTATATATCGTTGAGTCTCAGAAACATTTCCTTTGGCCTTTTCTGTATATATATATACACATCATGTGATCAAGGCCCCACAGGGGTCGAAACGCGTAATGGCTGCCGGTTTGTAGAGCGGAACAATAAACCGCTCACCTGCACAGAATCGTGGCCGGTGCTCCATTTCTTGTTGGCAAACTGAGTGATGGTGGAGTACTCTTGATATATATATATATATATATTAACTGGAAAAAACAAAGGTTACAGGGACGTTATAGTTAGGCTCAGGTTTCACTTGTACAAAACAAGTGAAATTCAGCAGGTTTGGTTAGCTGAGCTAACTATAACTTGTGCCCCGCAATGCACTGCTTATGACCTCACATATTACATCACTCATGACATGGTCAGTGAAATCACTGATAACATCGCAAATGATATCACTGATGACATCACTGATGGCAACATCCACAGAACCTCTGATGCACCCACTCACACCCCCATATAACCTTTCATACACCCACTCCAACTTCCACACTACCATTCTCAAAACAATTCACACACCTATACCAGTACTTACACAGCTACTCACTGATTCATAGTTAAACACACATCCACATACTCACCCATACAGCCACTAACACACCCACTCAATCACTAATACACCCACTGACATATCTACTCATACATGCATACAGCCACTCACACACTGAGTCAGTCACCCATAAAGTTACTCACACATCTACTCACTGATGCATACAGTCAATCACTCAGCCACTTACTCACCCATACAGTTAGACACACACTGACTCACTTACTCATACAGATACTAACATGTACTCACTCACCCATACAGACCCTCACACACACTCAGTAACCCATGAAGCAACTGATTCACCCACTCTCTCATCCATACAGGCAGTTACAAACACCCCCACCCACCCACACAGACACTGAGACACCCATGGAGGTACTCAGACAACCAATAACTCACCCATATAGAAACTCATGTACCCATTCACACACCCTTACAACTACATAGACACCAACTGACAGATTGATATAGACATTCACACAAGTAGTCACTCATCCATACATTCACTGAGGCACTTGATCACTCACTTATACAGTTAGTCATGCACCCACTGAATCATCCATTCAGGCACTCATACACCCACTAATTCACCAATACAATTTGGTATATATATTTAAGAACAGAAACAGTCAGTCAATTAACTTTATTCGATCTTGGAAATAAGATCATAAAAGTACACTACGATATAAAATACATATTCAATAATTCATCACATTGCCAATAGTTTAAATACAAAGCTAAAAACATAGACTAAAAACCCACTATGAAGTGATTACTAAAAAAACATCCAATTCGTAATGTAATGTACAAAATTCCTTACTGGAATTTAGGCAATGTTACAAGGCAATTGTTCTCCTAGTTGTTAAGGCAATACATAAATAAGATGCAAGGGAAAAACATACAGAGGAATCAGGGAGCCTTTGGAGAAAGAAAAGAGCTGGGCGGCATTGCACAAATTTATATTTCCTGAGAAGTGGAAAAAAAAACTTTTTACGATCTGACATATAAAATTTGCAAAAAAAGATAGAGTGAAGATTAGATTGAGAGGAAGTACCATCGAGGGGGAAACTGGTAGTTCATTAAATGGGTAAACTCCCGCAGGAAAACCCAACATGCATGGCATAAGATTTAATCTAAATCGCACCAGTACATATCGATGTCGGATATTTGTCACAAACACCAGGTATGAATTTAAATCAAAACGAATAAAGGGAAGCCCTAAATATAATGATACCATAGTTTTGTTACAATTTTGTGCATGTCTTTCGTTTCCCCTATACATACAGAAACGAGTTTTGATTTTAGCTTTAGAGATTAAACTACAATTGAATGGATCCTTATAAAGGGATTCAAGACCCAATACTATCAATATTCTTTAAAAAACAAATTGAAACCATGGTACCTTATGAACCTGCTCAAGAGTTAGGCAATCCTTAATGATATTTTGTGTTAATACCACCGTATCCCTCCGCCAAATTGAATGCCAAAGTAAAACCGGGGCAAGGGATATTAAATCTGAAATATAAGGAACGTTCAGCTCTTCATACAAAATAAAACGTGAGCAGCTTTTAGGAAGGGCAAGTAATTTCTTGTAAAAACCATCTTCTATTCGTTGTAATGCATCAGCCCTCAATGTTCCCCAAATTCCTGTATGTTGCTGAGGAAATAGCTTTTGCAAAATAAATCTTTTAAACTTGGCTCCAATGGCTTGGTACCTAATTTTTTCACAAAGGAAAATATGTCCATAATGCTTTTTATAGCGCATGACTTCTGTTCATTACCATATTTGTTCTTTTACACAATGGAGAGCGAGAGAAATTCAGATCAGTGGCAATCTCCCGTTTTACAATCTTATCACATACAAGCAACCGCTGCTCTTAGAATTCTCCTAGGGAATTCTGGGTTTTTTAAGACTCTGTCAGGATGTGGCGGACGGAGAGGGTTCCCGTAGGTAATCCCGCAGAGCTGAATCTTTGACGAATGTGTGACTAAAAGACAGCACCTCCCGCCCGATCCGCATGCCAATTGAAAAAAGAGACCAGTGGAAAATCCACTGAAGACAGAAAGAAGACAGGTGAGCGCATTAGGCTTCACATGAGTGCATGGAATGAGTGCACAATACAGGAGCAGGGACAATAGAACAGTAGGTTAGCCCTGACTAAGGCCCCAGACCCACGTGGGCTCCCAGCGAGGGCTGAAACATGTTGGCACAACAAAAGGGGTACAACTGAACAATCATATTCAGTAAAACCCAACTAATTCACGTTTTTATTCATACCCCAGGTACCCTCAGAATAAAACATAGCATTTGGGCATACCTAGAGGTATTTTTAAATATCACTCATCTGGATCCCTGCTTATCCAGTATTGCTTTATCTAAAAACTCCCATTCCATCTATGGTTGAGTCCGCCCAGGTAGTATCATCTTACCTGGGTGTGGATAGGCACCAATGATGAAGCATGTCACGATAAGTGAGTGAGGCGTCTACTCCAATATCTTTGGATACCCCTATCCTCCAGGATAAGGCAGAGGGAGTATTCCACATCCTGACAGAGTCTTAAAAAACCCAGAATTCCCTAGGAGAATTCTAAGAGCAGCGGTTGCTTGTATGTGATAACATTACCATATTTGACCATGTGCCCGAACTATTGAATAAAACTCCTAAATATCAAAAAGTCTGGGTAATTTCAACTTTACAAGCAGAAATATAAAAAGAATGAAGTCTTCTTGGTCGTTTCCCTGTGACTAAGATTAAGATTTTTGCTTCGTTCACCTGGAGATCCAGTGAAGCCATATCGGACACATAATTATCAATAAGCTTTTGCAATGCTAGACCAGTCCTGGCTATCAATACAGCATTGTCTGCATATAGCAGTATGGGAATACGTACATAAACAGTCACTGGATGAGGTCATCAGTGATGTCATTTGAGATGTCATCAGTGATGTCACTGACCATGTCATGAGTGATATAATATGTGAGGTCATAAGCAGTGCATTGCATGGGCGCAAGTTATAGTTAGCTCAGCTAACTATAACTGCTGGATTTCACTCATTTTGTAGGAGTGAAACCTGAGTCTAACTATAACGTCCCTGTAACCTTTGTTTTTTTCAGTGAATTTCTAAGGTTTTTTAAAATCCCATTTCCTAACTATAATGCCCCTGTAACCTTTGGTTTCTTCAGTGAATATAGATACATAGAAACAACACTGGATGATGTCATGAGTGATGTCATCAGTGATTTCATGAGTAATGTCACTGACAATGTCATGAGTGATCTAATATATGAGATCATAAGCAGTGCATTATGGGGGCATAAATTATAGTTAGCCCAGGTAACCATAACTGCTGAATTTTACTGGTTTTGTATGAGTGAAATCTGAGCCTAACTATAACGTTACTGTAACCTTTGTTTTCTTCAGTGAATTTCTAAGGTTTTTTTAAATTCTATTTCCTAACTATAACGTCCCTGTAAACTTAATTTTTTTTAGTGAATTTCTAGTTTTTTTTAAATGTTAAGTCAGATGCCCATCACAATGCACAGTGGGGGGGGGTTGAAAACAGGGCCTGGCATATTGCTGCCCCCACCCAAGCTTGCTGCTCCTGCACCCCCTCCTCCTTGCCATCCATTATCCAAGTCTATGACCCTGCTCCCTCATTACAGCCGTTTGTGGCCATTGCCCTTCGTGCCTGCCCTAAACAGTTAGCTTGCTGCCCCATCCACCTCCTCTCTACCCTCTGTTGTCCATGTTCATGCACGAGCCCCCTCCCTGGCCTTACATGGTCTGATGTGCTGCCACTGCCCTCCATTTAGCTTGATATCCCTGTCAACTCCTCCTGCCCTCCGTTGCCCAATTCCATGCCCCATAATTGCCTTCACGCTTAGCCTCTGTGCTTAGCTTGCTGCCCCTACTCTCTTTCCACTTGCCCTCTGATGTCTGTGTGCATGCCCCTGCTTCATCCGTTCTGCCCACCATATTCCATGGACCTGACACACTCCTATCTACTCTGAGTCTCTGTTGAGCTGCCACTGTCCCTTCTACCTGCCGAGCATTGTCAGATGGCTGCCGTCTGTCCCTGCCACCTCCACCCTGCCTGTTCAAGTCCCATGCCCCATAACCCTCTCTCCTGTCCTCCATGGTCCATTTTGCTGCCACTCCCTTTTGCCCTCCATGCTTTGTTTTGCTACAGCTGCTCCTCCTGCCTGCCCTGTGTGGTCTGTTGTAAAGCCCCTTCCCCTGTCCTCTTTTGTCTGTGTTCAGCCCCTATCTCTCACTTCTGTACTCAGTTGTCCTTTGTGCATGCCCCTGTCCCCTCTCTCTTGCCCACCATGGCTGTTGTGCTGCCACTAACCCTCCTGCTTGCCCTGTGTAGTCGTCTCGCTGCCCCTGACCCCTCCTCCCACCTTCCCTCCAATGTCTGTGTGTATGCCATTAAAATCTTACGTTTACCCTCCATGGTGTTTTGTGCTTCTGGTGCCCATCCCTCCAGCCCTCCAAAGTCAGCTTGCTCCTGCTTTGCCCCCTTGCACCCGGCCTCCGTTTTCCATGTGCAGACCCCTAGCCCCTCCCTCCTGCCTTGTCCGGTCCTTTGTTTTGCCCGTACCCCCTCTCTCCTGCCCTCCATGGTCCGTTATGCTACAACTGTCCTTCCTGTCTGTCCGGTATGGTCAGCTTGCTGCCCTTGCCTCTTTCCCCTCTGCTCTCTGTTGTCAATGTGCATGGCCCTGTCCCCTCCCTATTGTTTTCCATGTTCTGTTGTTCTGCAATGCCATCCCGCTTGCCTTGCATGGTGTATTGTGCTGCTACAACCCCTGATGCCTGCTCTTTAAGGTCAGTTTGGTGTCCCTGCCCATCTTCCTCCTGTCCTCTCTTATCCAAGTCTAAGTACCTATCCCATTCCTCCTGCCTTCTGTGATCCAATGTATCATATTCGCCAACATTTTGAACTTGGTAAGAAGGAGATTTTGAAAAAGAAAACCTGGGGAATTGATTTTCCCCATTGACTTAAAAGAAAAGGAGCTTTTAGGCAGGAGACAGGTAAAATAAAGCCCTTCTGGGCTTAAAAACATCGGGAGTCTTCTGCCTGAATCAGGTCTGTTGGCATGTATGGTTGTACTGCCACTACCTCTTCCTTCTGCCCTCAATGGTCTTTCATGTTGCCACAGCCTCTTATGCCTGTACTGCATGGTTTGTTTGCTGCCCTTGCCCCCCTTTCCTCTGCCCTCCATGGTCCGTTGTGCTGCCACTGCCCCTCCCGCCTGCCCAGTATGGTCAACTTATTGCCTCTGCACCCTCCTCCATGAGAGGGTCTTATTCCCAGAGAAATTATGGTTAGTGCTCTAAACAACTAAAATGAGGACATATTCTCAAATAGTGACAAAGCACTTTTAAATAATTTACTATCTTTATGTTTTTTTTATCCAGTTGATCACTCAATTATTTATAACACTTAACGGAGAGAATGTGGCGTTACGGCCAGAGCTGCAGACTTTGCAACTGGGGAACCAGGTTTGAGTTTCCGCGTCAGCTCGATATCCTGTGATTCTGGGCAAATCACTCCATCTCCCCATACCTAAAAACAAAATTAATGTGTCCTTGAGTAACGATGCTCATGTAATGCACTCCAATAACTCCGGGTCAAGTCTGCGCTATATAAAACAAAAAAATAATGGTAAATAATGGCAAATTAGGGTAAAAGCATAAGGTAATATGTATATTACATACTAGCAATAGCCAGTAGGTAGTTATAGTTAGGAACAAAGTTTCCATAGAAAAAGAGTTTTTTGTTTTGCCAATAACTTTCGCGCCGCTTGACGAATCTTCACGAAATTTTAAAAAACTTCCCCTTGTTAGTTCAGCTGCTGTGTTGAAGGTTTCGGGGTGATCCATCAAGTGGGAGCCGAGAAAAACAGCGGGGACCCAAAATGCGTTTTCCACATGTTATATTTATGGGGATTTTTCATTTTGTGAACACGACTACAGCCCGAACCACTGAGCAGAATTACACCAAATTTGGCAGAAATCTAGATGTTGACCCAGAAAGTGTGCTTTTTGTGATTTGGTGTAAATCTGTTCTATAGTTTCAGAGATATTTAAGTTTAAAAAATATAAATATCTGGGAGCCCAAAATCCTACTATAGTGCTACTGAAATTTGATTGGGTGCCAGCAGTTCAACCAGGAAGTGTTGGCATCCATCTTGGGACTCAGCTTGAAGCCTAGTCCCACAAAAAAAAGAAAAAAAAAGAAAAGGGGGCAGGGTAGAAATACACAGACCCCCTAGGCCTTTGGGTGGGGGTCCCATAAGGCCAAAAGAGCATTTAAAAAAAAAGAAAATTCGGTGGGAGTAGTGCTGGATCCGCGACTCACGCTGAAAATAAAACGATCCACTGTCTCCCGCGTTTTGTTATTAATCGGCCCTGGGTGGGCCAGGTTCCAGGGGCATTTGCACATTACAGGAGGGGGGAGTATGGGCCCCCCTCCTGGGGCTTACTAATGCCCAGGGGAGTACCACCTCCCAGGGGCTTCAATTCAAGTAAATGTGGGGGAGGTCTGTATGGACCACCACCTCCCCGGGGTTTATATTTTTAAAAATGGAGGGGCCTCTTGGACCCCCCCAGCCCCAAGGACTGCCACCTACCCGGTGCTTTATGCATAAAGTAAGCAGGGCGCTACCTCTCTGGGGCTTTAAATTTAAATAATGCGAGGAGGCCGCGCGGACCTCCGTGCAGCACCACCTTCCCGGGGAAAAATGTAAGCAAGGAGGGGAGCTGCCTGGACCCCCTCCTAGAGCCATACATAGCCCTGGGGACCACCATCCTACAGGGCTGGCTCCTGCTATGACCCTGGGTGCCTACCTCCAGGACATAGCTGTTTGCTATGGCTTGGTGGGATCTTCACCACTCCTGCCAAGCCATTGCAAACTGTGCTCCGCTTTTAGCAAGCTCTCACTTGCTGAAAGCGGAGCACAATTACTTTTGGACAGAGGGAGCTGCCCGTTCAGCAGCTCCCTCTGTCCAAAAGCAATGCTGGCTCCCACAGGAAGAAGGGAGCTGGCAGGGATCGTGGGGCCTTTAGGCTCCCCCCGCAGTCCCTAACAAAGTGTCCCGGTGCCCTGGGTGGGACCAGGGCAACCAGACTAGAGTCTGCACCTCGGGGTATGGGACCCCCATGTCAAAAATGGCCCTGTAGGTGTTTGCGCGACCCCCTCCTTTTTGTTAACATTTTTTAAATATTTTTTAAAAGGTCTGGCCCCGAGGAATGAGGTCCCCAGTGCCAAACTCGGCTAGGGAGGAGGGCTTCATAGCCCCCCTCCCTTTATTTATAAAAAAAGAAAGGCTGCCCTGGGGGATGGGGTCCCTGGGTGCTAATTTGCCCGGGTGCCACGCGGACCTTCTCTCCATTCCAAAAATGCCTGACCCCAGGGGATGGGGTCCGCAGGGCCGAAATCGGCCCAGGGAAGGGGGGTCTACCCAGCCTCCCTTTCCTAAAAAAAGAAAAGAAAGAAAATGCCCAGTAACTCACCCAAGGCCCTGCCCCCTTTCTCTACCACTCTGCAAACACACCTCCTGCGTGCTGCTGGTTGGGGGGTGACATCCTCTTGGCTCCAGAGTGTCTTTGGGGCCAACAAGCCCTCCTGTTACCTCTAGTAAGTCCCACACAGCAGTATTGCTGAGAAGTCTTAGGAGGCCATGGCCCCTTTCTCCTCCACTCTGCAAACGCTCCTCCTGGTGTGCTGCTGGTTGCGGGATGAAGTCCTCTTGGCTCCAGAGGGTCCTTGGGGCCAATAAGTCCTCCTGTTACCTCTAGTAATTCCCACACAGCAGGATTGCTGAGAGGTCTTCAGAGGCCATGCCCTCTTTCTCCACTACTCTGAAAACACACCTTCTGTGCGCTGGTGGTTGGGGTATGAAGTCCCCTTGTCTCCAGAGGGTCCTTGAGGGCCACAAACCCCTCCTGTTACCTCCAGTAAGTTCCACACTGAGGGATTGTTGAGATGTTTTAGGAGGCCACGCTTCCTTTCTCTGCCAATCTGCAAACGCTCCTCCTGGTGCACTGCTGGTTAGGAGATGAAGTCCCCTTGTCTCCAGAGGGTCCTTGAGGGCCAACAAGCCCTCCTGTTACCTCCAGTAAGTTCCACACAGCGGGATTGCTGAGAGGTCTTCGGAGGCCATGCTCCCTTTCCCCACCACTCTGCAAACGCGCCTCCTGGTGCGCTGCTGGTTGGGGGATGAAGTCCCCTTTGGTTCCAGAGGGTCCTTGGGGGCCAACAAGCCCCCCTGTTATGTTGAGTAAGTATTACACAGCAGGATTGCTTAGAGGTCTTCAGAGGCCACACTCCGTTTCTCCACTACTCCGCAAACACTACTTGTTGGGGGATGAAGTCCCCTTGCCTCCTGAGGGTACTTGGGATCCACAAATCGCTCCTGTTACCTCCAGTAAGTCCCACACAGCGGATTGCTGAAAAGTGGTCAGAGGCCATGCCCCCTGTAGGAGGCTGGCATAGTATATGGTGCACACTTATTCAAGTGGTGCACCTTGCACTAATCTAGGCAACCCTTATGGTGATTTTTGTAGCCTTTGATAATCATAGAAAGCTCTCAAAGTGGTAGCTGTGGAGAGCAGCCTTCAGGCTTATCTTGAAGTAGTGTTACGCAGCTTGTTTTACCAGTTTAATCTTTAGCGTAATTTAGATGAAAAGAAACAACACAGGGTTTAGTAAATATAAGCCTATTTATTACACACACAATCACTAACACATTGGTATATCTCCTACCCGGAGATATAAACACAATACACAAGAATACTTAAAAAGCAATCAGGTAAGTAGCACAAAATACATGGGTCTCCGGGGGAGACAAAACCATGCACTAAGAAAGTGGAGTGCGAACTGCAAAGGAGAACAGGACTTGGACCAGAAGTCTCAGAGGAGCTAGGTACAAAAGGAACCACCCAAGGTAAGTACCCAGGAACCCCATAGAGGCTGTGTGCAGAGTGGAAACACAGCCGCATGCCCAATGGAAGTCAATGGAGAAGTCGCAGTTGCAATTTTGAAGAATAAGGACCCTTCCCAGAGGACCTCGAAGAAACCCTTTAGAAGACAGAAGGTTGGAAAGCCACGCCACCCGTGGATCCCCCGTAAACCAGGTTACCTACACCAGGGAAGTCAGGTGCATAGGGGTGAAGTGATGGCGGAACCTGCCGTAGACAACAATGGACAACTTCGAAGAAGATGCCTCTGGAGGAGACTGTGAAGGAGCCTGGTGGAATCCAAGGGTGGATTCTTAAGGTGAAGAACCAGCAAGCAGAGGGGGCAGAGTCTATGCCACTCAGAGGCAACTAGGAGTCACGGAAGCAAAATGCCTACCAATGTTGGGAGGTTCTGAATGGTGACCTTGTCTCTGCAGCTGTGAGGACCAGGCGATGCTGAGGAAAACCAGGAGCTGTGCACGAGCTGTCCCACATTGGATGTAGGTGTCTAGGTGGTCCATGTCCAGCTGGAGCACCAACAAGCCTTTTGATAGCCACAACTGGCACGGAAGACGAAAAGGAGCAAACGTTGGGACTAGCAAGGTCCAAGGGACTCACCACATGCAGGAGAGTCAGAGCAGGCACCAAGCAAGCAGGGGAGCCCACTGAAGAAAAGGAAAACCCTTGAAAGGACCCACAGGCAGAAGGGACAGGAGTCGTAAGAGGACCTCAGTCAGCTCACCAAAGATGGAGGCCCACGATGCAAGGACTGAAGGGAGGACGCTGATCTTCAGGAAGTAAGGTGCTGGAGGCTGGAGGTTCTTGCAGCCCGAAGATCTCTGGAGTGCATAGTCAACAAGCCTAGGCAATGGCAAGTCGGCACAGTGTACAGGGGTTTGGTCCCAACGTATCCGACGTGGGATTACTGGCCTCAAAATTGCATAGAGGACAGGTCAGGCCTGTGTTGCTGAGCCTCGGGAAGTCCGTAGGACGACAGGAGCAGCAGACCGGTCAGCTTTGTTGCAATGCCTGCAGATGCAGGGGAGTGACTCCTTCACTCCAAGGGAGATTTCTTCATATGTCTTTGATGCCCCCAAGTATTCTGCAGAACCTGAATGAAGCACAGACCCAGACGACAAAGAAGACTTGAAAAACAGCAAGACCAGGAGCAGCAGGAGTGTTACTTAGTGCAGTCTCGGTTCCAGTCAAAGTCCAACAAATTCCAAGTATCCAGATGACTGAAAAGTGACACAGTTTCAGGGTTGAATCTTGTCCCACGATGAATCTGAGGACCCACCCACAGGGGAGTCTTTAAATACCCTAAGAAAAGGGTTGGGACAACTCTGGGGTGCTTCCCAGAGGAGGGGCGGGACAGAGGGGAGAATACTCCCATGTCCTTTGTCCAGTTTTGTGCCAGAGCAGGAACCAAGGATTCCTGAACTGGCTCAAACTGGGGTATGCAAGTAGGGCAACATCTGTGCCCTTCAAAGCAGTCTGGTGGTACTGGCAAGCACTCTCACCCTAAACCAATACACTAAGGGGCCGATTCCGATCTCGGTCGGAGGCGCACCCAATACTATTCGGTCGGGAAAAAGCCATGCGAAAGCCAGTTTCCCGACCGATCCGTACAGTACACCGAACGAGCAAGTACGATGCGCACAACAGCAAAAATCCCGGCCGAGCCGTACTCACCCAAACCAGGTCCTGTTCTCCGACCGAGGCGAATCCGGAAACGCCGAATCGAGTCGCACGGAAGGAAAATGCAGCCCCGTCCGGCCGGACAAGTACGATGCGCTTTCCGTACGCGCCGAACCCGCCGCTACGCACGGCACGTCAAAGCATCCGGGAGAGGCGCACATAAGCTCCGAATCGCGCCACAACACGATCCACGGCTACGAGACGAACACAGCACCGACGAGGACGACGCGAAGCGACGAGGACGAAGCCAAGCGACGAGGACGACGCGAAGCAACGAGAAGGACGAACGACACGAACCAACCATGAATCCCTTCGTCCCGATCATACCAATATTCTACATCTACTACCGGAACAGGCACGGACGCGTACGGCGCAGAAGGTAAGTCAGACACCAACCACAAAACACATACAACACGTACACGACACATCACACACATACACTGGGAATCTGAATATACTTACACCAGCAACAGCAGCACCATAGGGGCGGGATGCCCATCACCAATGCCACATATGCACACAGGGGCCTGAATGCGCGCCACCACCCCAACCCAGGGGGGCTGGATGCCAACCACCACAACCACCCTCAACCAGGGGGGCAGGATGCCTACCACTACTACCACCCTCACCCAGGGGGGCAGGATGCCCACCACTACTACCACCCTTAGCCAGGGGGGCTGGATGCCTACCACCACCCTTAGCCAGGGGGGCTGGATGCCCACCACTACTACCACCCTTAGCCAGGGGGCTGGATGCCTACCACTACTACCACCCCCACCCAGGGGGCAGGATGCCTACCACTACTACCACCCTTAGCCAGGGGGGCTGGATGCCTACCACTACTACCACCCTTAGCCAGGGGGGCAGGATGCCTACCACTACTACCACCCTCACCCAGGGGGGCAGGATGCCCACCACTACTACCACCCTTAGCCAGGGGGGCTGGATGCCTACCACCACCCTTAGCCAGGGGGGCTGGATGCCTACCACTACTACCACCCTCAACCAGGGGGGCAGGATGCCTACCACTACTACCACCCTCACCCAGGGGGGCAGGATGCCTACCACTACTACCACCCTCACCCAGGGGGGCAGGATGCCCACCACTACTACCACCCTTAGCCAGGGGGCAGGATGCCTACCACTACTACCACCCTCACCCAGGGGGGCAGGATGCCCACCACTACTACCACCCTTAGCCAGGGGGCTGGATGCCTACCACTACTACCACCCTCACCCAGGGGGGCAGGATGCCTACCACTACTACCACCCTTAGCCAGGGGGGCAGGATGCCCACCACTACTACCACCCTTAGCCAGGGGGCTGGATGCCTACCACCACCCTTAGCCAGGGGGGCTGGATGCCTACCACTACTACCACCCCCACCCAGGGGGCAGGATGCCTACCACTACTACCACCCTCACCCAGGGGGCAGGATGCCCACCACTACTACCACCCTTAGCCAGGGGGGCTGGATGCCTACCACTACTACCACCCTCAACCAGGGGGGCAGGATGCCTACCACTACTACCACCCTCACCCAGGGGGGCAGGATGCCCACCACTACTACCACCCTTAGCCAGGGGGGCAGGATGCCCACCACTACTACCACCCTTAGCCAGGGGGCAGGATGCCTACCACTACTACCACCCTCACCCAGGGGGGCAGGATGCCCACCACTACTACCACCCTTAGCCAGGGGGCAGGATGCCCACCACTACTACCACCCTCAACCAGGGGGGCTGGATGCCTACCACCACCCTTAGCCAGGGGGGCTGGATGCCTACCACTACTACCACCCTCAACTAGGGGGGCTGGATGCCTACCACTACTACCACCCTCACCCAGGGGGGCAGGATGCCCACCACTACTACCACCCTTAGCCAGGGGGTGCCAGATGCCCACCACTACCACCCTTAGCCAGGGGGCAGGATGCCCACCACTACTACCACCCTCACCCAGGGGGGCAGGATGCCCACCACTACTACCACCCTTAGCCAGGGGGCAGGATGCCTACCACTACTACCACCCTCACCCAGGGGGGCAGGATGCCCACCACTACTACCACCCTTAGCCAGGGGGCTGGATGCCTACCACTACTACCACCCTCACCCAGGGGGGCAGGATGCCCACCACTACTACCACCCTTAGCCAGGGGGTGCCAGATGCCCACCACTACCACCCTTAGCCAGGGGGCAGGATGCCCACCACTACTACCACCCTTAGCCAGGGGGGCTGGATGCCTACCACCACCCTTAGCCAGGGGGGCTGGATGCCTACCACTACTACCACCCTCAACCAGGGGGGCTGGATGCCTACCACTACTACCACCCTCACCCAGGGGGGCAGGATGCCCACCACTACTACCACCCTTAGCCAGGGGGCAGGATGCCTACCACTACTACCACCCTCACCCAGGGGGGCAGGATGCCCACCACTACTACCACCCTTAGCCAGGGGGCAGGATGCCTACCACTACTACCACCCTCACCCAGGGGGCAGGATGCCCACCACTACTACCACCCTTAGCCAGGGGGCTGGATGCCTACCACTACTACCACCCTCAACCAGGGGGGCAGGATGCCTACCACTACTACCACCCTTAGCCAGGGGGCAGGATGCCCACCACTACTACCACCCTTAGCCAGGGGGGCTGGATGCCTACCACCACCCTTAGCCAGGGGGGCTGGATGCCTACCACTACTACCACCCCCACCAAGGGGGGCAGGATGCCTACCACTACTACCACCCTCACCCAGGGGGGCAGGATGCCCACCACTACTACCACCCTCACCCAGGGGGGCAGGATGCCCACCACTACTACCACCCTTAGCCAGGGGGTGCCAGATGCCCACCACTACCACCCTTAGCCAGGGGGCAGGATGCCCACCACTACTACCACCCTCACCCAGGGGGGCAGGATGCCCACCACTACTACCACCCTTAGCCAGGGGGCAGGATGCCTACCACTACTACCACCCTCACCCAGGGGGGCAGGATGCCCACCACTACTACCACCCTTAGCCAGGGGGGCTGGATGCCTACCACTACTACCACCCTCAACCAGGGGGGCAGGATGCCTACCACTACTACCACCCTTAGCCAGGGGGCAGGATGCCCACCACTACTACCACCCTTAGCCAGGGGGGCAGGATGCCTACCACCACCCTTAGCCAGGGGGGCTGGATGCCTACCACTACTACCACCCCCACCCAGGGGGCAGGATGCCTACCACTACTACCACCCTCACCCAGGGGGGCAGGATGCCCACCACTACTACCACCCTTAGCCAGGGGGGCTGGATGCCTACCACTACTACCACCCTCAACCAGGGGGGCAGGATGCCTACCACTACTACCACCCTCACCCAGGGGGGCAGGATGCCCACCACTACTACCACCCTTAGCCAGGGGGGCTGGATGCCTACCACCACCCTTAGCCAGGGGGGCTGGATGCCTACCACTACTACCACCCTCAACCAGGGGGGCAGGATGCCTACCACTACTACCACCCTCACCCAGGGGGGCAGGATGCCCACCACTACTACCACCCTTAGCCAGGGGGTGCCAGATGCCCACCACTACCACCCTTAGCCAGGGGGCAGGATGCCCACCACTACTACCACCCTTAGCCAGGGGGGCTGGATGCCTACCACCACCCTTAGCCAGGGGGGCTGGATGCCTACCACTACTACCACCCCCACTCATAGGATGGACAATGCATGACACAACAAGCACACCACAACCTAGGGAATGCAAGATTAAGACATCCCCCACCACCATGACAAGCGTGTGAGCAGGCTGTGTCAAATGCCTACAACACCGAACATGACATTGAACATACAATGTGACCCCCTAGCACATGTGCCACACATATATGTGTGTGGCACCCACAATGCAAGCAGCCCATGACCATTGTGGCAATGGGGCCTAAACCCCCATCATCACAGTGACCAAAAGGCAAGTGTGGGGTCCATAGCTGAAGCACATTTTGACCATTGTGGCAATGGGGCGTAAACCCCCATCATCACAGTGACCAAAAGGTAAGTGTGGGGTCCATAGCTGAAGCACAGTTTGACCATTGTGGCAATGGGGTCTAAACCCCCATCATCACAGTGACCAAAAGGCAAGTGTGGGGTCCATAGCTGAAGCACATTTTGAACATTGTGGCAATGGGGTCTACACCCTCATCATCACAGTGACCAAAAGGTAATTGTTGACAAAGAAAGAGCTGCAACTGCCAAACTGCATGGATCATTCCTGGTCACAGAACCAAAAACTCATCTGTGGCAAAGTAGTGTATGTGTCCCATTGCAACATAAATTGGGGGAGCCAAATACTGCAGTGCAAATGAAACATTCCTTTGGCCATGTGCAGACAAACAACACCCATGGTGGCTGAGACCGTCAACAGTCATCAATGACACAATGACAGAAGTGACCATCAGAATGCAGAACCACATATTTGCACCAATGGGCACACAAATGCAGATACCCTGTGGAGACAGCAGATGTGAGGTGAACAGATACCATACCATGGCAGCAATGGGACACACAAACCATGATCACTGTGCTGACCGATGACCTAGGAGTCCCAGGGACAGCAGGGGAAACACACCAAACAACATACAGCCAATGGCACACCCAAGATATGCCAATGCAGTGGTGCAGATGCACAAACACAAACAGGCAGACCAACACTGTCATCATACACAGCAGGTGAGGGGTGGGGGTGCCATTGTCCCCAGGCAACAACACAACACATGAGGAGAGCTGAATACCAATCATACAGATGTGCATACACTGCCACACTAAGGTAACTCATGGATCCAAATCCCCTATGTGGGCAAGCAGGCATTGACAGGTGAGAGGGAGCACAAAACACACATGTCACACAGGCACGTAGGAACAACAACTAACACAGCAAGTCACAGACACACCACAGCACCACCCCCAGGGCCCCCACAATGTGGTGACCCTGGGCTGAAGAAAAATACCACTGTGATGACAAAGCTAAATGTCGTTCACACTGTGAACCACAGTCAGGTGTCCTGAGCAACTAACTACCATCACACCTACACAAGCACAAATCAATCAGCATGGCCAGTAAGCCAAGGCCAACATGGAGGCAGGGGACTAGCCGGGCAACAACTCTCATCTGCACACACTCAACACCACACCCCTCGACCTCCAACAATGTGCAGCAGTGAAGTACACATGCACTGGTGACATTGCACATGCACCCATTACTATTCCAGGGTGGTGGGTGGGAACCAAGGTGTAGAAACACATCACACATGGACACTCAACAAGACTCCTGAATGTCTGACACACTGCACACTACGCTGTACATGGACATGACGGCAATACCACACCGACCAATGGGATCCCAGCCACAGTCACACACCAATGAAGAAACCAAGGTCACCCACAAAGAACACACATAGACAACAACCAACATTGCAGCCCGGACCCTAAGGAGTGCCAGCAGTCACACACACAACGTGTCACAATCACTGAAAGATAACACAAACTGGAAATCACATGACAGGGGCAAACAACAAGTGCCAAAGGGAAACCTGACTGCAGACCCATCTGCGTCAGCACACAAACTCTGCCCTGACAGCAAACACACCTATGGGTGACACCCTGATGACCAGTAATGTGCCATGCACCCACATCACAGAGAACACAGGGAGAAGACTTTGGGGGAACATAGCTCAAGTCAGCAAGCATCACAAACAGGTACAACACTAGGGATCACAGCATGCGCAGATGAATGGAAGTGAACACACAGACATGCACATACAACACACACCTTGGGCGCAGGCAATGTCACACGTGTACACACTGCCATGAGGGGACTCCACTCCTGTGTGAGGAAAGCTGTGCCATATGTTGCCTCAGTAGGGCCCCATCATGTCAGCTGAGCACTTGGTCACACAATCAACAATTAGCACCAAATGAGGGCTCCCATCACATCAGCCTGGTCATGGATGTGCCAACGGAATCATCAGCACAGATCCAACACACTTGTATAGCAATGTTGCACTGACTACACGGATGAGTCCCTCCCCATTGATGCCCAAACCTGCATGTCCACTGGAGATGGCAACACGGTCAGGGAAGTAGACAAATGCAACGATGGCAGGCACAACAGATGTGCAGGGGTGGAAGCCACAGATGTGAAATTGCCAATGTAAGTAGGAAACCCATTGCCAAATACTGAACACATGACACCCTCAGATGCTGCTATTGATGACATGGATACACCACATGATAGGACACATTCCCCTGGACCACATGGGTTCCTGCACAGTAACACTTCATAATCATGAGACCAGATATCACCATCACTGCAGCAAGGGCATGGTTAGCTGCACCAACAACATGTACATCTGAAGCATGAGCACTAGAGAAAAGAAAGTTGCTTTATTCAGCATATGTGTTGAGGCCAAACGAAGTCCTGAAAAAAGAGCAAAGGCCAATGGCCAGTCCATTGTCAAAGTTCAAACAGGGTGACACTGGCAGATGTCACCCTACGCATGCCTGCACAATACCAGGGACAATCCACTAGGAGGGGCAACCGGGGGGCAGGCCAGGCACCGCAGGGACAGGATCAGGGCTCACCAGGGGGAGTCAGGGAAGGGGTGGTGGGTGCTGGAGAGCCACTGACAACTGCAGTGGAGGTGTCTGACATGGTGTGTGCCGGCACAACTGGGGGCATGACACAGATGTCGTGGGTGCCGGCACAACTGCAGTGGACCCTGCAGATGGGGTGGACAGGTCCGCCACTGCAGTGCCCAAGTCAGACAGGGCGGTAGTGGACTCCACTGCAGTGCCTACCTCCAGGGGAGGAGAATGGGGAACAGGCAAGGTGGGTTGGACAGAGGGGGAGGACACCCTCACCACATCAGTGGCACAGACAAGCGCAGCGGGGGGTGTGGTGCTGGGAGAGCAAGTGGCAGGGGAGAAGGCCGGAGCATCTTGGGGATGGTATATCTGTGGGTGGGGGAACCTGGGGCAGGGTGTGGTGGGGGCACCTGTGCAGTGGGGGCCTGAGGGATGGAGGACGGAGACCTTGTGCCTGAGCTGCAGGGCGGTGGCGGGGTCTTGCTCTTAGCACTCCGGGGGACTTGCGGGTGGGGGCCTCAGTCCGTCTGCGCCTGGGGGAGGGTGTCCGGGGGCGAGGGGCACTCTGCTCTGTGTGGGTGGGCTTCCTCTTCCCCGGGATGCTGGAGCAGCTTCATCGGTGGGGAAGAGGCCGAGGTCACAGAGGAAGAGCTGCTGTGACTTTGGGGTTGCAGGTGAGGCAAGGGAGGGTGCTTTGGAGGGAGAGGGAACTGAGGACTGCGCAGTGCATGTGGATGCGTGTGTGTGTTCCAGGGCCCCATCCCCTGTGAGTCTGGCTTCAGTCCCCTGAATGTGCTTGCGTGTGCGTTTTGTCATTGGCGTGTGTGTCAGTGTGCTGGATGTGTGTGTGCTGGTGTGTGCCAGTGTGTGTGTGCCTGGGATGGGTAAGGTGCTGGGGAGTGTGGATGGAGCAGAGGCAGGAGGGGTGAGGGACCGTTTGAGGAGGGACACTGCTGCCGTCAGGGAGGAGTCCATGGACCTATTGCCCCTCTGTAGGTCAGACATGCCCGATGAGATGCCCTCCATGAACGACACCAGCTGAGTCAACAGCGCGGTGTGCGCATGGAGGACACTCAGCATGGCTGTCTGCCCTACATGGAGCTGGCGAAGGAGGTACACAGACTCCTCACTCAGGGCAGCAGGGGACACAGGGGCAGGGGTGCGGTGCCTGGCCCAAAGGACACACGCTCCCGGACATGGGAGCCTCCACGGACCTGGGGAATGGGAGCCGATGGGAGGGCGGTGGTGGTGCTGGTGGTGGCGGGGACAGCAACACTAGCTGGGGTGTGGTGGCTGCTGACACCCGCCTCCACAAGGGAGTCATCCTCCGAGTTGCTCTGGTCCTCAGCTGAGGTGGATGCTGCTGAGGACTCCTCGGTGTGGCTCCCCTCGCCCTCCGTGCCACTGGGTCCCTCCGACTACTCCTCGGCTGCTGACCCAGTCTGGCTCTCCGGCTCCTCCTGGTCCGTGGAGCTGTCCCCTTCCGTGGCCGTGGATGTATCTGCAAACAATGGGGAAACAGACAGACATCAGTCACCTGCACATAACGCACACACCACTGTGAGCACAGCACATCCCAGAGCAAGCCCTGGCATCATTAGTTGTACATTGCTAAAAGTGCACTAATTGAACAGGAGAAGTCAATTGTCAGTCTGATGCCAAGCATGGCACTCACATCCCACATGGCCTTGCACCCATCTGTCTGGTGTCTGTTGGATTGCAACACCCCAGTGTTGACACATGCACCAAGTACACAGTAGTTGGACAGTGCAGAGGACACGGTGTGGACACATCACAGCTCTTGCCACTGAGTCAGTACAGGTTTACGGATGTAAGGGATGCCCAGAGTCAAATAGGAAATGCATGTGATGCATACCAGCGACAGACACCATGATGCACCCATGTCCTGATAGCCAGCGCCACTATGGTGTGCATGTAGCACATGTCACTCCCCTGCAGGATCACCAATCAGTAGACACATGCCATGGCGGAGGCATGACTGCAAAGTCATACATCACTGTCTCAGTGATGTATGACTTTGCAGCCAGACAACAACACTCTGCACTGTGTCACAATAGTAGGTCATGGGGAATGCAAGTCCTGGAGCTGCACAAGTGCACATGTACATCCCCCCCACTACACATCCTCTTAACCCTCATCTGTCCAGGTCATACCTATTGGACATATGGGAGACCTGTGACACTACCCTACATGTCAGAATACAGGCATTGTGTAAGCAATGGACCCACCCATGATGCCCACCACAGAGTCAGGGAAACAGATGCTGTCTCCCACCTTGAGTCAAGCAAACTGCAAGGACACAGTCCTAAGTGACAGAATTCCCTGCATGTAAGGGCCACACCTGGGTATCAGATGAGGAGTGGGCAGTGCACAATAGAGGGACATGGCTCCTGGACAACATGACTGCTGTACTGTGGCAGTTCAACCTGGCCCGAGGAGGGCACATAACATGTTAGACAGAGTACACAGTGCAGTCTTTGACTCACCCCTCCTTGCTGCTCTCTGGCCTTCAGCTGCCCATCCAGGTCTGGAAAGACCACCGCCAGGATCCTGAGCATGTGGGGGGTCAGGGTCCATGTTCCGCCCCTCCTGCGAGGAGGCGACAGCTTCAGCTGGACCC
This sequence comes from Calotriton arnoldi, assembly GCA_963921515.1. NCBI lineage: Eukaryota > Metazoa > Chordata > Amphibia > Caudata > Salamandridae > Calotriton > Calotriton arnoldi. The sequence continues at coordinate 526,367 of CAWUFW010012630.1, forward strand.
GTGCAATCCTCCGGGTCCAGCCCCGAAGGTCCTGCCACCTCTTTTGGCAGTTGCGGATCCGGCGCTTGTAGACCCCCACGGACCGGACAGCCCGGACGATGTCCTTCCAGATCTCATGCTTCCGATGGGCAGAAGCCTGTCAGGATGACAAAGTGATAAGGCCATTACTACACATGCAACATATCCGTGCATGACACAGTTGCATATACATGTCGCAATCACAGGGGCACATGGTGTACCCAGGCAGTGCACGGCTGCCCATGGACAGTTTTCCAGAAGTCACTACATGGTATCATAGCATGGGGAGTAAAACCCTGTTCAGAAGCACTGTCACTGCACCATACCTGTCCAGTGCAAGTCACTACACACTATGGGGGTGACAACTACTCAGTGAGCCTGCTAGCCAGTGGTGTGCTGACTCTCAGCCTTGCTAGTCAGACAAAATGCACATTCAGAAAGGCAGTGCACAGAACACTCACCTGCTCCCCTGGTGTCCCATACAGCTTGCTGTACTGTGGAAGTAGGCTGTCCAGCAGGGCCTGGTTCTCTTCAAGGCTGAAGGCTGGGGCTCTCTCCACAGTACGTGCCATTGCAGGGTCCAGAGGGGCAGAGACAGCAGCAGTGCAGTGGCAGATGTCGTCCTGGAGCATGTAGTGCAGGCAAGTGGGCTCTCAGGGGAACATGCAGCAATATATATGTGCTGGAGAGGCAGATACTGTCCCTTGTGTCCAAAGTGATAGGTCCAAGTCGTTAGCATCTTCTGAATCTGGCCAATCCATGGAATAGCAGCACCAAAACACGCCCACAGCATCCTTCAAATCTTCAACTTCATGACATACATTATTTTGCAACATTGTTGTGGGTGACCAACTGATTTTCCAGCAACCGACTCGCTCGAATATTCAAAGACGCGTCCGTTGCCAGGCAAGCCCATTGTCAATGGGTGCGCACCGATCGGTCCATTGCTGTTCAACGCGCACAGGGGTACAACGCGTACCAGCACACATTGAAAGCAATGGGCCGGCCGGAGGCACCGATCGGTCCATTGCAGTACAACGCGCACAGGGGTACAACGCGTGCACCGCACACATTGAATGCAATGGGCCGGCCGGAGGCACCGATCGGTCCATTGCAGTACAACGCGCACAGGGGTACAACGCTGCACCCGACACATTGAATGCAATGGGCCGGCCGGAGGCACCGATCGGTCCATTGCAGTACAACGCGCACAGGGGTACAACGCGTACCCGCACACATTGAATGCAATGGGCCGGCCGGAGGCACCGATCGGTCCATTGCTGTTCAACGCCGCACAGGGGTACAACGCGTGCACCGACACATTGAATGCAATGGGCCGGCCGGAGGCACCGATCGGTCCATTGCAGTACAACGCGCACAGGGGTACAACGCGTACCCGCACACATTGAATGCAATGGGCCGGCCGGAGGCACCGATCGGTCCATTGCTGTTCAACGCGCACAGGGGTACAACGCGTACCCGCACACATTGAATGCAATGGGCCGGCCGGAGGCACCGATCGGTCCATTGCAGTACAACGCGCACAGGGGTTCAACGCGTACCCGACACATTGAATGCAATGGGCCGGCCGGAGGCACCGATCGGTCCATTGCTGTTCAACGCGCACAGGGGTACAACGCTGCACCCGCACACATTGAATGCAATGGGCCGGCCGGAGGCACCGATCGGTCCATTGCAGTACAACGCGCACAGGGTACAACGCTGTACCCGCACACATTGAATGCAATGGGCCGGCCGGAGGCACCGATCGGTCCATTGCTGTTCAACGCGCACAGGGGTACAACGCGTACCCGCACACATTGAATGCAATGGGCCGGCCGGAGGCACCGATCGGTCCATTGCAGTACAACGCATCACTGTACATGTGACTGGCATATGTCAGCATGCCTGTCTCAGATGGACATATGCCAGCCACAGATAGCTCCCAGGGAGTGAGGGGCACACCTACATCACGACAGCCTGTCCAAACCTTATCATAAGGCATGTAAGGCTGCATTTCCTATTGTGTGTATGTTGGTGTACATGTTGTCCTGTGGGTGTCACCTGTGGGCAGCCACCCCCAGGCTGTGCACGTGTTCATGGGGACAGGATCATGGGTGTTACGTGTACGTGACCACTGTGATGTGCAACTGTTCATATCTGTGCATGTGCCATGGTCACATTTCACAGTGGTGTTTGTGTATGTCATGTCACATACCCCGTGAGTCCCATGTGGGACGGTATGTTTGAGCCAGGGTGTCCCAGTGGCACAATAGTGATGGCCCTCCACAGTCTTTGTGCATGTAGTGTTTACAATGTCTCTGATTTCATGTGCACAATGGGAGACAGTCTCCACATCCACGTTGTGTGTGCATGGACTCTGATGTTGTGCGTGTGTGTCACAGACGTCCATGGCTCTCCTGCCATGGCAAGTGTGGCCACTACCTGTGGGGGTCATGTTTGTTTTGTTGTGGTGTACACATGATACTCCAGGTGATGCCAGTGTCCATGTGGCATTACAGGGTCCCTGGGAATGTGCCTGTCGTTGAGCTGTGGTGCCTGGGGCACATCTGTCCTCACATGTCACTGGGGGTGACTGTGACACAGCATCATGATATCCAATGGGCCAAACAGGGACAAATTGATGCCACCTGTAGGACCGTGTTGACAGATGTTGGCCATGTATGTACCATGAATGTC